>CM053789.1:236531759-237131759 GCA_028749045.1 Cupressus sempervirens | reverse complement strand
CAAATTCTTTCAGTACTTCTTAACAAAATAAAAGTCAGATGGGAGATCACGGTACAAACTATCAAAGATATATTTGAGCAAAAAATGAAGGAATTAGTACCCAGTATGACAGAGTTAGAAGTCAAAAAGGCAATGAAAGATCATGAAGGAAGAATGACTAAGAGATTCAATACATGTTTTATATTATTAAAAGACATTGAATCAGTTGTCAAAAATGCTATAGATGTCTAGAGTGATGTATATCATCTCAGGAAACCATTAGTTGATCCTGTTGAAATCAAGGATAATGATAGTAGTGACAATGATGATTTTGATAGCACTCCATCCATTACAGTTACACTAGGAGAGCTACATGCACTAATGGAAGAAAAAGAGGAAGAAGACAAGGAGGAAGAAGCACTTGAGGAAGAAAAAGATGAAGAAGATCCAGTAAAAAATGCAGCAGAAGTTATTGCATCCCTTCCTCACTCTCCACCAAAGATTGTTACATCTACTATGGACATAGCTTCTACAAGGGAGACTGTGAGCACAATTTCCACATCAATTGCTCAATCTTCATCAACCACCTCGCAGCTCCAAGTATCTGAAACAAAAGTGCCAAGCACTTTATCCACCGAGCTGCCTGCTTCTTCTTTAGCTACTGAGTTAACTTCCTCAACTCCTTCATCATTAGTGAGTGTACTAGTAACTTCCACAATTTTGTTTACATCAACTCCAGTAAGATATAAAATTTTCTTCTCATCAGCATTATCTGTATCCACTTCAACTCCAATCAATTCAAAAACTACTATGGGTACTCTACTAAGAGTGTCATCATTTTTGGGAAATGTTTCAATTTTTGATCCAGTTAGTACTTCCATTGTCATTCAATCCTTGAATCCTATCCCAAATTTTATTGCTAGCCCTTCTATCTCCACTATCGTGTCTGTTCCAAAGGTCAAACCAATAATCTCAGAAGTCAAAAAAAAAAGAATCCATTAAAACTTTTGATCACTGGAAAGGAAATTGAAGAAGACATTGACTTAAACATAGAGATAGTAATAGGGTATGTGCAGGATCATGGTGTGCCAAAAAGAGGCAATGTGAAAAAAATAGAGTTTGAACACATTTAAAAGCGCTTCAAAATCCGCTCTGACTTTTTTTCACCTATCCAAGTACCAAACCTAGAAAGTAAGGCCCAAGCCTTATCGGATATCCGATCAAAGATCGAATATCCGATATGAGATCGAATATTGGATCTCATATCGGATATCCGATATGAGATCAGATATCCGATATCGGCGACATAAAAATTGGAGGGAAAGGCACAAAAATTAGAGGGAAAAACAAATTTGTAAGTGATATAGCTAATTTAAGTTATGAAATATGTAAAGATATAATATATAATCTATATATTATATAATAATATAATATAATATTATATATATATATAACATAATGTGAAGATATAATATATAATCTATTAATATATAATGATATATTAGGTTATTATTATTATCTATAAATATAATATATATTATTATAATATATTATTATTTTTATTAAATATAATAACGTAATATATTATTTCTAGTGAAGTCATTTATATGGGTCAAAAGGGCTCACCGGATGACCTATGACCCCTTCCGACACATTCCATGATGACATATGTCCCTAAGGGATCCTAGGACCCCTAGGGACATATTAGAATAGTTTATATGGGTTGAAGGGGGTCACAAGATTACCTATGAACACTTTCAACATATTACAAGATGAAATTTGTCCCTAGGGGTCCTAGGACCCTTAGGGACATATTAGAATCATTCATATGGGTCGAAGGGGGTCATAGGGTGACCAATGACCACGTTCGACACATTCCACAATGACATATGTCCTTAGGGGTTCTAAGACCCCTAGGGACATATTAGAAACATTCATATGGATCGAAGGGGATCATAAGGTGACATATGACCCCCTTCGACACATTCCACGATGACATATGTCCTTAAGGGTCCTCAGACCCCTAGAGACATATTAGAATCTTTCATATGGTTTGAAGGGGGTCATAGGGTGAACTATGACCCCCTTCAACACATTACATGATGACATATGTCCCTAGGCATCCTAGGACACCTAGGGACATATTAGAATGCTTCATATGGGTCAAAGGGGGTCATAGGTTGACCTATGACCCCCTTTGACCCATTAAATGATGACGTATGTCTCTAGTAGTCCTAGGACCCCTAGGGACATATTAGAATCATTCTTATGAGTCAAAGGAGCTCATAAGGTGACCAATGACCCCCTTCGACCCATTAGATAATGACATATATATTAGAATCATTCTTATGGGTCAAAGGGGGTCATAGGTTGACTTATGACCCTCTTCGAAACATTACATAATGACATATGTCCCTAGGGGTCCTAGGACACCTAGAGACATATTAGAATGCTTCATATGGGTCAAACAGTGTCATAGGTTGACCACCCCCTTCGACCCATTAAATGATGACATATCTAGCTAGGGGTCCTAGGACCCCTAGGGACATATTACAATCGTTCTTATGAGTGAAAGGGGGTCATAGGTTGACCTATAACCCCCTCTAACCCATTACCCCTCTGACCCATTACATGACGACATATGTCCCTAGGGGTCCTAGGAACCTTAGGGACATATTAATATGTTTCATTTGGGTCAAAGGGGGTCATAGGTTGACATATGACCCCCTTTGACCCATTAAATGACAACATATATCCCTAGGGGTCCTAGGACCCCTAAGGACATATTAGAATCTTTGACCCATTACATGATGACATATGTCCCTAAGGGTCCTAAGATCCTTAAGGACATATTAGAATCATTCATATGGGTTAAAGGGGGTCATAGATTGACCTATGACCCCATTCGACCCATTACATGATGACATATGTCCCTAGGGGTCCTAAGATCCCTCAGGACATATTAGAATCATTCATATGGGTCAAAGGGGGTCATAAGTTTACCAATGACCACCTTTAACCCATTAAATGATGACATATGTCCCTACCGGTCCTAAGACACCTAGGGACATATTAAAACTATTCTTATGGACCCCCTTCAACCCATTAAATGAAGACATTTGTACCTAGGGTTGCTAGGACCTCTAAGGACATATTAGAATCATTCTTATGGGTCAAAGGGGGTCATAGGTTGACCTATAACCCCCTTCGACCCATTACATAATGAATAATATCCCTAGTGGTCCTAAGACCTATGACCCCCTTAGACGCATAACATAATGAATAATATCCCTAGGGGTCCTAAGACAACTAAGGACATATTAGAATTCTTCTAATTGGTCAAAGGGGGTCATAGAGTGACCTATGACCCCCATCGACCCATTACCTGATGACATATGTCCATAGGGGTCCTAGGACACCTAGGGACATATTAGAATGCTTCATATGGGTCAAAGTGGGTCATTGGTTGACATATGACCCCCTTCAAACCAACAAATGATGACATATCTCCCTAGGTGTCCTAAGAACCCTAACGACATATTAGAATCATTTTTATGGCTCAAAGGGGATCACAAATTAACCTTTGACCCCCTTCAACATATTACATGATGACGTATGTCCCTAGGGGTTCGAGGAACCCTAGGAACATATTAGATTCGTTCATATGGGTCAAAGGGGGTCATAGGTTGATCTATGACCCCTTTCGACCCATTAAATGATGACATATGTCCCTAGGGGTCCTAGGAGCCCTAGGGACATATTAGAATCATTCTAATGAGTCAAAGGGGGTCATAGGTTGACCTATGACCCCTTTGACCAGTTACATGATGACAAATTTCCCTAGGGAACATCTTAGAATTGTTCATGACACATTACATGATGACATATGTCCCTAGGGGTCCTAGGACCCCTAGGGACATATTAGAATCTTTCATATGGGTCTAAGGGGGTCATAGGTTGACCTATGACCCCCTTCGACCAATTATATGATGACATATGTCCCTAGGGGTCCTAGGACCAGTAGGGACATATTAGAATCATTAATATGGATCAAAGGGGGTCATAGGTTGACCTATAACCCCTTTTGACCCATTAAATGATGACATATGTTCTTAGGGGTCTTAGGACCCCTAAGGACATATTAGAATCGTTCGTATGGGTCAAAGGGAGTCATAGGTTGACCTATGACAACCTTCAACACATTACATGATAACATATGTCCCTAGGGGTACTACGACCCTTAGGGACATATTAGAATGCTTCATATGGGTCAAACGGGGTCATATGATGACATATGACCCCCTTTGACCCATTAAATGACAAGATATGTCCCTAGCGGTCCTAGGACCTCTAGGGACATATTAGAATTGTTCTGATGGGTCAAAGGGGGTCATAGGGTGACCTATGACCCCTTTCGAACCATTACATGATGACATATGTCCTTAGGGATCCTAGGACCCCTACGGACATATTAGAATGCTTCATATGGGTCAAAGGGTGTCATAGATCAAACTTCAACCCATTAAATGATGACATATGTCCCTAGGGGTCCTAGGACCCCTAGGGACATATTAAAATTGTTCTTATGGGTAAAAGGGGATCATAGGTTGACTTATGACCCCCTTCGACCAATTACATGATGATATATATCCCTCGGGGTCCTAGGACTCCCAGGGAGATATTAGAGTCGTTCTTATGGGTCAAAGGGGCTCATAGGGTGACCTATGACTCGCATCAACCTATTAAATGATGACATATGTCCCTAGTGGTTTTAGGACACCTAAGGACATATTAGAATGCTTCATATGGGTCAAAGGGTGTCATAGGTAGACCTATGTCCCCCTTCAACCCATTAAATGACAACATATATCCCTAGGGGTCTTAGGACCCCTAGGGACATATTAGAATCATTCTTATGGGTCAAAGGAGGTCATAGGTCCCTTCAACCTATTACATGATGACATATGTCCCTAGGACCCCTAGAGACATATTAGAATCATTCTTATGAGTCAAACAGGGTTATAGGGTGAGGTATGACTTCATTTGACCCATTAAATGATGGCATATGTCCTTAGGTGTCCTAGGACTCCTAGGGACATATTAGAATTGTTCTTATGGGTCAAAGGGGGTCATAGGTTGACCTATGACCCCCTTCGACCCTTTAAATGATGACATATATCCCTAGGGGTCTTAGGACCCCTAGGGACATATTAAAATCATTCTTATGGGTCCAAGGGGGTCACAGGTTGACCTATGATCCCCTTCGAGCCATTACATGACAACATATGTCCCTAGAGGTCCTAAGACCCCAAGGGACATATTAGAATCCTTTTAATAGGTCAAAATGGGTCATAGGGTGACCTATGACCCCCTTCGACCCATTACATAATGACATATGTCCATAGGGGTCCTAGGACCCTTAGGGACATATTAGAATGCTTCATATGGGTCAAAGGGGGTCATAGGTTGATCTATGACCTCATTCGACCCATTAAATGATGACATATCTTTTTAAGGGTCTTAGGACCCCTAGGGACATATTAGAATCATTCTTATGGCTCAAATGGGGTCATATGTTAAACTATGACACCCTTCGACATATTACATGATCACATATGTTTCTAGGGGTCCTAGGACCCCTAGGAACATATTAGATTCATTCATATGGGTCAAAGGGGATCATAGGTTGACCTATGACCCCCTTCTACCCATTACATGATGACATATGTCCCTAGGGGTCCTAGTATCCCTAGGGACATATTAGAATCTTTCTAATGGGTCAAAAGAGGTCATAGGTTGACTTATGACCCACTTCGACATATTACATGACGGCATATGTCCCTAGGGGTCGTAGGACACCTAGAGACATATTAGAATGCTTCATATGGGTCAAAGGGTGTCATAGGTTGACCTATGACCCACTTCAACCCATTAAATGATGACATATATAGCTAGGGGTCCTAGGACCCCTAAGAACATATTACAATCATTGTTACAGGTCAAAAGGGGTCATAAGTTGACTTATAACCCCCTCTAACCCATTACATGATGACATATGTCCCTAGGGTCCTAAGACCCCAAGGGACATATTAGAATGCTTCATATGGGTCAAAGGGGGTCATAGGTTGATCTATGACCTCCTTTGACTCATTAAATGATGACATATCTCTCTAGGGGTCCTAGGACCCCTAGGGACATATTAGAATCATTTTTATAGCTCAAAGGGGGTCATATGTTAACCAATGACAACCTTCGACATATTACATGATGAAATATGTCTCTAGGGGTCCTAAGACCCATAGGAACATATTAGATTCATTCATATGGGTCAAAAGGGTTTATAGGTTGACCTATGACCCCCTTTGACCCATTACATGATGACATATGTCCCTAGGGGTCATAGGACCCCTAGGGACATATTAGAATTATTCTTATGGGTCAAAGGAGGTCATAGGTTGACTTATGAACCACTTCGACACATTACATAATGACATATGTCCTTAGGGGTCTTAGGACACCTAGGGACATATTAGAATGCTTCATATGGGTCAAAGGGTGTCATAGGTTGACCTATGACCCGCTTCAATCCATTAAATGATGACATATATAGCTAGGGGTCCTAGGACCCCTAGGGACATATTACTATTGTTCTTATGGGTCAAAGAGGGTCATAGTTTGACCTATAACCCCCTCTGACCCATTACATGATGACATATGTGGACATATTAGAATGCTTCATATGGGTCAAAGGGGGTCATAGGTTGACCTATGACCCCCTTCGACCCATTAAATGATAACATATATCCCTAGGGGTACTAGGACCCTTAGGGACATATTAGAATCTTTGACCCATTAGATGACAACATATGTCCCTAGGGGTTCTAAGATCTCTCGGGACATATTAGAATAATTCATATGGATTAAAAGGGGTCATAGGTTGACCTATGACCCATTACATGATGACATATGTCCCCAGGGGTCCTAGGATCCCTAGGGACATATTAGAATGGTATATATGGGTCAAAGGGGGTCCTAGGGACTTATGTCCCTAGGGATCTTAAGGACTTATTAGAATCATTCTTATGAGTCAAAGGGGGTCATAGTTTGACCTATGACTCATTTGGACACATTACATGATGAAATATGTCCCTAGGGGTCTTAGAAACCCTAGGGATATATTAGAATAGTTCTTATGGGTCAAAGGGGCTAATAGGGTGACCTATGACCCCGTTCGATGCATTACATGATGACATATGTCCTAGCGATATATTAGAATTATTTTTATGGGTGTAAAGGGGTTATAGGTTGACTTATGACCCACTTCGACACATTACATGATGACATATGTTCCTAGGAGTCCAAAGACCCTTAGGGACATATTAGAATGCTTCATATGGGTGAAAGGTTGTCATAGGTTGACTTGTGACCCCTTTTAACCCATTAAATGATGACATATGTACATAGAGGTCCTAGAACCCCTAGGGACATAATAGAATCGTTATTTTGGGTCGAAGGGGCTCATAGGTTGTCCTATGACCCCCTTTGACCCTTTAAATGATGACATATGTCCCTAGTGGTCCTAGGACCCCTAGAGACATATTAGAATCATTCTTATGGGTGCAAGGGGGTCATAGGTTGAACTATGACCCTTATGACCCCCTTCGACAGATTACCAGATGACATATGTCCCTAGGTGTCTTAGGACCCGTAGGGACATATTAGAATTGTTCATATGGGTCAAATGGGGTCATAATTTGACCTATGACCCCTTTCGACCCATTACAAGATGACATATGTCCCTAGGGGTCCTAAGATCCCTAGGGACATATTAGAATCGTTCATATGGGTCAAAGTGGCTCGTAGGTTGATTTATGACCCCCTTCAACCCATAAGAATGATTCTAATATCTACCTAGGGGTCCTAGGACCTCTAAGAACATATGTCATCATTTAATAGGTTGAAGGGGATCATAGGTACCCCTATGGGCCCCTTTGACCCATAAGAACAATTCTAATATGTCCCTAGGGTTCCTAGGACCCCTTAGGGACATATGTCATCATGTAATGCGTCAAAAAGGGTCATAGATCAACCTATGACCCCCTTAGACCAATAAGAATGATTCTTATATGTCCCTATGGGTCTTAGGAACCCTAGGGACATATGTTGTCATGTAATTGGTCAAGGGGGTGATAGGTCAACCTATGACCCCTTTTGACCCATATGAACAATTCTAATATGTCCCTTGGGGTCCTATGACCTCTAGCTATATATGTCATCATTTAAGAGGCTGAAGGGGGTCATAGGTCAACCTATGACACCCTTTGACCCATATGAAGCATTCTAATATGACCTTAGGTGTCCTAGGACCTGGAGGGACATATGTCATCATGTAATATGTCGAAGAGGGTCATAAGTCATCCTATAACCCCATTTGACCCATAAGAATGATTCTAATATGTCCCCAAGGGTCTTAGGGACATATGCCATCATATAATGGATCGAAGGGGGTCATAGGTCAACTTATTAGCCCCTTTGACCTATAAGAATGATTCTAATATGTCTCGAATATATGTGGTGATGTAATTGGTCAAAGGGGGTGATAGGTCAACCTATGACACCCTTTGACCCATAAGAATGATTCTAATATGTTCATAGGGGTCCTAGGACCCCTAAGAACATATGTTATCATTTAATAGGTCGAAGGGGATCATAGGTCAACCTATGAACCCCTTTGACCCATAAGAATGATTGCATATGTCCCTAGGTGTCCTAGGACCCCTAGGTACATATGTCATCATTTAATAGGTCGAAGGGAATCATAAGTAAACTTATGACACCTTTTGATCCATATGATGCATTCTTATATGTTTCTAGGGGTCCTAGGACCCCTAGGGACATATGTCATCATGTAATGTGTCGAAGTGGGTCAATTGTCAACCTATGACCCCCTTTGACCCATAAGAACGTTTCTAATATGTCCCTAAGGCTTTGAGGACCCCTAGGAACATATGTCATCATGTAATATGTCAAAATTGATCATAGGTCAACCTATGACCACCTTTGACCCATAAGAATGATTCTAATATGTCCCTAGGGGTACTAGGATCTCTAGGGACATGTTATTATGTAATGGGTTGAAGGGGATCATAAGTCAACCTATGAACCCCTTCGACTCATATGAATGATTCTAATATGTCCTTAGGGGTGCTAAGACCCCTAGGGGCATATGTCATCATGTAATGGGTCGAAGGGGGTCATAGGTCAACCTATGATACCCTTTTACCCATATGAATGATTCTAATATGTCCCTAGGGGTCCTAGGACCCCTAGGGACATATATCATCATTCAATATGTCTCTAGGGGTCTTAGGACCCCTTTGGACATATGTTGTCATGTAATGTGTCGAAAGAGGTCATAGGTCAACCTATCACCCCCTTTGACTCATAAGAAGCTTTTTAAAATATCCCTAAGAGGTTGTATGACTCCTAGGAACATATGTCATCATGTAATGGGTCAAAGGGGGTCATAGGTCAACCTATGAACCCCTTATACCTATAAGAACTATTCTAATATGTCCCTAGGGTTTTGAGGACCCTTAGGGACATATGTCTTCATGTAATGGGTTGAAGTGGGTCATAGGTCAACCTATGACTACCTTTGATCCATAAGAAAGATTTTAATATTTCATCATGTAATGCATCGAAGGGGTTCATAGGTCAACCTATGACCCCCTTTGTCCCATAAGAATGATTCTCATATGTCCCTAGGGCTCGTAGGACCCCTAGGGACAAATTTTGTCATTTAATGGGTCGAAGGGGATCATAGGTGAACCTATGACCCCCTTCGACCCATATGAATGATTCTAATATGTCCTTTCGGGTCCTAGGACCCATAGGAACATATGTCATCATGTAAAGTGTTGAAGGGAGTTGTAGATCAACCTATGACACCCTTTGACTCATAAGAATGATTCTCATATGTCCCTAGGGGTCCTAGGGACATATGTCATCATGTAATGGGTCAAAGGGGGTCATAGGTCAGCCTATGACCCCCTTTGACCCATATGAACAATTCTAATATGTCCCTAGGGGTCCTAGGACCCCTAGGGACATATGTCATCGTTTAATGGGTCGAAGGGGGTCATAGGTCAACCTATGACATCCTTTGACCCAAATGAATAATTCTAATATATCTCTAGGGTTCCTAGGATCTCTATTGACATATGTCATTATTTAATGGGTCGAATGGGGTCATAGGTCAACCTATGACCCCCTTTTACCCATATGAACAATTATAATATGTCCCTAGGTGTCCTATGACCCATAGGGACATAAGTCATCATGTAATAGGTCAAAGGGGTTAATAGGTTGACATATGACCCCATTTGACCCATAAGAATGATTCTAATATGTCCCTAGGGGTCCTAGGACCCCTAGGGATATATGTCGTGATGTAATAGATTGAATGGTGTCATAGGTTGCCCTATTACCCCTTTTGACCCACAAAAATGATTCTAATATGTCCCTAGGGGTCCTAGGACCCCTAGGGATATATTTTGTCATGTAAAGGGTCAAAGGGGGTCATAGGTTAGCCTATGACTCCCTTTGACCCATAAGAACAATTCTAATATGTCCCTAGGGTTCCTAGGACCCCTTTGGACATATGTCATTATGTAATTTGTCAAAGGGGGTCATAGGTCAACCTATGACCCCCTTTGACCTATAAGAAGCATTCTAATATGTCCGTAATGGTCCTAGGACCCCTAGGGACATATGTCATCATATAATGTGTTAAAGGGGGTCATAGGTCAACCTATGACCCCCTTTGACCCATATGAACAATTCTAATATCTCCCTAAGTGTCCTATGACCCGTAGGGACATATGTCATCATGTAATGGGTAAAAGGGGTTCATAGGTTGACCTATGACCTTGTTTGACCCATAAGAATTATTTTAATATGTCCTTAGGGGTCTTAGGACCCCTAGGGACATATGTTGTCATCTAATGGGTTGAAGGGTATCATAGGTCACCCTATGACCACCTTTGACCCATAAGAACTATTCTAATATTTTTCTAGGGGTCCTAGGACCCCTACAGACATATGTCATCATGTAATGCATTGAAGTAGGTCATAGGTCAACCTATGATCCCCTTTGACCCATAAGAACGATTCTCATATGTCCCTATGGGTTGTAAGGACATATGTCATCATGTAATGGGTCAAAGGGGGTCATACGTCAACCTATGTTCCCCTTTGACCCATATGAACAATTCTAATATGTCCCTATTGGTCCTGAGACCCTTAGGCACATATGTCATCATTTAATAGGTCGAAAGGGATCATAGATCAACCTATGACCCCCTTCGACCCATATGAACGATTCTAATATGTCTCTAGGGGACCTAGGACCCCTAGGGACATATGTCATCATGTAATGTGTCGAAGGGGGTCATAGGTTAACTTATGACCCCGTTTGACCCATAACAATGACTCTCTTATGTCCATAGGGGTCCTCAGGACATATGTTGTCATGTAATAGGTGAAAGAGGGTCATATGTCAACCTATGACCCCCTTTGATGCATATGAACAATTCTAATATGTCCCTAAGCATCTTAGGACCCCTAGGGACATATGTCATCATTTAATGGATTGATGGGTGTCATAGATCAACCTATGACACCCTTTGATCCATATGAATAATTCTAATATGTTCCTTGGGGTTCTAGGACCCCTAGGGACATATGTCATCATTTAATGGGTTGAAGGGGTTCATAGGTCAACCTATGAACTCCTTTGATCCATATGAACAATTCAAATATGTCCCTAAGGGTCCTAGGACCCCTAGAGACATATGTTGTCATTTAATGGGTTGAAGGGGGTCCTAGCTCACCCTATGACCCCCTTTGACCCATATGAATGATTCTAATATGTCCCTAGGGGTCTTAAGACTGCTAAGGACAAATGTCTTCATGTAATGGGTCGAAGGGTGTCATAGGTCAACCTATGACCCCCTTTGACCCATATGAAGGATTCTAATATGTGGGACCCCTAGGGACATATGTCATCATGTAATGTGTTGAAGAGGGTCATAGGTCAACCTATGACCCCCTTCGACACATAAAAATGATTCTAATATGTCCTTAGGGGTCCTAGAACCTCTAGGGACATATGTCATTATGTAATGGGTTGAAGAGGATCATAAGTCAACCTATGAGCCACTTTGACCCATGTGAATGATTCTAATATGTCCCTAGGAATGCTAGGACCCCCAGGGACATATGTCATCATGTAATGGGTCAAAGGGAGTCATAGGTCAACCTATGACGCCCTTTGACCCATATGGACTATTCTAATATATCCCCTAGGGACATATGTCATCATTTAATGGGTCGAAGGGGGTCATAGGTCAACCTATAACCCCCTTTGACCCATAAGAAAGATTCTAGTATGTCCCTATGGGTCCTAGACCCCTAAGGACATATGTCATCATTTAATGGGTTGAACAAGGTCATAGGTCAACCTATGACCCCTTTGACCCATAAGAACGATTCTAATATGTCCTTAGGGGTCTTAGGACCCCTAGAGACATATGTCATCATGTAATGCATCGAAGGGGGTCATAGGTCAAGCTATGACCTCCTTCGACCCATAAGAATGATTCTAATATGTCACTAGGGGTCCTAGGACCCCTAGGGACATATGTTGTTATGTAACGGGTCAAAGGGGGTCATAGGTCAACCTATGACCCCCTTTGACTCATATATATTAATAATATACATATATATTAATAACATACATATTAATATAATAATATATATTAATAACATATATATATATATATATTACGTTATTATATTTAGTAAAAATAATAATAATATAAATTATATTTATAGATTATAATGAGAATAACATAATATATTATTATATATTAATATATTATACGTTATATCTTTACATTACATTATTATATATATAATATTATAATACATATTTACATATTAATATAACAAAAATAATTTATAAATCATAAGCTATAAAATATTATGTTATAATATATATTACGTTATTATATTTAGTAAAAATAATAATAATATAAACTCTATTTATAGATTATAATGAGAATAACATAATATATTATATGTTATATCTTTACATTACGTTATTATATATAAATAATATATTATAATACATATTTACATAGTAATATAACAAAAATAATTTATAAATCATAAGCTATAAGTCTTAAATCCAGTTTTCCCTCCAAAATGGGTTGGGATTTCAAATTTTCCACCAAAATTCACCTAGCCATATCGGATGTCCGATTTCAAATTGGATATCCAATTTCAAATCCGATATCCGATTTGAAATCAGATATCCGATTAGGCTTGGTATTTACCAAGTCTACCCGATCAACCCAAAAAACGTGTTTGAAGAGGGTTTTAGTAATACTCAGACTTCAGGTAGTCGTCTGACAATGTTATTTTAATTGAAATTGAATGAAACGAAAAGGGTTTTTTAATATCACTCTCAAGATTCCATCAATATAATTTCTGTCAAATTCTGAGATCGATAATTGATTATTAGTTAATTGTCAATGAAGATTATTGTAAAGTGCTGATTGACATACTGATTGAAAAATAGCTATCATTTTCAAATGGTATAACATTTTTTAAATCTAAAAGTTGCGTGACATTCTATGCTTCCCCTAGTATAAGAAAAAAAAGAAAAGGTAAAATTTTCTATTAGTTAAGGTGGTCAGACACGGGATTTTTTTTTTCCAAAAAAGTTTTGGTAGAAAATTCATATTTAATTATTTATTTGGAATAAAAATACCAAAAAATATGCGTCACATCTAGGCATAAGTCTACTTTTCATATCTATAGTTATATTAAAAATATATTATCATTTGATTTTGATTAAGGTGGTCAGACATACACCTACTTTTTATTTTTGCCCTGAAATTTTTGTAGTACTGCATTAAAATTCAAACTTTTGACCAATCAATTATTTTTTTCTGCTAATAAGGCCTAGTAGTTTAGAAACTAAATTTGATTTCCTATAGATTATTTTCTTACAAATTTTTGATATAAAGTCCATAACCACTTTAAAATTATGTGTCAAGTTGACATAACCCTGATTTTCTAATTTTTCACTGCCACTTAAGGCCATAGTTTGGTACACCATGATCCTGCACATACCCAATACCAAAGATTGACTATGACATTGCTACCATTGAAGAGATGAGGTTAGCTAGTCAACTCATATAGATGAAAGCTACACAGAAGCAGTTAAGGTTTGAAAGGGATAAGGAATACAGAATAATTGAGAATGCAAATGATATAATTACACAAGCTATAGGTGTTGAAGTAGATTCCACTCAACACATTTTGATTTAGTTAGAAGAGGTAGTACAAAAATTTAATGAAGATTATTTCAGACAAGAGAAACTAATTGAAAATGATGAAAGGAAATTTGATAATAAGGTGCTAGAGCATATTGCTCAAAAGATAGCAATTAAGCAAGTTGAATTGTCAGGTAATTTTGAAAATTCTTTTAATAATGCAACATCACTTTTGTCCAAAATTTGTGATGTTTCAGCCTTTACTAAAGAAAAAAAGGATAAGATAAATAAGATTGACATTGATATGCAATCAAGTGCATCCAAGCTAAAGGTGGACTCCTCCTCCATAACCTCCCATCACACAAAAATTAGATATCTGGCAGACATGTAGGCAAAACTATTGAGAGAGGAGGCAAGGATCCAGTCTACACTAACAGACATCTAGAATGTGATCCTTCCTATCATGGATACAATGTAGAAACATATTGCTCATTGCAAAACATTGATCCAAAATTAGAACTTCTCAGTTGTTGATCACATGATTCAATTATCAGCAGAAGTTCAAATCGCTCTCTCCACCTATCAAATTTTGTAGCAGACTTGGGATAGTACTTTTCCCACCATCCTCAAGGTACATCAAGATTTTCTACCTCACTTTGGTGTAGTCATATAAAATATATATGTAGTTCTTTGGCATTATTGTCAAAAAGGGGGAGAGATTCAACATAATAAATGAGGAGAGTTATTAGTATAAGTGAAAAGGGGAGCTAGCACTCAATAGAGTTAGCATGTGTACATAAGTATCTTTATATATACATTATAAGTCATCAAGAAGATATATAGAAATGTATATGCAGTAATTTTACAAAGATCAATTTTGGAAAACCAAAATTCATTGAGTCAAGTTATGTATATATGTTTTGACTTATAAGTGTTTTGTCACTAATGCCAAAGGGGAGATTATTGGCATTAAGTTATTATTGCCATTAGTGACAACAATTATCTATATTAGCATAGCTATTGAGCTTAGCACTTAGTTTCCTACACTCACCAAGCTTCATAGTTTACACTGAGCTTCACAGTTTACACCGAGCATCTCAGTGTCTATCAAGCAGTCAAACTATGTCATAGGAATCCAATGTAAACGAAGCATTGGAAGTTGCAATTTTTACCAAGTGATGAAAGTGTAATGTTTACCAAGTGATGAAGTTGCAATGTTTATCGA
This sequence comes from Cupressus sempervirens, assembly GCA_028749045.1. Classification (NCBI taxonomy): domain Eukaryota; kingdom Viridiplantae; phylum Streptophyta; class Pinopsida; order Cupressales; family Cupressaceae; genus Cupressus; species Cupressus sempervirens. The sequence goes on along the minus strand of CM053789.1, from coordinate 237,116,210 downwards.
GTGATGAAGTTTCAATTTTTACCAAGTGATGGAAGTGTAGTGTCTACCAAGTGAAATCAAGGTAAATGAAGGATTCCGTTCTTATCAAGTATCACTACATCTACTGAGTCACCAGTGGTTACCGAGTTCAGAACTATGTTGAGTGATTAGTATGGATGAGCCTTCATTTCTAACGAGTGCATGATGATGGTGAGTAATGTAGTGGATGTCGAGTATTAGAAGGTCACCGAGTCAGCTTAGTGAACTTGAGTTATTTACTATTGGGCCGACTCAATAATGTTTTGTTCACTTATGTTTTAGTCGACCTTGCAATTATAATTATTGGAATGATATATATGTAATGTATTATATCATTTAAAATGTATGTATGAGAGTATCAAGGAATAGACATGTAATAAATTTAAGAAGAATAAATGCAAATCAGCAACAGAGTAGAATATTCAGCAAGGTCTACAAGGAGCAATAAAGATTCATCAGTCACAAGAGGTGATCTATACTTCAAGGATCTTATCAATAATAAAATTTGTAAGTAGATCCATTGTTTCATCCTAATAGGTGAATCAATTTTGCAAATCCTTTAACAAGGTAGACTTAATAGTCTTTGTATAAATCTCCTAACAGAGTGCATACTTCAATGTATGTTTGTAAATCCTCTAACAAGGTGGACCTAGTAGTCCTTTGTGCTCCTAATAGGACAGATCACCAGAAGTGCTCAATGCAAGCCTTAATAGGCCAACTTTATACTATAGTAATGAAGTTTTGTAGGTATCATCCCCACCCCAGTTTTACTTTCTATTTGGAAGGTTACCAAATCACTGTGTACATGTGTTATAGATGTTTGATCTCTCATATATGTAGTAGATTAGATGAATGAATGGTGAATAGTATATATGAATAAAGTACTGAATTTTTTTAAGTTTTGAAGTTACTAATTCACCCGTCCCCTCTCAGTAACCTGTCATATCTTGAATATTTCCAACAGAGGATGAGTTTGTAGTTGAATGCATGGCTATGAATGAGGGGTCTAGTGATTGATGTAATTTCTCAAACCCTTTGCTTCTGTTGAATTATATAGAGAGGGAATTTCACATTAGAGATAATCCTTTTCTCCACTTTCAAGATAATATCAACTGTCAAGGAGAAGAACACATTATCCTAACAACATCTGAAGAAGGATTGATCTCTAACAAGGCTAGTGACACTAAGAGTTTAGATCATGACTTAATGGAAATAGTTTCAAACTTGTATCAATCACAATGGATATATCTACCCAAGGAGGACACTCTAAGTCATGAAATGGAAGAAAATCATGACCCTTTCCTTGCTAAAGAAATTACTCATTTCTATGATGAAAAGTGGTTGTTTAAGCACAAATGGATTTTCAAAGAATTGATGCATGCTAGTACCAAAATGTTGGGAGTCAACTTTGTGAAACTCTTCATAGGAGCTACACCATAGAAATAGAATCAACCATTGAGAAAGGGCTCCTATTTTTCTAATATAGTAAATGGTTTCACGCATGTAATCTTTCCACTAGTTTCTCTTGGGTGGGAATTCTTCCTGCCTATGTATATAGTTAGAGTTAGGTTTTGTGCTTTAGTTTAGCTTATTGTTTCCTACTTTCCTAGTTTATTTTTTTTCTTATTTGTGTGTTTCTATCTTTGCGTTTGGCTGCCCTACTTCCCTACCACCCAAATTCATATCATCTCCCTGTGTTATTTAAGACTCTACAACCTTATGGACTAGGCATTGATCTTTTCTATTTGAAATTTTCTATAATAAAGGAAATGTTAATCTCATATTTGTTTTGACATATGAGTGACAATATAGTTAGTCATTTACTTAGTTCATGCTGAAAAATTAATCTATGTTGAGTATAATTTGCCATATAGTATATGCCAAACAAGAGATATACAATATGTGTCCAGTAACTAGTAAGTACTTAGTCACTCAAAGTGCTGAGAAAATAGTAAGTGCTGAGTCATTTAGATACTGAGTGATCAGTGGATACTGATTCATTTAGAGGTCAAGTTACATCATTAAAGAGATAGTGGATGCTGAGTATTAGACACTTCAAGTGTCAAATAAATAGCTTTCAACATAGTTATTTCTAATGGTACAAACTTCTATGTAAATTTTTTTTTTAGCTAACTTAAGGATTGTTTACAGTTCTAGATGATAAGGATGAATCTTTATTGAGGATACTTATGTAGTACATGTAAGAAATCAGTTGAAGGGATGTTTTAAGTGAAAAAATATGTGAATCACAACCATTGATTAATACCTAACCCTAAGTCACCTATTCTAAAGGAGGAGTAACCCTAAACATTGTATGAGTGTCCAACGAGAAAAGAGAGAATTTTGCATGCACAAATAGAGCATTGATGGTGACTAAATAGTTGTGAATTAAGATACATTGTAGAATATATTAGAGGAGAACAAAGGAAATGAATTAGAGGACAAAAGAGATAATCTGGTCAGTAAGGATCAAGTACACATTAGGAAAGATGTGATTTGTTATCTAGCAGTAGAGTACTAACTGCAAGATCATTGCCGATACATTCTAGTAGGTGAATGAGTTAAATCTCTTAATAGTGTGGTCTTAACAAGCTATTGTAAATCCTTTAATAGAGTTCTTACTTCATTGTAAGTTAAAATCCTTTAATCAGGTACACTTCTAATAGGGTGTTGAAATTATTTAATAGGATAAGATCTAACAATCTTGTAAGCCTTTAACAAGGTAGACCTTTCATGAGTTAGATCATAATTTATGATCAAACATTGTAACCTTCATCAGATACACTTTATTACTATAGTAGTGAAGATTTGTGGGTTTCATCCCCACCCCAATTTTACTTTCTCATTGGAGGTTTTTTGGGTAACCAAATATCTTGTGTCATACATGTGTTTGTGTTGAATGTTATTTTCTTTCATACTATGGATAAATATGTTTAGCTAGCTATTTTAGTTTACATGCAACTTGTGAGATGGATCTATGGTGAATGAATTTATGGTTAAATTTTTGAAGGACTAATTCAAACTTCCCCCCCTGTTAGAGTTTACTTTCCCTATTGTATTTCCAACAATTGTTATCAAAGCATAGTTCTTTGGAAAGGAAAGCTTTGTAGCTTTAAGGAAAGATCTTGGAGATGGATGTCTAAAGATTGGAAAAGACTATTGAGAACCATAAGAGTGAAATACAACTTTCCTTACATCAACTAAATGAAGCGATATATGAGCCGAGGTGATCATTAAAGAGAATGAAAGATATAGCTATTGAAGAGAATGACACTACTGGATTATTTGCAGATGGAAACACAAGTGAATTTGATATAGCAATTGTAGATCTAGTTAAAAAGAATGGATCCCTAAATAAAGAGGTTAGAAATCTCAAGATATAACAAGAAGTCCAACTAGTATTTCTATGTGAGGTGACCAAATAGAAAAAGAAAGTTGAGGAAGAAAAAGTCATGATTGAAGATGACAAAAGGATACTGATCAATAGACTGGAAGAGAAGATATTAGAGGTGAATAGGATTTCTCACATGCAACTAAAAACATTGAATCAAATGATTTTAATCATGAATTGAATTGAAAAGATATCAAATTCACAACTGTAAAGTTGCATAATGGACAACTGAGAAATGATCTAAAAAGAGAAAAAGAATTTTTTGAAAGTTTCAATAGACCTAGTGAATTTTATCAAGTATTTTGAACAATTGACGAGATCTCCTAGATCCAACAATGATACCACTAGATTGGGTTACACTAGTACTAAAGAAGGATAATCATCTAAAAGTGGTGAAAAGAGGAGAAAAATGGTAAGAACTAAAAACCTATGTGATATAATTGTGGTAAGATAGGTCATACAAAAAATGTTTGCAAAAGAAAGACTGCAAATTAGATTCCTAAGCAAAAGTTCATGGGTCACCACCAAAAGTGCAACAAGAAAGGACAACAGACACATGAATATAAGACCAATACATCAAGTGCACAAAGATTTGAAGGCCACTACTACAACTATAACAAGTATGGACATAGACCATATGAGTGTAAATAAAAAGCCTAACTAGTCATCAAACAAGCAAGCTAATGTAAGCTGTACTAGCAGATCCTACAATTGGGATTACAATACAAGGTATAATTGTTGCTATTATCAGCAATATGAACATGTTGCTGAAAATTTTGTTAGAACACATTTCATAAGTGACTAAAAAAGATGGTTGAGTCAAACTACATGTTTTAGCTATTTAAAGACTAATTACATAACTAGAAATTGTCCAACAAGGTCAAAAGCACCTAGTAATGAATTAAATAAAGGAAAAGGAAAGGTTGATGTTGAAGAATTCAAAGTATAAATGTACAAGACATGGAAGAAAATAGACTATTGTAGTACATCAACCTTAGATGGGATCACTTCATCAAATGGATCAGGTGATTACACCATCCCCAAATAGGAAATTAATCTAGGTATGTGTGGGACTAATATTTCAAAGTTTGATTATACATTAGTTCCAAGAAATTAGTTCTAAAAGGATCATATATGCATGATGAAAGATGCAAAGTATTGGTTAGAACTTAGAAGGAATATATGAGTTTTCATGTTACTATTGAGCATGAAAAGTTTCTCTATAGTTGCTAAGTGAAAGTTGGTTGTTGCTGATCTATTAAAGGTGATCGTGTTTTCCAAGCTCATTGTGGTTATTGAGTGTGGAAGGAATTATATGGAGGTTGAACTTATAGTTGTGTGAACACTAAGAATTTATTGCAATGTTTTAAGGGCTATATGGTTGATTTTTGACTCATTTGTAATTATTTGAGATTGAAGAGAGAAAAAAGAGATAAAGGTGAATTAAAAAGAATGATTCAACCATTTTAAAACTTAATTCAATTTCTACTTGACACTAGTCATTATATTTTTAACGTATTTATTGTATGTTGAGCTATGTTGTTTGAACTTTTCCAAACCCTAGTTAGTTGTTATGGTGTCTAGCTCCTCTTCTATTATGGTTAATGAAGGAAAGGAAGTTTTGAATATTCAATTAACAAGTAATGAGATCAAACAACCACATTTCTAGGCAATTATTGATATTTTATATAAAGGAGACCTGTCTGGTGCACTATCAATGATACCACCACAATTTTTGATGACACAAGTGTAAGATGTTACTACATTTGTAAGGATGAAAGAATTGGAGATATGGAGATAAGAGATGTTTATGGAAAATTATGTGAGAAAAGTGTTAGCTTATGCCATAGATTTTCCAAACATGTTCAAAATAGAATGGATTAAAATTATTCTTAGTATAATTCATGACAACTTTGTATGGTTGGAGGATGGCCCCATAGAAATGAAAAAGAGAATCATTCATAGAGTAATAGGGTATCTAACCCTAGATAGGCCTATGACAATGAGGAGTGAAGCAAAAGAGGCAATTGAAAAGAATACATGGGCATTATGGAACAAGAGAGGAATGACCATTAAAATAATTTATTATCCCCTAATTGCATTTGTAGTGAGAATTATTGCACATAAGTTCTTTCAATCTAGCAGGTTAAGTAGTGTGCCATATATGGCTGTGGATTTGGGTTACATGATAGTAAAGAAAGATCATTTTTATGGCCTTTCCAAGTTACAAGTTAAATAGTTATCCAAAAACTTGGAAGCCATAAGGAAAACAAAAAATGGACAATGAAAATTGGGTTCAATAATTATTTGTATATTTTTTCTATGTGCAAAACACATTTCCCACATTTGAGAAAGTAGCTTGGAAGACTAACCGATCAGTTGCAATGTAGATTGGTGAATTTATAGAACAACTTGGAGATAATTTTGAGTTTGTAATGACTAGCTACTTTGAACACTTTAAGAAGTCAATGAAATAAAGACAGAGGATTCCAGTATCACAAGTAGAGAAGCATTTTAATGATGTTTGTTTTCTAGTTGATGTTGATTTCACATATGTACAAGCTATTGTTCCAAGCGTGAGATGGCTTAGACCATTTCCATATGAGATTAATGTTGATGATACATCTATAGCTATCAATAATTTACTAGCAAAAGAAGTAGATAAGGATTTAACTGCTTTTGGAAACTATGATGTAGCAAAATCTAAGATCAAAATGGATTTAAGGATAGCTTCTATGATGAGGACAAATAATAAGATTGTGAAGAAAATAAAAGAACTATTTGGTGAAGGGGAAAAAGGAGAATAAGAAGAAGAAGATAATGAAGATGATAAAGATGCACCTACCCAAGCACCACTTTCTCTCACACAGGGTCAAGGTGAAGACCAAGGAGAAGAAGAAGCAAAAGTTGATGAAGATGTTAAGGGAGAAGAAGCCAATGAAGAACATGTTGCCATAGATGAAAAGAAGAGAAAATAAAAGAAGATAGCAACAAGAACACCTAAAAGGATTGTTGAACCAAAGCCTAAAGTTACTATTACTAGGGTTAGCACATGAGCTACTATTAGGAAGACTTGGGAGGTTCAAAAGCCTAAAGGCAAGAGAACTAGTACAACACACAAGGAAATGAACCTGTGCAAAAGAAAAGTAGAAAGTATATTTCCCCAGCTAAATCAGATGAGGAGAGGACAAATTTAGATGATAATAACCAATTAAAAAGTGGTAAGTCATAGTCCCTCTTTCAATTTGGACAACTTGTTTGAAAATATTAAGAATAATGTTGATTTAAGTAGATTTACACATGTTGAGTTTGATACAATTATGAAGATAGAAAAGAATAAAGTAGAAGAATCTATATATTCCATGATGGAATTTTTTAAGAAGACTCCAATTCAGATTGCCAACTGTCTACGGAAGATCCTACAAGATAGTGTTGAGAAAACATAACAATATAGTCTTACAACTGAAAGAAATATTAGAGAGACTACACTTGTAAGAGTGATGCCAAAGTTGAAAAAAATTAAAATGACAAAGGATATTACTAAGTATAAGGGAAGATTTTCTCCAAAGTACCATGCCTTTAATATCCTATAGAACAAAATTGAAGAGGTTGTTTAGTAGAGAACACATGTATTGGAGGTGATCTATGGGTTAACAATAGAAAAGGCTATTAAGAAAGCACCAAAGGAAGTATGTGAAGAAAAAGTAGAGGAAGAGGTAGTTAAAGAAAAAAATGAGGAATATATGATGGAAGTAGATGGAGAAGGCACTACATAGGAAACAATTGAAGAAGAGCAATAGAAAGACCATAATGTACCAGTAGTACAAATTTCAAGTGCTAGTCCTCAAGAAGATATAGTAATGGTTAAGGATGTGTCTAAAACCACCATTAAAAACATTAATCCTCTCATAGAGGAGGATATGTAGAAGATATTTATTGATTCTACCACCAAGGCACAACTATTTAGGCATCCTATTTTGGTGAGTGTGGATAAGATTGAGAAGGTAGAATTGGCATCTATAGGGGATAAATAACAAACATTATCCATTGCTCCCACTTAGTCTATAGAAGTGCAACCTACCATGCATGTGGCAGTATACCAAAGGAAAGAAAACATTACATGCCTTCACATATCAACACTAAGGTACAACATGTTTTAGTACCAGCAATTAAAATAATTGAGAAAGAAGCGACACTAGTTCAAACAAGTCAGGAGGCTAGTCCTACACTTACACCACTAGCACAAGGTGGAGTAGAAATCAAATAGAAGGAGAAGGATAGGAATAAAGATTTAGTCTTGACTACAAAGCTAGAGGAGGTAATAGAAATACAAACATTGGTTATATTACTAGATACTGCTACTCCTACTCCTAGTCAAGCACTTCACAGGCCAAGTATTTAAGCTACACCATTGCAAGAGTCAAGGCCAAGTCCTAGAAAATATAATGTTGATGAGGTGACATCAACTTAGATGAGGTGATTGAGTTATCAAAGTATGATTTTAAAAAAATCACAATAGAGAAGATGAGCATATTGAAGGATGCTTTGGCAAGAGAGAAACACCAAAAAATACTCAAAAGGGAGCACATGTAGAAACAAGCACTTCATGACATCAAGGACATATTTTTTAATGCACTCATCCTCCCTACACCTAATGAAGCCAAGCCAATCATTAAGTAGTGCACAAATATTGTAAATAAAATCAATGTTGAAGACCTGGATATGAATGTAAAATTATTGGAATGGTCTAAGAACAAATTTAAAACCAAGGTGGATGAACAGATATTTAGTGATGTTGCACTACACCAGGTTGAGATAGTAACCAAGATTGAGGTCATAAAGAAAGTATTAGAGAATATTTTCTCTCTATACACCAAGTTGTTTGAGAAAACTTTGTTCACACAACAAGTATAGTGACATATTGACACTCTGCAAGGAGATATGATAGGTACTACTCTACCCAATTCTCCAACTTAGAGTCAAAAGAATTTCAAGAATTTTTTGAACTCCCAAGGTTAGTTAGCAATATTGAAAGATCAAGATGCTAATTTTTAGGCTATAATAATCAATATCTAGTCCATGTTGACCCCACACATCGAGATACTACACCTAGAACTAGTCTTTATAGAAATAGTGATGAAGAAATATCCCCATATTTCTACACATGAACGATTAGTTCACCTTGCTACCAAGTTATCTATCCAAATCAAATCATTGGAAGTAGAATGTGATAACTAGGATGTAGCTCTGAAGATAATACTTGAAGTCCATAAAAGTTTCTTGGAAAAACACACTATATGTGTTTAATCCTTTGGCATAAGTGTCAAAAATAGGGAGAAATAAGTAAGGGGGAGAAATAAGAAGAGGGGAGACATAAGAAGAAGTAAAAGGAGTCAAAGACAAAAACAAAGTGCAACACATTTCAATAAATGTAGAATCTACTCAGTAGGAGTATTCAATTTTAGATTTAGGATGGAATAATCAACTCAAGAGTAGTTATTGAATATTGAGGTATGATTAATGAGTCATAAGTTTTGTAAAAATTTTAAAGTTTTCAAGTTTTATATGTAAGACAAATACTAATTATATGAGTTATTCTTGAAGAGTTAAGGATATTCATGCATGACCAAGTATTTTTCCACTCATGTCAAAAGGGGGAGATTGTTAATCTTAGATTGGTTTTGACATATGAGTGAAAATATACTTAAGTCATTTAGTTACTTCATACCAAACAAGTAATGTATGCCGAGGAAGAGATATACATTATGTGTCAAGTAACTAGTAAGTATTGAGTCACTCAAAGTGCCAAGCAAATAGTAAGTGTTGATTCATACAAATGTTGAGTGATTATTGGATGCCAAGTCATTCAGAGGTCAAGTTACAACATTCAACAAAGAGTAGATTTCAATCATCAGACACTTCAAGTGTTGAGTAAATAGTTTTGGACATAGTTGTTTCTAATGGCAGAACTTCTATGTAAAATATTTTTGAGCTGACTTAAGGATTGTTTTGCAATTCTAGATGATAAGGATGAATATTTATTAAGGATCTCTATGTAGTACATGCAACCAATCAGTTAAAGGGATTTTTTAAGTGACAAAATGGGTCAATTACAATCATTGATTCATGCCTAACCCTAAATCACCTAGGTCTTCTTAAGGAGGACTAACCGTACACTTTATATGAGTGTGGAAGGAGAAAAGAGAGAAGTTTACATGCATAAATAGAGCATTCATGGTGAATAAGGATTTTTTAACTGAGATACATTGTAGAATTAGTTAGAGGAGAATAAAGGAAAGGAATTAGAGGACAAAAGAGATACATTTGATCAACGAGGATAAAGTACACATTAGGGTAGAGGTGATCTATTATCTAGCAGCATAGTGCTAGCTACAAGATCATTGCTGATACATTCTAGAAAGTGAATCAGTTAAATCTCTTAATAGAGTAATCTTAATAGTCTATTATAAATCCTTTAATAAAGTGCTTACTTCATTGTAAGTTAAAGTCCTTTAATCAGGCACACTTCTAATAGGGTGTTGAAATCCTATAACTGGGTAAGATCTAATAATCATGTAAACTTTTAACAAGGTATACCTTTCATAGTGTATATCATAATTTATGATCAAACATTGTTACCTTCATTGGATACATTTTATTACTATAGTAGTGAATATTTTTGGGTGTCATCCCCACCCCAGTTTTACATTGTCATTGGAGGGTTTCTGGGTAACTAAATATTTTATGTCATACATGTGTTGAATGTTATTTTCTTTCATACTATGGATGGATATGTTTAGTTAGCTATTTTAGTTTACATGCAGCTTGTGAGATGGATGTGTGGTGAATGAATTTATGGTTAAAGTTTTCAAGGACTAATTCACAAACCCCCCCTCACCCCCTAGAGTTTACTTTCCTAACTATTATATTTCCAATAGGAAATAGGTAGCATGTGGTTGTGTATGTTTTTTCTGAACGTTTTGCCAAACCAAAGATTTTTTAGGTTCCTGATTAAACACACACATGCCTAAGTGCCCTAGTCAAAGCCAATTTTTGCCATAATTTTAGTCTTCCTATATTTTTCAAACTCCTAAGATTAGGGTTGAGTCAATGTGATGCCATGTCTATGTCTAGATTTTCCTTAGGGAGATTTTCTTTTGATCTATCCCTTTGTGTGCACCTAGGTGGGCATTCAAAATATATTAATCTATTCATTCATATTAGGTGACTAGGAAAGTGAGGGTAATTCCATTCATTTCCTATATGAGAAGGAAGTTGTTTAGAGATCCTAATTCTATGCTCAAGTATTTCTTTAAAGGCATGATACATTTGACGGGAGAGATCACAATACATTCATAGAAGATGGAAATTTCAAGATTGAAGCTTAGAACTAATGTGTAGATCATAGGAACATCATAGTAGTTACAGAAATTAGATTAAATGCAAAAGAGGTAGCATAAGAATTCAAAAATTCTCAATCTTCTCAAAAATGGAAAATTACCTAGTCAAAGGTGGTGAGAATAGAGATGGAAATCAGATAAATAATGCAAAATACATCTAGGGGTCCATATTACTAGTTGAAAAGGTCAAATTGTCTTAAGAAATGGATTCTTAACTGTCAGATTAGTTTAGATCAATGCTTTTTGCAATGTCGTAGGCTATATTACATATATGAAAGATAATTTGAGAAATAGGAAAAATTCCTATATCGCATCCTCGTAGGTGGAAAAATAGTTAAACCTTTTCAAGCTATGAAGATGCAAAAATGGTAGCAGCAATTAAGTGAGATGATATTTCTCTGTCACACATGGTGAATAAAAGGTTCACTTTCAAGTTGCGAGCCTATAGAAAGCTAATAGGTAACTTGATCACAACTTCATAGATGAAATAAAGGTTAAGTCAAAGAAGGTGGCAAAGCTATTACATAAGGAAAGACATAAACATGGTGAATTCCTTTGTTCACTTAAATTTCTTCATTTTCTTGGCCAAAGTATTTTTAAAAATGAGAAGGATTACATTAGCGACTAAGAAAAATCAATTAAAGGTGAAGTAATCACAAGTTTCCAGGTGATTAAAGATAACTTAGAGTCAACATGACATATTAGTGAAAGCTAGTGATCCCATGGTCGCAAGTTGAATAATGAGTTAATATTTTAAGTCACATCTCAATGAAAATGGTAACAAATAACTCTAAATGGGTATCCCAACATCGCAGACAATTAAAGTTAACTTGGACTTAAAGTGGAAAAGTTGCAAGAAGTAACCTAGGGAATTCAAGCATTGAAAACTTGCATGGTCGTAAGGGTTAAAAATAAATCATGAGTTAACATTGTGAAGCTACAAAATCCTATAATCACATTGTTGAAGGTAGTTTAGGTTAATCATGATTCAAGGTCACAAAAAAATGAAAACTAAAGATCACATGGTCATTGGTAGTTAAGGGTAACCTAAAGTTAAGATTGTAATCGTATGAGAGATGACAATAGTTACGATGAATAGTTTTTAAAAGGTTTCCAACTAACAAGAATTCAAGACATTTTAAGTTGCAGCCTACTGAAAGTGTTAACAATTAAACCTTAAAATAAATAATCACATTATCATGTGGGTAATCAAATAGTTAAAGGTTTTAGGCTATGAAACTATGAAGGATACATAACACTTATAATCTCAAGCTATCACATGGTGGCAAGGAGTTAAAGTTAATTTTGAGCTAAAGTTGTGAAACTATGAATGGTAAACTAGGATAGTGATTGCATGGTCATAATGGGTTAATCATAACCTAGGGTGAAGGCTTCAAAGGAGTGACAATGGGCATTCACATGTTCACAATGGGTTAAATGAAAGATAGAGTTAATGTAGTGAAACAACAAAAAAATATTAATTGCATCATATGAATCACAGTTGTCAAGAAGTGACAAGAGAAAAAGTAAAAATGGATTTCATGCTTTAATCATGATCATTGATAGGAGATTGATGGTAGAAATTTAAACCTATTATGATCATTGAGATTCAAATTATATGGATTTGGCACTAAGGTGACTATTATAGATCAGAGAAGAATATGAACCATTTTGAGGATTTCTAATAATCTTTTTTTTCTTTCTCTAATGCACTGAATCTTAATTGGTGACTGATGGATTTCTGAGTGATTCAAGTGTTATGTTAATGTAACTGATGAATCTATAACTAACCAAGAACCCTAATGGGAGGCCTATATATGTAATTTTCTATGTTAATGAAAAGGATCAGAAAGTTTCATGCATTTTATACCCCTATAGAAAAGACTATTGAGTGAGAATCAAGAGGTGTATGGAATGAAGGATTAGACTTATGTCTATAACTCGGTAATGTGATGTTATAGTTCCACTTAAAACTAGCATGCCTAGGTTTCTTTCATTGTCTCCTTTGGCTAAGCTAACATGCATGTAGATTAGTCTTTCTAGAATTGTAGGACAATTACTTGTAAAGTTGTTAATATTTTGGCTAATTAGAGTATTAGTAAATTGTTGATAATATTGGTAGTTAGAGTGGTATCTTTCATAGGTATTTCTTCTCTTTGCCAAAGTTGCATAAGATCTTGCATTTGTGATGTGAAGTTAGGAATGAAGTGTGTTAGGAGTTTTTCACTGGGTAACCTTGATTGGTTAGAGAGCCACTTAGGGTCATATATGTCCTTCCATTACATATCCTTACATCCTATTGTCTTAGATGCATTTAGTAGTAGAGTTAGTGTTAGACCTAAAACCTCACCTAGGTTTCTTATGTTTATGAGTATTATAGTTAGCCTCTTCTTTTCTTAGGTTAAGAGCATACCCATAGTCACCCTTTTGATTACATAAAAACATTATTCCAAGTATATCTTTCATATAAAGAAGTTGTACCTTATAATTCAAAAGGTAGTGATATAACACATACACTGACCCTTTTTTTGGTGACATCCTTTTGTTTCATCACATTCAAGGTGTCTAGAGTCAAGATAAAGCCAAGTTAGAAAGATGGATAGACTCTTAACCAACACAAATTTTGCACAAAAAATTGCATCAAGATGGAACTTACAAATAGTTATATTCCATAATAATATAGATTGGTTGAGAGAAAGAATAGGACCATATTAAAATGGAAAAGAGCATGCTTAAAGAAAAGGAACTCCCAACATAGTATTAGGGAGCGGTTATAGAAATATCTACATATTTGATAAATAGGTGTCCAATAGAGGAAATTTGTGACAAGATTCCTCTTAAGGCATGGTCAAAACATAGATGGTCAATTCAACACCTAAGTGTGTTTGGATATTTAGCACATGCACATGTGCTGAAGGAGAAAAGAAAAAAATTGGAAGACGGGGGTGTGAAGTGTATGTTTATTGTTATTTTTTAGAATCAAAGGCATAGAGATTGTATAACCTAATCACCAAGAAGATCATTATTACAAGAGATGTTGAGCTCATTAAAAATGAGTCATGGAATGCCTCAGTGGATAAATCATCAAGAACTTCAAGCAAAGTGGTTATTAATGATGAAGAAGTTAAGTTGGATGATCAATAAGATGAAGCAACAATAGATATAGATGGCTCCCAAAAGCATCTGGTAGCTCCTAATAGAGATAGGCAGAAAGGAATGAAGCTGTGAACATCTAGAGAATGATCTCTTGATGGTTCTAGGAAACTCTAAGTTGATACACAAAGATCTATAGATGGCTCCAGATGGTTCCTAATGTAGCCTAGATAGAATAACAATAGTAATAGTGAGATTTATGATCCCAATCTTGCCTCTCTATTTCCAAGAAAGACCAAGATTCTAAGACAGATATACCAAGATGGAAGGTATGAATAATATTTTTAAGAGAGAATTAATTTTGCATTATTTAGTCATAGTGATCCAATTTTTTTTGAAGAACTTGTGAAAGAAGAGAAATGGTGTAAGACCATGGACGAGAAAGTAGATAAAATAGAAAGAAATGAAACATGGGAACTAGTTAATTTAACTCCCAAAAAGAAAGTTATTAGAGTAAAATGGGTTTATAATACCGAATACAATACTAAAGAAAAAAGAGACAGGGACAAGCCATGATTGGTGGTCAAGGGGTACAAACAATAATTTCATAAAGACTATGATGGGACACATGTCCTTGTTGCAAGAATAAAATCATGCATGTTGTCACACAAATTATAGCCTGACATAAATGGAAGGTATTTCAAATGACTGTGAAGTCCACCTTCTTAAATGCTGATCAAAATATAGCCTTGAAAGATGCAGAGGATGTTGGCAAAACAAAAAATGGGAAAATACCAAAATCAATTTTTTTAGTATATTTCTATGTTTTAGTATTTCATATTTTTGGAGGCCTTTAGGGTATGTTTAGGCTTCCATAGTGCCAAGAAGGTATAGCTACACTTAATCTTTCAAGAAATAAATATAGAAATTTTGAAGATCTTTCCAGAAATTTTGGTGCTTCATGATTTTGAGCTATGAGTAGAAAGTTATGACTTCTACAAGTAGGCATAATTTTTAACATTGATATTTGTAGTTTTTAGAGTTTATTTTATAATTAAATATCTTGTGGACTTCTCATTTTCATTTCCAAGGGATAGTGGTGACCCTTGGGATCCATCAAACTTGTATAAAATCTATTTTTGAATTTAATGGATCACTCTTTGGCTTCAAAAGATCTATTATTGGATATTAACTATTTTAAAATAAATCACAATATCACAAGTTCTACACTAGGTATTATAGTTTGAATTCTTAATTTGGATTAGTGGTATCAGAGCTTGTCCACTCATGTATGTCTTATTATACATGCTCATCATATCAAAGGTTGGGATTGGGCACAAGAGATCTCTCAAATTATCTTCGTTTGAGATGCACCTTATTGCAGATGGAAAAAAAACAACCTAATGAGATATTTAAATCCTTCAAAACACTAGTGGAAGAGGTGATAAATAAACAACATGGAGAAATTATGTAGCAATTTTCAGACATGATTGAAAAATGAGAGTATTGATTGATGGAAGTATAAAAAAGATAACAAGATACTGAGAGGGGGGAGGGTGAATCAAAATCTTAAATACTTTTACTTTTCAATAATTCAT
This sequence comes from Cupressus sempervirens, assembly GCA_028749045.1. Taxonomy (NCBI): domain Eukaryota; kingdom Viridiplantae; phylum Streptophyta; class Pinopsida; order Cupressales; family Cupressaceae; genus Cupressus; species Cupressus sempervirens. The sequence continues at coordinate 237,100,710 of CM053789.1, read as the reverse complement.
TCACACATTCATTAGTTATCTTGTGCATTCCAAGCTTGTAATAATAAAATTATTGCAACATGTAAATATGATCTATCACATGCATGAAAATAAACACATAACACAATATTTTTTACCCAGAAAACATTAAGGTATAGGTAAAATTGGGTGGGCATGACACCAAAAAATCTTCACTAATATAGTAATAAAGTTAACCTGTTAGGGTTACAATATTTTATCATAATATATGATCTACCCTATGAGGATTCTACCCTATTAAAAGTGTTTGAGACTACTAGTTCTCACCTTGTTAGATTTAAAACTTCTAATAAAGCAAGGATACTGTTAGGAGAATTATAAAGATTTGTTAAGACCACTCTATTGAGAGATTTACTTTGATTCAAGTTGGTTAAAATTAATTTAGTACTTGACTCTTGGTATGCTCCATAAGTTGATTTTGAGTCTTCTCGTAAAATAACCCTCTCTTCTAATTTGATAAAAAAATGCATTCCTTTCACTACTCTAAATAGGTCACTTTCTTGGTTAAAACATAATACACTACTTCAACTGACTTCTAATCTGATCTTAATCTTTCACTTCACCATTGACATATTTATCCTTGTTTGCATACACTCTTGTATCCCCTCATCCCATAACTGATCTAGTTTAAGATCTTCTCTATTTAGAAAATTTATTATAGATATTTCTACATACTTCAATAATTTTCCACCTCATCTGAATTGTTGATCACAAAACATAGGGATCTATGATCTATTGAGATAATGGGTGTTTCACACATTGCATAATATTGCTATATTATATTGTTTTATTTTATTATGTAATGTTGTGCCTAGATGGACATGCAACATGTAAAGATTCCCATGGGATATACTTGATGAGTTGTATTTTAATGTTGTGATAATATTTTATGTAATTATTTAATATTGGGGAAAAGAATTAAATTTCCAATATTAAATGTGGGGTCAATGGGTTAGGTAGCACATGGTTTATGTAATACCACTTGGTGTTTTTGTGGGACATGCTACTATATAAGCATCCACAAGGGTAGTTGTTGTAGTGACAAGACAAAAGACAAAAATAGAAAGAGTTGAGCAGGACAAAGCTTGATAGGTTAGCCAAGGAAGCATTTGTGAAGGTTGCAAGTATGGCATGGGATGTGTGGATTCATGCATGTTCACATAGATTACTTGCTTGTTGCTATAGCTTTGAATGCTTCCATGGTTTTATTACAATGGTGTTTTTCTTGAATAATACATGGTGATGAATATTTTTGGAGGCTAGGTTTTTCCCTCAATGGGGGTTTCCTAGGGTACATCTTGTGTCACAATTTTTATGGGTATGTTGTCTATTCCCTTGCATAATTATTTCAGATCTATTATGGGTTATGTGAAAATGATTATAGTCTTTGTCTGCAAGTTTTCTTACAAGTGGTATTAGAGCTATGGTTTTATTATTGTAACCTTAGATTGAATTCATGGTAATGTATGAGAGGAAAAAAGAAAGGGCAAGATGTATGAGTTGTTCATTGTAGATCTAAGGGTTTTGGATTTGTTGTTATGATGGGATATTGGTATATTTTTTGGCATGTAAAATTGTTGGCAAAATTATTTTTAGATGTTTCATTTAAATAACTTTTTTAGGGGGTGGCTTGTAGTAATAACCTTCTAGGTAAAAATAGACCTCACCATTGGATCTGGGTCAATGTTTCCATAAATTTTGATATTCTGACACTTTGAACACCAAGTTTCAAAATTCAAACCTGAAATTCTTCATTTATGTATATAACACTTCCATGCACAAAGTCTTAGAAACCAAAACCTCCATATACTATCTCAGATCACTATTTTTCAAATTATCAAAGTCTATAAAATCTACTATTATCTATCTTTCTACTTCCTATTACTTGCTTCCTTAAAAAAAAGAATAGTCAAATGCCCCAACATTTATAGTTTTTCAAACCTGAAAGAGCCTCCATCAAAACCTAGCTCTTTTGATTACAAGAAGAAACTATTATAAAATGAAAGAGCAGATAAACAAAAATAAAATGAAATGCTAGAAGGTGAACCATTCAGTTTCTAGCATCTTCATCAGTTTTGTCTTCCTCTCCTACAGTCTGGCACACAAGCTTCCAACTTTGAAACGTGTCCATGAGTTCTTGCATTGTATGTGAATGGGGATTCTTCAAGCTCATCAATTGGTCCCTACACACATGTTTTTTCCACTTGTATTCTTTCATTTTGAGGCTCTGATGTGGCATCAAATTTTTGTTCAGGCGCAGGATCGACTCGATACTTGCTAATGCGGAGAAGTCTTCAGCCTTAGGCAGCTCACTATCTCTTATTTGTTCAACTACTTCATTGAAGTTCTTCATTAATACATTAGGATCCATATTCCCTTCATTGAACTACAAGACACCTGTTGGATTCACAATCTTCATATCTTTTATGAGCTCTTCATGCATTTCTGTGATATGGTTTTCAATGCCTTGTATTTCTTTATTGTTTCTCTATAGATAGCCTCTTTCCAATGCATATTGTTCTTCAAGACAAATACCATGCAAGGATCTACATTATTCATAGCATTTTCATTCAAGAATTTGGGAACTCCAAAATGTTCTACTTCTATTATTTGGAAAACCACTACTTGGTAGCATGCTAGCTCTGTCTCCCATCCTAGGACCAAGGTTTGAATTTCTCCTAGCAGCATTTCACCCTCTATGTAGACACTAGTAAATTTAGAGATAAATCTATTTCCTTCCTTAATTATACTATTTTCCCAGCTTCCCATGGCATCAGTTAGCAACTTGCCTTTTTGCACTTACCTCATTAATTGTTGATTGTCAGCTGAATTGGGATCAAACGATTGTGAAATCGATACAACTAGTGAAGCTCCAAGATTGATCAGAGAGTCAATTTACACAACCATGGTTGTTATCATCCCCTTCAATTCTTTCTTTTCCTTACTATCCTTTTTTGACTATGAGAGCATGCGGTCAATAGAAAACTTAAAGAAATTATTACCAGTGCTCTTGTTGATGGTACCCAATTCAATTGAATTTACCTTGAATCCTTCTTCATCGACATCTCGAGATTCTTTCTTTTTCTTATAGGTGGCCACTTCCATGGTGACTTTCCTTGTCAGTGGATCCTTGGTTAGATAAGCATCTATCTTCATTTCCTTTGCCTTCGAGCGTCTATCTGCATATTTTGTGACTATATCCTTCACTGGCGTAGACATCAGTCGCAGACTCCTTTTCTTACTAATCAAACCTTATAGCCATGAAGGAATGGTAAGACTCACAGGTATCATCTGAGTGTCTCTGATCAGAGTTAAAAATTTAGGTTGGTCTATCTTAGGAGCTTTGATAAATTGAACATCACCATCTCCTCCATCAGATGAATGTAGCCCATCACTCGAATCTTGCCCTTGGGATGCCATCTCTTACTTCTGGGCTTTGAGTCATTTCAAGGTTTCCAACTTGGATTGGGACCTTGTCTTAGAAGCCATAGTTTGTAAACAAAGAGATGACTTCTCCTTTGTATCTAGAATAGATGCACTACTTGCAATAGGAGAAAATGAAATGTTAGAATGAAGTGGTTCAAGGGAAGAAGTCACCTTAGTAGGAGGTTCATTGACAATTCTTCGAGCCCTTTTTTGTAGCCAATCATCTATGTAGGTAAGTATGAACCTAGCCCTTTGATTAATGTCAACTTCTTCATCCTCGTGCCAATCAATTGCTAAGGACTTTGTTTCATCTAATTCTTTACAACCAGGTTCAACCATGTCTGAACCATCATCATCTATTCCTCCAATATTAAATTTCAACTTGAAATAATTAATCTGTTGCAAGGTCATCCTTAAATGATCCCTTTTTTAGAACTTCTTCCTCATTCTTGCAGTCTCTCAAAGATCTTCTAAATGTGGCATAGTTGGAGGATGAACTTCAAGGCAGAGAATTTGGGTTGCATACCCTTTACTATAAAAATTTCTCCTACTATGATAGAAACCAAGGTTGAACCCGAGTAGATTGCTCCCAATCATGGAAGCATTATCCATACTACTACAAACTAATGAACCCAATTTGATAGGCAAGGCCATTTCCTAATTCTTCTATGGTGGGTTATCCTTGATAACATGAAAGAGCTATCTGCATAACTTAGCAAACACAAAGACATCTAGGGCATATTGGGGTAACTTCATAGGTTCATCATCGAATCCACTGACCCTCAAATACGTGAACCTGGGGAATAGGGTAAAGAATTTCCCATATTGTTGAACCAATTTTTGCACCATAGGAGTGAGCCTCAACATCTTTGCCCTTTCCAAATACAAGAAAACATTGTCCAAGAGTACATCATGCACTTTGCAAAAATCCTCTAAAACCTTATCCTTCTAATGGTGATTCAGTTCTTCATGGAGGTGAGACAAAGATGCCTCTAGAAAAAGATGCCCCTACTGAATTCCTAGTTAAGACAAATAAATATGAAGCTATCTTCCAATCTATTTGTGATTCAACTAATGAGTTGGGGAAAGAAATTTTTAATGAAGAAGAAGAAATCATAGGTATGTTTTTGTCATCACTCAAGCTAGATCATTTCTTTGACATTTCCTTAGAAACCTATTCAAATTAGTTTTAGAATGAGGCCTTTATTGAAAAATTTTCTTCTCATCCACCTATGCATAATCTCATTGATTTGGATTGTGAAAGTAATGCTAAGATGTGCGATGACACTCTAAGAAGAGAAGGGGATGGAATTTATGATATATTTGATGACAGCTAGTTCCTTGAAAGAAATGAAGAAGACATATATCTAAAAGTTGATACTATTCTAAAGGAGGCATTATTATGGCTGCAAAATGATCATGACCAGGCACAAGAATTCAACCTACATGAAAACATCCTTAAAGATTACACATCATCTTTGCATTTTCATTTCATAATTTTCAATTTGAAGTGGAGTCTAATCCTAACATTGTGTACGATCAATTCTTAAGTGGAGATGAATACTATGACAAGTTATGGCTCTTTGGAAAAGAGAGGTGGATCAACATATGCATGCACACTGTCAGTCTGAAGTTTGGCATGGAAGGAGTCATCATTGAGCAATAGTTTGGTGCTAGACCATTCAGGTACACTTTGCTTATTCAAAAAGGTTCCTATTTCTCTCAACTAGTAAATGGATTCACTTAACTACTTCTTTCTTCCGGTCTTTATGGTAGGTTCTTTTCCTACCTTTGTAAATACTATAAATAGGTTTTTGCTGTGCGTAGTGTAGTTGGAATAATGTGCAAGCCTCGTACTTGCTGGTACTTTTGGTGTTGATTGTTGGTTTTGTTTGCTAGTTTTTCCCTACTCCCCTCTACCCTCTTTGCAAGTAGCTCCCTATCTTCTCTTCTTGTTACTTCTATTTGCCCATGGATAAGGCACTATTCTTCTCCCAAAGATTGCTGGAGTTCTCTAATTTTGTATCAAAATCAGTCCTACAGTTAGAACCCCTATTAGCACTCAATATGATCATGATTTTAAAACTTGTAATTCATTTTTTTTGAACCACTTTGAACCTCAGTTCAAAGTAGTTTGAAGTGGTTCGATGGTTCAATTGACCCATCCTCCAAGTTCAAAACAAGTGAAGTTCAGATTCTGGGCTTGAAATGCATATTTAGAGATAGTATTCAGATTCAATGTCTTCAAGATTGATGATTTAGAGAAAAGGCATAAGGACCATTTAATTCAGGATCAAACAACTTCACAACGAGCTTCAAAGGTTCAAGTTTACAAAATCCAGCTCCATGTTCCAATTTTAGAACCAATTTTCAAAGTGTAGAGTAAAAATTTAGAGGTCATAGTTTGGAGATGCTCCTCAGCCAAAAGGTGAAATACCATTATAGAAAACCTTCAAGGTTCCTTTTAGTAGTTCAAAGTGGTTCAATTGTTTAGTTAACTCATGTTGTAGGTTCACTACAAGCTAAGTTCAGATTTTGGGTTCAAAATGCAGAAGTGGTAATCCAGGAAGGTTCAAAGCTCAGCCTCAGCCAAAGAATAAAATGCCATCATAATGGATCTTTAGAGTTCTTTTCAGTTATTTAGATTTGGTTCAATTTGTTTGAATTCATAGGTTTAGAATTCAATTTAGGTTTTTGGTGATGTGATTATCAAATTGTAAATGTAGAGAAATTTAATTGAAGATGATTCATTCATCAAAAGGGAGAAGATCAAAGAAAATCAAGTTTAGAAGATGTGTTGGGGTACATGCAGGTTATCTCAAGGTTTTAGATCCCACTCATAGTCCTATAATAAAAAGGCCTCCACATTGGTGTCTAAACACATGTATTTATTACAAATAGCATTATTAGAACCTAAAATTGGATGACTAAAAAAAATCATGGCTAAGGAGGGAAAGCTTTTCTAGTAATCCAGTGTTTAGGAAATGGTTAAATTCTACCAGCATTTAGCATGTTTCAGCTTCACAAATTTACATGACTATACAAAACACAATACTTAGAACAGGCCTAGAATGTTTTAAAATGAGTAAAAGTGTTAATGGGACTATGGATCTCTATCCTAAACCTTTGATTCCTCTAATTTACTCCAGGCCTTCAAGTTAGAGGAACAAGGAAGGTAGATTGCCTATGTGTAAATTGAGTTTCAAGATTTTTCATTTGCACTCAGTTGATATGGAGCTTTTTCCTGAGGATTCCTTATTCAGTCTCAATGATTCCAGCTCTCCACTCTTTTGGGTAATGGAAATGATGATGTTGAAAGTGAGTATATGGAACCACTGGGCAAAGAGATTGTCATTTACAAAGAGCATGATGCATCATACTTATCTCATAATTTTTCTTACCCAAGATGGAGGAATCACATTTTAATTTTTACAAGGACCCTGGTTTATGTCTTTGACATGCATATATCCTTGTGGTACATTTGTTGATATTACAGAGTTTGTTTCAAAAGAATTTCAATATACTGGTGAAGGATATGACTTTGATGATACTGTAGGATCTTTTCATGAAAATTAATGTCTAAAAAAGCTTGCAAGTCAAGTCTACATATCGGGCTTTCATATTATAAAATGCATGATACATGCCAAAAATTTAACAAGGGATCTCGATAGTAGAAGATGTTCCACCCCATAATCCCAATTTGAAGGCTGGGGTTTCCAAACCAAGATAAAAGATGAGTATCATATTGGCTCCCTTTTGATCTCAATTGGAATCCAATCATTGATGCTCAGGCTTTAGGAGTGTTTAGCACACTCGCTATGACAATAGAGTTTGTGCTATTTGATAATGAACAAACTATGTATCCAAATGATCAATCTTTCTTTGGTGAGATAGGATTGTTTCATTCATTCTCTAAAGCATCATATGCATTGCTCAATGCACATTATAGCCAGTGCCCATTGAAGATTATAGAACACAGTCTTGACATCATGAAGATTTGAGATCAAAGGCTTTAGCAAAATTGATGTAAATGTAAAATTTCCAAACTTAGTCCTCATTTACAGAAGACTCACGATCTATGCCACCATCAAACTCACTCTTAGTAGAAGAAACAAATAACTATCACCAGAAGGGATGAGACAAATGGAAGTTTAAACTGTGAAACTTATAAAGTTTTTGAACCAGTTTGATTGCCTTTCATATCATTTTCAATTGGAAATAGATACAGAAGTGATTGAATGTTGATCCTTCATTATTGCCTAGTTGATGTTTGGTTCATTTGAGAATGGCTATAGAAACCTTATATACACATATGGTTTCAAACATTTAGAAAGCAATGCTCGCAGGTCCCATGGCAAATAAAGAAGAATATGGGAGATGCACCAATTTGTTTTTTTGAAATTCTCTTTCATCATAAAACTCAATCATATCAGCAGTCACCAGGAGGTTTAGACAAACAAAAGATGTCATTAAACAATGACATGTGGAGGATTAACGTGCAAAGTGTAGAGATTTCTTAAACAGGTGTCAATGCTCATTGCTTAGTTGAGCATAAATTTGAAGTTGATTATCTATTTCATATAAAGGAAGCCCATAAGATGCCAAAAGTGATTGGTGATAATATATTTAATTATTAATTAAATTTGATGCACATGTAAAAGTATATGAGGAAAGGAAGAGACATTTTTCTTCCAAGAATCAGTTACCCGAAATAGAACAAGAACCAACATCAGAAAGGATATAAGGTGATAACAAATGAGTACAAAAGGATTCCATTCTTCCTTCTTACAGACTGAGACTTGGAACTTTAGGGAAGGAAGGAGAATAATTTCATTTTCTTGAGGGGCTGAGGGAAGCAAAGTATGCGTATAGTTCCTTTCTTTTCAGAATTGTGCCTGAGATAGGGTTAAATTTTTCGATGTCTGATGTAATATGGTGGGAAGAATTTGTATTTTCTTTGAATAATGTTTGGATTGTAATGTGTGAAAGAGGCTTTGTAACCTTTAAAGTTAGGGAAGGGAGGTTGGAGGTTAAATATATTTAACTTTGGCTATAATGTATTTTTCCTTCCACTGAATTTGAACTTCGAGTCATTTTCAATTTTCTCTGAAAAATTACAGTCCAATGTCATTGTTCCTTTATTATGTTGTCATTTCTAAATAACTTATGAGGCTCTAATTTTAATTCTCCCAAGAAGATTAAATACATAGTTTTATCCTTGTTACATATGCAGCATTCACCAAATGAACTTTGCATCATTTGCTGTTCTTTATTCTCTTTTTATACAGTAGTGTAGGTTTTCACATCTACATTGTATTTATAGGTAGATGTCTAATATCCTTTTGTGCTTTCTAGTAAAAGTACCCATATTTAATTCATTGAACATCTTGTACGTGGAGCTATAACCAATAAAAATTCAAAGGAAGGTTATCAATCCCATGATAACCTATCGAACTATTGGTGTTAGTTTGTCCTTTCACTTGGGCATTTAGGGTCAGATCTACATACATTCCTTCAAAGGAAAATCTCTTCACTAATAGATTTGTGGTGACTCTACTGGGAAATCAAAGCAAAGATTTAAGAGCCTATCTTTATTTCCTTAGTTTTATGATTATCTCCACGTGCATGAGATTTGGTGACTCTATACAAAGACCATGCTAGATATAGGAGCCATGAAAAGACTGAGGCCAGATCCTTCTCTTTTGGAATTTTGTTAGATTGATGATAAAGTGTTGCATAACTTTGTAGACCATTTTAGGAAAAGTACCTCTAAAGGTATGAAGAAAAATTTGAGCTTTGAGGATGATGCGAGCTCTTGGTTGATATGGAGAGGCCTTTGTGCAAGATTTCATAAGCTAAAACACTTGCAACACCTTGAAGAAGAAGTGGCTCAGTTGAAGGAGCATTTGAGGGAAGATGATGATGATAAACCTCCCATTATCATAGTTTCACCTAGGTATCTCAATCTGTTTGTCATAAGTGACAAAGAGGTACAGCCAAAAATATTCCAACCTCCAATTGATCTAGGTTTAGCAGATGAGAATATTCATACCCATAATGGAGAATAGGTAAGCAATAATGGTGAAATTTTATCTTAGGATCTTTCTTCATCCCATGCTGAAATTGGTCCAGTAGAAGGTCATTGTGATTGTTCTTTTTCTCAAGTTTTTGTTGAAATATTTTCTCCAGGTGTCTTGTCTAAAAATGAATCTTTAAATGCCACAAAATATTTTGAGGGGATTAATCCTTTGAAGGGGAATGCGGAAAGATATTCTATTATTGAATCTTTCAATTCTAAAGATTTTGCAACGAAAAACTTTGTAGGTGATACTATTTTTAATGGAGGTGTATTCAAATCTTTTTCTTCACATCCTAAGAGTTTCAGTTTCAAATATGTTGATAACCTCCCTGTTTTATGAGTTCCTATTGATGAGGAAGTTGACAACTTGCCTCTAGATTTTCAATCTTTCACCTTTGATGTTGATCAACTTTCTTTGGAAAATCTTCTTGATGAAAAGATTCAGGACGATATGCAGCCTAAGACTGAACTTCTTATTTCTATGAAGAATGAAGATGATTCCTCATACTTGCAAACTAGTGACCAGCTCTTGCAAGAACTTTTTCCATTTGATGATGAAATATGCAACTATGACAAGGTGAAAGCATATGAAGAAACATTTCTTCCTCATTATGAGGATACTGAAATTAGCACTTAGTTTGTAAACTGTCTGGGTGAAGCATGGAAAGAAACGTCATTTGATCAACAAGAAGAGATCATTTAAACATTCTTATTATCTCTTCAATTGAAAAACCTCTCTCAAACTAGTCCTTCTAATGGTGATTTAGTTCTTCATGGAGGTGAGACAAAGATGCCTCTAGACAAAGATGCCCCTGCTGAATTCCTGGTTGAGACAAAGAAATATGAATCTATCTTCCAATCTATTTTTGATTCAACTAATGAGTTGGGGAAAGAAATTTTTAATGAAGAAGAAGAAATCATAGGTATGTTTTTGTTATCACTCAAGCTGGATCATTTCTTTGATGTTTCCTTAGACACCTATTTAAATCAGTTTTAGAATGAGGCCTTTATTGAAAACTTTTCTTCTCATCCACCTATTCATAATCTTGTTGATTTGGATTGTGAAAGTAATGCTAAGATGTGTGATGACACACTAAGAAGAGAAGGGGATGGAATTTATGATATATTTGATGAAACCTGGTTCTTTGAAAGAAATGAAGAAGACACATATTTGAAAGCTGATCCTATGTTGAAGAAGGCATCATTATGGCTACAAAATGATCATGACCAGGCACAAGAATTCAACCTACATGACAACATCCTTAAAGATTGCACATCATCTTTTTGTGAGGTATTTTCATTTCATATTTTTCAGTTTGAAGTGGAATCCAATCATGATAGTATGAAGGATCAATTCTTAAGTGGAGATGAATACTATGACAAGTTATGGCTCTTTGGAAAAGAGAGGTGGATCAACATATGCATGCACACTATTAGTCTGAAGTTTGGCATGGAAGGAGTCATCATCAAGCAATGGTTTGGATCTGGTCGATTGAGGTATGCTTTTCTTATTCAAAAAGGTTCCTATTTCTCTCAACTAATAAATGGATTCAATTAACTTCTTCTTTCTTCCAATCTTTATGGTACGTTCTTTTACTACCTTTGTAAATATTGTAAATAGGTTATTGTTGTGCGTAGTGTAGTTGGAATAATGTGCAAGCCTTGTACTTGTTGGTAGTTTAGGTGTTGGTTGTTGGTTTTATTTTTTGGTTTTTTCCTACTCCCCTCCATCCTCTCTACAAGTAGCTCCCAGTCTTCTCTTCTTTTTGACTCTATTTGCCCACAGATAAGGCACTATTATTCTCCCAAATATTGCTAGAGTTCTCTGAATTTGAATCAAAATTAGTCTCCCAGTTAGAGCCCCTGTTAGTACCCAATATGATCACAATTTTAAAACTTGTAATTCATGTTTTTGAACCACTTTGAACCTCAGTTCAAAGTAGTTTGAATTGGTTTGATGGTTCAATTGACCCATCCTCCAGGTTCAAAACAAGTGAAGTTCAGATTTTGGGCTCGAAATGCAAATTTATAGATAGGATTCAGATTCAATGTCTTTAAGATTGATGATTTAGAGAAAAGGCATAAGGACCATTTAATTTAGGATCAAATGACTTCAAAAAGAGCTTCAAAGGTTCAAGTTTGCAAAATCTAGCTCCAAGTTCCTATTTTAGAACCAATTTTCAAAGTTTAGAGTAGAAATTCAGATGTCATAGTTTGGAGATGCTCCTCAGCCAAAAGGTGAAATACCATTATAGAAAACCTTCAAGGTTCCTTTTAGTAGTTCAAAGTGGTTCAATTGTTTAGTTGACTCATGTTGTAGGTTTGCTACAAGCTAAGTTCAGATTTTGGGTTCAAAATGTAGAAGTGGTAATCCAGGAAGGTTCAAAGCTCAGCCTCAGCCAAAGAATAAAATGCCATCATAATGGATCTTTAGAGTTCTTTTTAGTTATTTAGATTTGGTTCAATTTGTTTGAATTCATAGGTTTAGAATTCGATTTAGGTTTTTGGTGATGTTATTATCAAATTGTAAATGTAGAGAAATTTAATTGAAGATGATCCATTCATCAAAAGGGAGAAGATCAAAGAAAATCAAGTTTAGAAGATGTGTTGGGGTACATGCAGGCCATCTCAAGGTTTTAGCTCCCACTCATAGTCCTAACATAAAAAGGCCTCCACATTGGAGTCCACACACATGTATTTATTACAAATAGCATTATTAGAACTTGAAATTAGATGACTAAAAGAAATCATGGCTAAGGGGGGAAAGCTTTTCTAGTAATCTAGTGTTTGGGAAATGGTTAAATTCTACTGGCATTCAACATGTTTTAGCTTCACAAATTTATAGGACTATATAAACCACAATACTTAGAATAGGCTTAGAATGTTTAAAAATGTGTAGAAGTGTTAATGGGATTATGGTTCTATATCCTAAACATTTTATTCCTCTGCTTTACTCAAGGCCTTCAAATAAGAGGAACATGGAAGGTAGATTTTCTGTGTTTAAATTGAGTTCCAAGATTTTTGATTTGCAGTCAGTTGATATGGAGCTTTTTCTTGACAATTCCTTATCTGATCTCAATGACTCTAGCTCTCCACTCTTTTGGGTAACGGAAAGGATGATGTTGAAAGTGAGTATATGGAACCACCAGGAAAAGAGATTGTCATTTACAAAGAGCATGATGTATCATACTTATCTCATAATTTTTCTTACCCAAGATGGAGGAATCACATTTTAATTTTTACGAGGACCCTGGTTTATGTCTTTGACATGCACATATCCTTGTGGTACATTTGTTGATATTGCAGAGTTTGTTTCAAAAGCATTTCAATATACTTGTGAAGGATATGACTTTGATGATATCATAGGATCTTTTCATGAAAATTAATGTCTAGAAAAGCTTGCAAGTCAAGTCTACATATCGGGCTTTCATATTATAAAATGCATGATACATGCCAAACATTTGACAAGGGATCTCGATAGTAGAATATGTTCCACCCCATAATCCCAATTTGAAGGCTAGGGTTTCCAAACTGAGATAAAATATGAGTATCATATTGGTTCCCTTTTGATCTCGATTGGAATCCAATAATTGATGCTCAGGCTTTAGGAGTTCTTAGCACACTCGCTATGACAATAGAGTTTGTGCTATTTGATAATGAACAAACTATATATCCAAATGATCAATCTTGCTTTGGTGAGATAGGATTGTTTCATTCATTCTCTAAAGCATCATATGCATTGCTCAATGCACATTATAGCTAGTGCCCATTGAAGATTTTAGAACACAGTCTTGACATCATGAAGATTTGAGATCAAAGGCTTTAGTAAAATTGATGTAAATGTAAAATTTCCAAACTTAGTCCTCATCTACAGAAGACTCATGATCTATGCCACCATCAAACTCACTCTTAGTAGAAGAAACAAATAACTATCACTAGAAGGGATGAGACAAATGGAAGTTTAAACTATGAAACATCTAAAGTCTTTGAACTAGTTTGATTGGCCTTTCATATCATTGCAAAATGGAAATAGATATAGAAGTGAGTGAATGTTGATCCTTCATTATTTCCTAGTGGATATTCGGTTCATCTGAGAATGGTTATGGGAACCTCATATATACAGACGATTCCAAACATTCAAAAAGCAATACGCGTGGCTCCTATGACAAATAAAGTAGAATATGGGAGATGCACCAATTTTTATTTTTTTAGAAATGTTCTTTCATCATAAAACTCAATCATATCATTAGTCACTAGGAGGTTTAGACAAATTGGAAATGTCGTTAAACAATGACATGTGGAGGATTAATGTGCAAAGTGTAGAGATTTCTTAAATAGGTGTCAATGCTCATTTCTTAGTCGAGCATAAATTTGAAGTTGACTATCTATTTCATATAAAGGAAGCCCATAAGATGCCAAAAGTGATTGGTGATAATATATTTAATTATTAATTAAATCTGATGCACATGTAAAAGTATATGAGGAAAGGAAGAGACAATTTTCCTCCAAGAATCATTTACCCAAAATAGAACAAGAACCGATGTTAGAAAGGATAAAAGGTGATAGAAAATGAGTACAAAAGGGTTCCATTATTCCTTCTTACAGACTAAGACTTGGAGCTTCAAGGAAGAAAGGAGAATAGTTTCATCTTCTTGAGGGGCCGAAGGAAGCAGATATGGGTATAGTTCATTTCTTTTTAGAATTATGTGTCTAATATAGGGTTAAATTTTTAATGTCTGATGTAATATGGTGGAGAGAATTTCTATTTTCTTTGAATAATGGTTGGGTTGTAATGTATGAAAGAGGCTTTTTAACCTTTACAATTAGGGAAGGGAGGTTGGAGGTTAAATACATTTAACTTTGGCTATAATGTGTTTTTCCTTCCACTGAATTTGAGCTTTGAGTCATTTTCAGTTTTCTCTAAAAAATTATAGTCTGATGTCATTGTTCCTTTATTATGTTGTCATTTCTAAATATCTTATGAGGCTTTGATTTTAATTCTCCCAAGAAGATGAAAGACACAATTTTATCCTCGTTACATAATGCAGCATTCAGCAAATGAACTTTGCATCATTTGTTGTTCTTTATTCTCTTTTTATGCACTAGCATAGGTTTTCACATCTACATTGTTTTTACGAGTAGATGTTTGATATCCTTTTGTGCTTTCTAGTAAAAGCACCCACATTTAATTTGTTGAATATCTTATATAGGGAGCTGTACCCGATAAAAATTTAGAGGAAGGTTATCAATCCCATGATAACCTATCCAACTATTGGTGTTAGTTTGTCCATTCACTTGGGCATTTAGGGTCAGATTTACATACATTCCTTCAAAGGAAAATATGTTCACTGATAGTAGCATTGTGATTTTATGATATTTTATGTTTGGAGATTTAATATTTGATGTCATTGTATGCTCATTTCATGGATGTGATCATGGTGCCATGGATTTTTTGGTAGAGCATGATTGAGTATATATGTACGTCCTTCATGTTCATTGGTTTGGATTACTAATTTGGTTATTGTCGTATATCTTCTTGGTTGAGGATCATGGTTATAGTGCATGATTAGTTCCTTGTTTGGTTTGTATCTTCTTTATTTTGAGATCTCAATTTCACTTGGTATTGACACTTTGGTTGTGTGTATAGACCCAGAGGCTCTTCATGTAGGAGATTTATTTTATGATGCCATGGGTTGCTCGATACCACAATTGAGTGAGAGTTTTGTCATTGATATTTTTATTGAGTGTTTTTAGATGTTGGAGGTTTTCCTCAGATCCTAGTTCTATAGAAGTGTCTTTGACATTTTTAGGTTTCTTGGTTATCTTCATGGTGTTTTGAGATAGTTCTTCATGGTATGTGCAGATGGTTTTCTTCATGGTGTGTGGAGATGGTTTCATCTTGAGGACTAATGGGGTTCTTGGTAAAGGTGTGGTTTATGCTTTCATTTGACATGTTATCCTTAGTGTTAGGATGGTTTCATTTTTTATGTCATATTATACTATTGATACACATTTAGAGTTTTCTTAACATGTTATAGTATGTTCATATGGAGCATGGTATCTCTTTGGTTCAGATAGTTAGATTGTGTTGTCATGTTTATGTTCCTGAGGCCATGTTTAGAACTTTGACATTGATCTTGGTTTAGTTTCTTGGTATTGAGTACATTTATCATAAGCTAGATACTTCATTATATTGCTATGTTGCATTTGAAGTTGGCATGGATTTATTGGTTGCAAGTACTCGTGGATACTTAGAGATAGTGATGATGCTGATTTCTCTTGGATTGGAGAATTATTTGTTGGGATTGTTATTTGGTTTTACTAGGCAGTCCAAGTAGCATTCACTTGATATGGACTTGAGAGGAGATTGTTCTTAGTTGATTCTTGGTTGAAGACTTGGATATCTTGATGAGCATTCTTATTCCCCACTCTTGATCTACTTGATGGTTTACTACTTGAGAGGTATAGCCCATTGTTTCTCTTAAGTGTATTATGTTTATGCTTATCTTTTATTGATATGGATCTTAAGCTATAGTAAATGAGTTAGTTCTAGAGAGTTCATTTGAGAGATGGTTTAGCATTGGTTATCTCCATTTTCATATATTGTTATATTGGTTAAGTTTGGGATATGGTTCTATATTAGGAAAATTCCTTGGATTAGGAATGGTTTATCAATTTGATCTTCTTGCGAGAGACTTACATCTATGATTAGTTATATGGTGTGGTTTTGGTGTTGTTGAGGCTTCTTGGTTGGGGTTTTATGGAGGATATCATACTTGCACAATTTACATATAGAGGTGTGTGTAGAAGGACATGATGTAGGTTATGATTTGCATGGTTTCTGTTTGGTGTTGGTTATCTTCTTGGAAGTTTAGTTTCACTCATGTTGGATTTGAGTTTGGTTAGAGAATTTGATCACTAGTTTGTGCTCATGTATGTCATGTGAGAGATGACATGGTTATTCCTTTATCTCTTTTCTAAGTTGGTTGTGAGGAGCTTGGGAGACTATTGGAGATTTTTTATGAGAGTTGTTCTTGCAGGTTATTAGTTTATGTATTGTGAATGTCCTTGATACTACATGGATTCACTTCTTTGAGATGTTGTGAGTGGATTGGTTATAGATTTGACATTATCTTTTACAATGGGAGCTTCTTGGTATATATGTGGCAAGTATTGATCTTAAGGCTTATGATTTTAGGTTATAGATTGGATATGTTAGTGATGTGAGACTCACTTGGTATACCTTTGGAGGTATGGATAGTTGGATGGGTTGAAACTTGTTGTGTGTGTTATTTCAGCTATGGATATTTTGACAACTACATATACATGTGATTACCTTTGGGTCATATTTTTTGTGCTTGGAATTTTAGTTGGTATAGGATTTTATGATGTTCTAATGTAGCAGGTTGGGTGGATTTCTCTTTGGATGGCTTCTATGTATGTCTAGTGGTAGTGGCATAATAGAAGGTGGTTTCATTCATGTTTGAGATGTTGGATACTTTGATTTTGTTGTGGGTACTAGGATGGAGCACTTCATGTACTTTGATCCATGATGGAAGATTTTCTAGGAGGGATTGTTTCCTTATTCATTTATGTGGCTACAGATTGACCCTATGCAATGTATACAACAAGTGGGAGGTTATTGAGATAATGGGTGTTGCACACATTGCATAATATTGTTATATTGGATTATATTATTTTATTATGTAATGTTGCACCTAGATGGATGTGCAATATGTAAAGATTCCCATGGGATATACTTGATGAGTTGTATTGTAACACTATGGTAATATTTCATGTCATTATTTAATATTGGGGAAAATAATTAAATTTTCAATAGTAAATATGGGGTCAATGGGTTAGGTAGGACATGGATTATGTAATGCCACTTGGTGGTTTTGTGGAACTTGCTACTATATAAGTAGACACAAGAGCAGTTGTTGTAGTGACAAGATAGAAGAAAAAAAGGGAAAGAGTTGAGCAGCACAAGGCTTGATAAGTTAGTCAAGGGAACATTTGTGAAGGTTAGAATCATGGCATGGGATGTGTGGATTCATGCTTATTCACATAGATTGCTTAGTTATGGCTATGGCTTTGAATGCTTCCATGGTTGTGTTGCAATGGTGATTTTGCTGAATAATATAGGGTGATGGATGCATTTGGAGGCTAAGTTTCTCTGTCAATGAGGGTTTCCTAGGGTATATCTTGTGTCACAATTTTTGTAGGTATATTGTCTATTCTCTTGCATGCTTATTTCAGATCTATTATGGGTTATGTAGAAATAGTTATATTCTTTGTCTGCAAGTTTCCTTACATGATTTACATCATAAATGCATAAAACTCTATGTAAAAACCTCTAAATATATTAAATTTTCCACCCTCATAGTCTTGAAAATGATTTACCTTAAAATATGTATCATTTGTAATTTTTATGTAAACTTTGTGTTGCTCAGCTTACTATTTTCTAATACTCGACATTTTTTGTTGTTTAGTCTATATTGTGCTTAGCATGTACTATGTAACTTGTAGATAGTTGTATGCTTTGAACTACTTGGTAGGTGTTGAGCTTAGCTTGTATAGAAAATACTTGGTGATCATACACTTACTCGACTCCTATAGAGCTTGGTACATACAAACTTATGTACATGACTAAAACTATATAGAGTAGCTCAGTCGCAGTGATGACCATATTACTCTACCTTGTAACTGACTAAGTATTTAACACTAATAGAAAGTAATAGTTAGCAATATCAATAATCTCCCCCTTTGACATTAGTTGGAAAAATACTTTTTCATATTTTTATTATTTGAAATACAATCTTATATGAGCTCCCCCCTAAGTCTTATGACTTATGTGAAATTGTAAAATATAATATTAAAATTTCCCATACTGCAGAAAATGAAAGAAAATTGTAGAAAAGAAGGAACACAACACCAAGAACAACTCCTCCCCCCCCCCCCCCCCCCCACCCCTTTCACTAAATCAAGAAACCCTCCCAAAATAGATGCTTTGGGCGCTTTATAAGTAGTGTTATTACAATGGCCACTTGCCAATTTTGGCCTTCATGGATTTCTGGTTTTTATTGTTACAACCTCTTGAAAGATTAGAAATCAAGAACTTTACAATGTACAAAAATTTTAAGTAATACAAAGCAAAGAAAGGCCCTATTTTTGAAAGTGACACTTTTGTCCACACAATCCTATAATCTAATTACAGATCTAGAAAGTAGATGAAAAATAACACACTTTATAGAAAAATAGAATGTATTTTTGTGTCTAGATAAGCCAATACATAGCATTTGAATTTTCAAAATGCAAGATTAGATAGATATAGGTTCCAAAAGACACAATTTCTAATAAATCCATGCACCAAACTAGAAAATACCTAAACCACTAAATTTTTTAGAAAATTCTATCCAATTTCAAAAAGAAATCGCACCTAATTTGGAGTCTAGATGACTGAGATATGGCCTCCCAAAGTCAGACTGCAAAATCAAAAATCAATCTGGAGAGGGGTTGCATTAGCAAAAGACAGGGTTAAATTCAATGGTAATACAGTCATTGCAGCAGTTCAAATTTTCTCTAGAATGATGGTTAGATGGCTATCAAATTTGCTCAACAACTCCAAGAACTAGGTGTATGGATTTATCAAAAATTGTGTCTTTTGGCATCTATATCTATCTAATCTTGCATTTTGAAAATTCAAATGCTATGTATGGGCTTATTTGGACACAAAAATAGGTGATGTTTTTCTGTGTGTTATTTTTCATCTACTTTCTAGATCTGTAATCAGATTGTAGGGTTGTGTGGACGAAAGTGTCACTTTTAGAAACAAGTCCTTTCTTTGCTTTGTATTACTTCAAATTTTTGTACATTGTAAAGTTCTAGATTTCTAATCTTTCAAGAGGTTGTAACAAGAAAAACCAAAAGTCTATGAAGGAAAAAATTGGCAAGTGGCCATTGTAATCACACTACTTATAAAGTGCCCAAAGCATTTATTTTGGTGGGGGGGGGTGTGTGTTCTTGATTTAGTGAAAGGTTGGGGGGGTGTGGGGGGTGGTTGTTCTTGGTGTTGTGTTCCTTCTTTTCTACAATTTTCTTTCATTTTTTGCATTATGGGAAATTTTAAGTTTCTAAAATTAACTCCACATAACTATGCTACATGGTCCATCAAAATGTGGTATCATTTAATGCATAATGAAATTTCTCAATTTGTAG
This sequence comes from Cupressus sempervirens, assembly GCA_028749045.1. Taxonomy (NCBI): domain Eukaryota; kingdom Viridiplantae; phylum Streptophyta; class Pinopsida; order Cupressales; family Cupressaceae; genus Cupressus; species Cupressus sempervirens. The sequence continues at coordinate 237,080,969 of CM053789.1, read as the reverse complement.
ATGGTATCCTTCCTAAAATAGTAGGTGAAAATGTATCAACAAGTGATATTTCCAGCTGGGTGGCAATGGATAGGAAAGCCCTAGGTGATATATGTTTGGGGGGTTGATGACAAGATCATGTATTAAGTTAGGAAGTCTTCTATATCTAAGGAAGCTTGCGATACCCTCAAAAACCTATATGGTAAAGTGTCTAAAGAGGATGTTTTCAAAATTGAAGATGAGATTGTCTCCTTAGATCCTAAGTCATTTGATTCTATATAGGATTTCATTATTAAGGTGAATGAACTAAGGAAAAAGCTTATTGATTGTGGGAACTCTATTAAAGATGACAAGTTGATCTATCTTATTCATAATAAGCTATCATCAGAGTATTCCACATTAATTTCTTCTTATAACACCTCAAAGACTACATTAGGGTCTACCTATAAGAAAGTATCTTTTGATGAATATGCTAATTTGTTGGATACAAATGAAAAGAAGTTTAAATCAATGGGGATTCTCAATTCACCTAAGTCTAAAGCATTGGTGGCCAATAATGAGGGTTCTCAAAATTTAGCTAGAAAATCTTCAAATAAAGGAAAGGGTAAGAATAAGAAGTGGAAGAACAAATTAGAGGATACAAAAAAGACAACACCACAATCCAATCAATAGGGAAAGTGTTCCTCAAATTTCAACAAGAAGGGGGACAACAATAAGGAGAAGAAAAAGTGTGCCTATTGCAAGAAATTGGGTCATGAAGAACATGTGTGTTATCATAAAAAGATTGATGAGTTGACCAACACCATGAAGAAAAATAAAGTTCCATTTCCTAATGCTTATAGGGATAAGGGGTCTCCTTCATAGTCAAAGGGCAAAGGGCAAGCACTCATGGAAAATAAAAATTCTTCAATGGAATGGATCCTTTAGTTAGGTGCCTCATATCATATGGGTTCTTCAAAAAGGGATTTTTATTCAATGAGGTAGTCAAAGGTACTGCACATCTTCATGGGAGATGATACCAAAATGGAAGTTGAAGGGAAAGAAAATGTAGAGATGGAAAATGGAGAGTTTCAAGATGTTCTCTATGTTCCAAGGCTAAGTTCTAATCTCCTCTCAATCTACCAAATCACTCACCTCAGAGATGGACATCGAGTTGAGTTCCTTCTAGACTCAGTACATGTGCATAGTCTTAAAGATGACTCATTGGTTGTAGTGGGAAAAGTCAATCTTGAAAAGAGGTTGTACTCTTTCTCCCATTTTGTGCCCAAGTCTCCTTCACATGCCTTGTTATCTCAATCAAATTCTCAAATCAAATTATGGCATGAGTAGTATGGACATCTTTTCTTCCACTATCTTCAAAAACTTTGCTTAATTAAAATGGTCAAATTTCTACCAACAATCAACTTTTAGATAGGTGAACGTTCAATAGGTTTAGTGGATATGCATCGAGAGGAGAAGTTACATAAAGGGAAGTCTTCAAGAGCACTAGTTGTTCTTCAATTGGTTCACATTGTACTAGTAGGTTCTTTTGTAGTGACATCAATCAACCAGGGTTGCTACATACCTACCTTCATTGATGAATTTTCAAGGTACACTTGGGTCTACTTTCTTCATCATAAGAATGAAGTATTGGATAAGTTTCTAGTATTCAAGACTCATGTTGAACAAAAATTGAGAAAAGCCATCAAAGTTCTCCGAATGGATAATGAAAGTAGATATGTGAATAGAAGACTTATAGAATTTTGTATACTTGAGGAAATTGATCTTCAAAATCTTCCAGCATTCAATTTGCACAAGATAGATGTCACAATATTGAAGATCCAAACTCTTAAGTTTATGGCAAGTTGCATTGTACAAGCCAAGTCTCTAGATCCATCACTTGAAGTCAAAGAAATTAGTAGTGCCACTCACATTCTTAACAAGTCTCCTCATCTAGCCTTAGATGACAAGACTCCTTTTGAGGCATGGTGTGGTAGAAAACCAAATGTGACAAACTTCAAAGTGTTTAGTTGTCTTGCATGGCAAAATAGATCTTCCAGGGGATGCAAGGCATAGTCAGCTCAGCCTTATACTTTCATTGGTTATGAAGATGGTGTGAAGACATATAGACTCATGGATCTAGAGACCCATTAGATCTTTTTGGAGAAGGATGTACACTTTGAGGAAACTTCACCAAGCTTTTCCTCTAATACTCTCCACACATCATATTATGTAGAAACTGATAGTGACTTCAGCTATAGTGCTTCAACAGATTTAGACACATGGGGTTCTATCAATAGTTGTAGTGAGAGGTCATGACATCAATCTAGTCCACCATGGTTATAGGTCCAACATAGTAGGGTACATGTAGTCTTCTAAGACTAGCTTCAGTGATAGATTTGGGGTAGAGTATTGATGATCTACCTCTTCTTCTTGATGTATCAACACCTTCTTTAGCTATCACGAGAGCTCCATATGACCCTCTTGTTCATTCTCTACATGATCAATTGTCATAGGTTAAAGTGATTCTAGATACTTATGATCAGTAGTTGCATAGGGCTTCATTAGCTAAGGAGATATATAGTTCTTTGAGACAGGTTCTTTAGCTAATTGTGTAAGTTTCAAAGACATCACTTATCTCTAGGATTCTTTCCACACATAGATGAAGAATCTCATTTATACCCTTGGCCTTGTTTCTTCCTAAAGGGAGGAACACCATTCTATAGTCTTGGATCAGCTTCTTCATTAGAGCAGTCACTAGTAGGCATTCTTCTTTAGGGGGGGAACCTATCCTATCTCTCTTCCTCTTCTCATTTTTCTTTTATGTATATACTATATGTATGTCATAATGGGGGGCTTTTGATTACTCCATCCATCCATACATCGTATGTAATTTTCATCTCTTTTTTTGGAGGAGGGTTTTTCCCATGAGGTTTTCCCTCTTTCTCTACTTTATGAGAGATTGCATTTCTTTCTGTACATGGGTACCTAACATGGCCTAGTAGCTGAGACCCATCATGTATTTCATCCTAAATTTTGTAAGTTTAAGGGCATTCCCCTGAGTTGTACTTACAGGGGGGTTTTGGTGTAAATAAGTATTTACTATTTACACTTTACTTAAATTTACTTAGGTCAATGCATTATTTTATATTGCATTATTTTATTATTTATTTAGGTGAGACACTTAGGAATTTGTGTACTATCATGAGTTGTCATGTTGACAACATAGAAGTACACAACTCTAATTCAACACATGGTGTCTACAACACTAGAGTTTACATCATTCACTAAGTTGTCATGTAGACAACATAGTTATTTGCACTCCATTTTTAGCACATGTTGTCTACAACACAAATTTGCATGCTACACCATTGTAGGCTTATCCTCTCATTATCACACTTAATTTTGTGCTTAATGGAGGATAACCCATATCTAATGGAAATGTGATTGGTTGTATGACTTATCATGTTAGTGACTTCTATGCATTCTAGAAGCTCTCCAAAGGCCTTTATATATAGGCACTCCTAGTGTACTTTCATATGGCATATTGAATGAATATATCATTATTTTGATCATACTCTCTTTGGTCTGCTATTGTGCTTGTGTTTGAGTTCTTTGGTCTCGGGTGAATTATTCCCTAAGGAAAATTCTTACAATACTCTTCATCTCTGATAGCTTGTTCACCCTTCAAGCATTCAACTTCTTAAGCCTTCTTGCTTTGCATGCCAATTGTAGGCTCTTCTATTCGGCCACCATATGAAGCAACACCGAAGACTTCTAGTCTTCCTTAGGTTCTCACACATAAAAACCTTTTCTTCTAACCTTCTATCTCTATAAATAGATAATCTAGGTCTTGCTCCATTTAACCACAATCATCCATTTTAGGATTAGGCAAGATTCAATGAATCTACCTACTTTTCCATTTTAGTCCCTTCTAGAAACTTCTAAAATCCTGTTTGAAATCACCTCAAAATGGTTTCTCTTGAATTATGTGCCACAAAATCATCATTCTTATCTTCATCAAACTTCATAGAATTCAAGAAATCAAATTAGTCAGCTTAGATTCATAAAATCTTTGATTTAACACTTTTTTTTGTCACTCAGCATCTACATTGTTCACTTGGTAATAACAATCTTCTGACACTCACTCAACACTGGGGTTCTTAGCATTAACTATGTCTTCTTATCTCAATCACCGCTATTATTTCCTGGATGCTCACACTAACTAAATTTTCCTAATGCTTATCTTACACTATTTTCTTGGCCAAGCTTGGCATACACTTTTTACAAAAATACTTCTTCTTGGCTTAGCTAAAGTAACCATTCACTTTAGCCTTAAGTACGTAAAAAATACATGATATCTTTAATTTCTTACTTGGTCTTAGTGCTCCTTTTATACACCAAATAAATCAACCTTTCTCTAGGTAGTCTTGTTATCTTTTCAAATCCTCTTCATCAATAAAAAAAAATCATAGCATTCGAGCCAAAAAGTAGTTGTCTCACTAGCAAGTAGTAGGTTTGACATCATTGACAAAATAATGATTGGTCCATGATAGGTTCTACACTTCAAACAATCTCTTTCCAACATAATAGGTGGAAGAAAATCATATTTATCAATGAATGTCTGATGAACTTGGGTAATCATGGATAGTGTATGATCTCATGTGATTCTTGTTGCCTCCAAATTGTAATTCTACAATTGTAATATTGTAGCTAAGTAAATTAAGCTACCAACAACTGAAATATTGTGATCTTCTTTGATAATACCCTTTTCTACTTGTATCTCCCTTTGTATGACCTCTAAATGAGGTATCAACATTACTTGAATAGAGATCAATTTAGATCTCAAGTTGTTTTTAGTTGTCTAAAGCTTGACCAATGTGCCTTGAGCATTAAGTAACTTATTGTAGTGGTCAATACTATATGTTAGTGACTAAAAACATAAAATTCCTAGATCTCTTCATTTCATTTTGAATCTTGTGTATTTGTTCTTGAATATCATTTGTGAATCTTGGCACATCTGACAAAATATTGTAAAAATATTGTACTTTCTATATAAGTTTTGTCATAACTTGTACACACTCTTATAATTAAACTTTTTGTTCAGCAATTATTATGGAAACTTTACCCACAACCTTATTCTTGAATCTTATTGCTGACCAATCCATCAATTTTTCATTAGATTCCATATTGCCAAAACTTACTTGTTCAACAATATTTACAAGTTGGGTAATAATTGGGGATTCTTCAACAAAAATTTGAATATCAAAAGCATCAGCAAAAATGTTTTTCTCATCATAAAGTACTTTCTTTTGTTTGTGCCTCTTATTATCTCTTCTTTCCTTTTCCTTTTTTCCAAAATGTCTTGTAACAAAATTTTTTGTTCCAAAGGTGAGATTTGCCAAATCTAATTATGGCATCTCAATTACTTCATCTTGGCTCACTTCAATATCTAGTGAGATGTATTTTATTGCTTTTCCTCTACTTGGTGAAGGAGTGCTTCTACTCAACACAAATTTTGGAGTTGGTGAGGGAGTTTCACCACTTGCTCATGTTAGTGCTTCATTTCTTGAGACAAAAATGGTTGTACTTAGTTGAGCTTTGCACATCTCTTTATCTTCCTTAGCATTAGGTGTTGAAGTAGTTTGATTAACCACACTTGTGTCCTTTAACTTAGTTTCTGCCTCTATACCTGTAAGACTAGATTTCTTGACCTCTAGAGTGTTAGGGTGTTAGAATATACTAGAGACATGTTGCCTTGCAGACTCAACACACTTGAACTTTCTCCACTACTATGATCATCTTCAATGGTCATAGTCTTAGTTTCTTTCTTTATCTCTTCTCCCTTGATCAATAACCTAAAAATCCTTTTCCAAAGCAATTCATCATATTGTGCTACAACTTCCATCTTATTTTGTAAAATAAAAAATATTCTATACTTAGGAACAAATCTATTCATGTACTTTTCCAAAAATGTTTCTTATTAATCTTGGGATAGATTAGGCATATCTCTAACTAAAGTGTTTGTCCTTGCATTTTTCTCTTTTTCTTTTTCCTGCTATCATCTACTTTATAGCCTATCATATAAATCCGTGATAATTTTTTTATCAATTTCACTTGGATTAGCTTATGATTAGCAATCACATCTACCATAGTATCCTCAATTTTGGCTATGTTAGTAGTATCCAATGGATCACATTTTACCAATATAAAGTTGGATAATCCTAAAGATCTTCTTAGATCTACACATACTTCTTCAATAGACTTTGTTTTCCATTTAGATGGTCGCCAACCAATGTCCTTCTCTTTTTTTTAGATGTACTAGGCTCAGTAGTCTCTACTACTCCCTATTTTTTGATCTGCTTAGCACTAGTAGCTGCCCTAGTTCTTGGCTTATTTGGTGATGAAGGAGAGAGGGGTGTCAATTCTAGCTTCTTGTTAGTTCTTTTAGCCTTCTTACTTGGTGGAATGACACAAAAACTAGGGCTTTAACCTTGTCTCCTTCTTCTTCCTCTTTCTCATCACCACTGTCTTTTTCTTCATCCTCTCCAAGACCTTGTGCAATCTACAATGGTTCTCTTCCCTTACCTAGGGTGCCTAGTTTTTCTTCTAGGTCTTCAATCATTCTTTCCCATTGTTCTCCTTAGAATCTATCTAGATATTCATATTTATTCTAGCCTTATCTTACTCATAACTTCCAAAAGATTCAGTCTTAGTGTCTATTTCTTCTTTCAATAGCACAATAATGTTTACACTCACTAAATCACTATCAATCTCATAATCAAAAACTTTGTAACAAAGCCTTCCTTGAATTTACTACCTATACAAATTTATTATTTATATCTACAAGAAAATATATCATTGTAATACATTGTAACTAATTTTTCAAGTATTCTCATCCTCATCTTCATTCTTTGCTTGAATTCCTCACAATAAGCATCCATGACATTCTCAAAATTTGCTCCTAATTGAGTAATGCATTTGTCTATTTGTCTAGTTACTAGTTTTTTTTGTTTCCAAATAATGTCACCAACTCCAAGAAAATATTTTTTGGATGTAAAATAAAATACATATAATAAGGGATCCAAACTTACATATTGAATTGTTTTATTTTCTAATAAATGATAGATTTTGTGCTAATTACAGTCTTTGGAGCTTGGCAAGATCATATTTGTGATATTTCATCACTATCTTCCATGCTTGATCCAATGCCATACATGACATATTGTTCAATATAATTGATTGGTAAAAGTTGTGAATTATAACCCTTACAACAAATTTGATTAGTGGATCAAAAATGTTTGTAATGGACAAACCTCATTCATTCCACTTAGACACCTATTTTTGCCTCAATTTATTCTCAACTCAAGAATCACATGGATTTCTTCTTATCTAGGGTTGGATATCTTGTAACTATGTGAATTATTTTCTTTGCAATCTCCATGAGTCCATCCTATAACCAAAACATTGTATCATGGATTCTTCTCAAAACATTTTTAATCCATTCAATCTTGAAATTTTTTGAAATTATAGGGCATGAGTTAACCCTTTCATTTCAAAAAATTTCAATTCATCCTTCAAGAGTCCTTTGTTACATAACTTCTCATATGCTTCTCTTATCTCATAATCTCCTACTTCTCCAATCATACACATATAACAACTCCTAATGTATCATGGATCATAATAAATTTTGGTGGTAGTGAGGATAGTGCACCCATTGAATCTCCTTTCATTGCAATTTTTGGAATAACATGAAACTTTGGTGGAGTACAAGCCTCACTCTTCAAAAATTATATTTTACTAACCTCCTTGCTCATTCTTATGATAGATGAAGTTTCCATATCCTTGTTAGGGTTTGGAGTCTCTACTTTCTTATTTAAATTACTCGACACAATTCTGATCTTTACTTGTTCAAGCTTCTCATCCAAATCACTCTTGAAATTTTTTGCTATTTTCTCAAATTTCCAAACTACTCCATGTTCTTGAAATATTTGTGCAAGGCATGAGATAATTTCTTCACAATGTTATATATATCTCATTTTTATTAATTTTAGGGTCTTCATTAATGTTTTATACTCATGTAGGTGGAAGTTAGCTATCTCGATCGAAATTGGTGCCTTTGAACTAGGTCTTTACTTTTTAGCCCAGTCTCTTCCATATCACTCAGTCTCTACGATTTCACCTAGTTTCTATCATTTCACTTAGTCTCTACTATTTTTCTTTTGAAGTGCTTAGTCCATGTTGCAATGCTTGGTCAACATAGACAATTTTTACTAATATTCAACAACCCTTCATAAATTTGTTCTTAATCATCTTCATATATGAAAATATGAGCTTTGGTACATTTCATGTAAGGAACTAATATATGATATATCAGTTAAATATAAATTTCCATACATTCCTTTCTTTCTTAGTTTGAGATGACATGATCACTTTCTCCATTGGATTGGATGACCTCAACTCTATTTGATCCACTATTTCCATCTTTTTCTTTGTGTTCCCATTTTTGATTCATCTCCTTCTTTATTTTTTCAATGTCTAATTTTCCTTTTCCTTTGACTCTTGTTTTATTTTATGAATGTACTTGAGTCATGCAATTCTTGTTTATATTTCCAAACTTGTGACATTTGGAACATGCATTATTAGGTGCATAATTTTACCTCTAATTTATCCAATAAGGTTTTGTATGAGATATGCATTCATATTATCTATGCCCATACTTTTGACAGTTATAGCAATATCCTTCAAAGCTAAGTGTAGTAGATGCATTCCTCATTCTTGACCTACAATCATGTATTTGGTGTCCTTGTTTCTTGCAGTAAAAATAGTAACCAGTAAATTTAGATTTAGGAATTTTCATACCATGTTTGCTTGAACAAATGTTTGCAATATGACCAAATTTTCCATAATGAAAAATGTTGGTTTTTCCTTTGAGTTTGCATTCCTAAGCTCTCCATTCTTGGATGATTCTCCTTGCTTAGTGTATGAACATCCTGAGCCATCAGTACTGCTATGTGACTCCATAAGTTTTTCAAAGTATTTCATTAATTTTTTTTGTTTATTAATTCTCTCCATAGATTCTTTCTCATTTTTTAGTCCATTCTTCAGTATGTCCTATGATTTGATATTTGCAATTTCTATATCTTTATGATTCAAATATTCTTAATTTGCAAGAATTTGTTGATTCATCATGTCTAGTTGACTATTTGTGAGATTCTGCTATTCTTTCTTCAAGTCTAGGAGCCATTAATCATTTTTCTTCCTCATTCATAGTCTTGTCTTCTTCAACTTTCTTCTTTTGTTCAGTCACTTCACATAATCTTACTGATTGAAATTCAAGTACTCTTTTCAATCCTCTTATTTCTTCATTCAGAAGTTTATTCTTTTCAAGTAGATCAGTAGATACTTTATCATTTGCATTGATTGATTCCAAAAGGCCTTCAGTCTCAACTTCTTCATAGGAAAATTATTTATCCTGGATAACCAATTCCTTTCTTCTTTTAAAATATTTCTTTAGATCTTATCTTACTTTGTCAATTTTTTGCAGTATGAGTTGGATGTCAATCACTTGATTGTCAATAACCTTCTCCAGTTTAAAATCTTCCATCTCAAAGATCTAATATCCAAGCAATTAAGATTCTCTCAGAGAACCAATGCTCTAATACTAATTGTTGATTTATGGAAGCATAAATAGGATAACAAGATATTGAGAGAGGGTGGGAGGTGAATCAAAATCTTAAGCACTTTTAATTTTCAACAATTTATTCACACATTCACTAGTTACCTTGTGAATGTAAAATTTCTAATAATAAATTTTTTATAACATGTAAATCTAATCTATTACATGCATGAAAATAAACACATAACAAAACATTTGTTACCCACAAACCCTCCAAGGTAAAGTTAAAATTGGGGTGGGGATGACACCCACAAATCTTCACTATTGTAGTAATAAAATTAACTTGTTAGGGTTACAATGTTTGATCATAATATATGATCTACCCTGTGAGGGTTCTACCCTATTAAAAGTGTTTGAGACTATTAGGTATCACCTTGTAGGATTTAATACTTACAATAAAGTAAGGATTTTGTTAGGAGATTTACAAAGGTATATTAAGACCACTTTATTAAGAGATTTACCCATATTCAAGTTGGTTAAAACTGATTTAGTACCTGACTCTCAGTATGCTTTGTAAGCTAATTTTGAGTCTTCTCCTAGAAACTTATCCTCTCTTCTAATTAGATAAAAAAAAAATTTTCCCTTCACTACTTTGAATAGGTCACTTTCTCTATGAAGAGATAATAGAACACTTCCAATGACTTCTGATTTGATCTTGATTTTTCACTTCATCATTCATATATTTCCCCTTGTTCAAGTACACTCTCTTCTACTCTAATCCTATAACTGATCTAGGTTAAGATCTTCTCTATTTAGAGATTTTTGTAAATATTTTTCCTAATACTTCCATATTTTTCCTCTTCATTTGAATTGTTGACCATAAAACATAGGTATATTCAATCCATGTCACAAACATGTAAAACTATGGGTAACAACCTCTACATATATTAAATTTTTCTTCCATGTTAGCTTGAAAACAATTTACCTCAAAATCTATATCATTTCTGACTTTTATGTAAACTCTGCATTGCTTGACCATTATTATTTTTTGATACTCAGTGTTGTTTTTGCTTGGTCTATATTGTACTCAACACATACTATGTAACTTAACACTTCTATGCTTTGAACTTCTTGGTAGGTGTTGAGCTCATGTTGTATAGAAAATACTTTGTGGTCACACACTTATTTGACTCCTATAGAGATCGATACATACAATATTATGTACATGACTTAGCCTCTATAGAGTATCTCGATCGTAATGATGACCATTTGACTCTTCCTTGTAATTGACTAAGTATTTAACACTAATAGACAATAATAGTTAGAGAAACCAATAGAGAGTCACAAGCCAATCCAAGGAATTAAACATTTGGCATGAAAACCCCATTCAAGGTGTAGGTAAATTTTTATATTCCAACCTTTTTAAGGGAAAATTGATTCAAATGTTGTTGATGACTTTTTGTCCAAATTAGAGAGTTACTTTTTTGTTAATAATTTCTCAAATATTGAACAAACCTTCACCCTCCTCAAAGATGAGAATCATGTGAAGTTGGCATGGTAAGCTTACTTATTAACTAAAGAAACCCAAAAATGTCAAGATGGACATGAATTTTCTATTTTGTTTGATGGATAACCCACATGGGAATAATTTGTAGAGAACATAAAATAAGAATAATACCCTGAAGATAATTATGAACTAAAACATATGCAATGGAAATTACTCTAATAAAAGAAAGACCAATCAATTCATGAGTACACCAACATATATCATTCTGTCTCTACAAAGCTTGGCATAAAAACTAAGAAAACCATCAAGTTTTGATGTATGAGAGTGGCCTTCATAGATATATTCAAATTGAAATTGATTTCTTGAATATAGAAACATTGTCTATTGCTTTCAAATATGCATGAAACATTGAGGAAAATTTCAAAAAAATATGGACGAGGGAAAACCCAATGAACACAAAATGGAAAGGTGATGGTAATAAGCCAATAGGAAAATAAATAACCAAGAAGCCATCTAAAAATTCACTGGAAAAGTAGAAATTGGTTGTGAAGAAATTAGGGAAAGAATCAAGTATGTAGTTTGAAGTCCATAAAATTTCCTCTCATAACACTAAATATTGTAGAACTATAAATAAATTAGTGGTGGAATCCCATGAAGAAACTATTGAACCTGAGGTGACAAATTTTGGAAAACAAAAGGAAGATGAACAAATCATTAAGGCTGACCCATATACCATAGTGGTCATTGAAAAATTATTTTATCATGATCATGAAGAGAGATTATTCCATTCACAAATGTGGTAGGAAAAAAATCTTTTCATTTTTTTGTTGATAGTGGAAATCAAAATAATTTGATATATGCTGAGACTATAAAAAGATTCAATGTTACAACATCACACTCATTACCATATTCTATGGGGTGGGTGAGCCAAGGGTGAGATATTCAAGTAAACAAGCAATGTCATCTTTCATATTCCATAAAGTCATTCAACTTTGAGATGATATGTGATGTAACTCCTCTTGACATGTGTGATATTCTATTAGGGAAACCATTTATGTATCAATGTCATGGGGTGTATGAGTCTTGGCAATAAAGTGTTGATAATAGATTGAAAAGAGATTGTTAAAGAGAGAGATTGTATGTTTCAATTATTGTTTTATCACTGATGTAAGACCTATTATTTTCTAGTGAGACAACTACTTATATGATTTAAGTACTATCACTTATTTGATTGATGAAGCAGATTTGATCAAAAGATGTAACAATAGAACCTAGAGGAAAGGTTGAGTTATGTTTATGTAAAGAAGTACAAGAACTAGTTAAGATAGTGATAACATGATGTACTGATAATCTACTTAAGGTTACAAAGGCTATTTACACTAAGAAAGTTTAGAAGAACAAGTTACACAAAGTTTGTTTGCTAAGTTTGATTGAGTGGATAGTAGGTGTTGAGAAAAGTTAGTGCAAGCCAAATAAAAAATTTGTTGGAGCTGAGTAAACCTTAATTCTAGTAAATGTCAAGTAGAACAGTCGATTCTGAGTAAAGTTTAGTTGATGACGAGCACCAATAAACTTTAGTTCATTCCAAGTAATTTTATAGAGGATGTCGAGTAACACAGTGTGTGTCGAAGATTAGAAGAAAGATAATATCAAGCTACTATATAATTTTAAAGATTGTGAATTCAAGAGAACTAAGCCAAAAAGTTTGTTTTCTTGGATTATGTGAATGAGGTGGAAGATAAGATTGATGATCTAGTGGCACAAAATTCAAGGTAAACTATTTTGAGGAAAATTCAAAGAAGATTGAAGGAAAAGTTTCTAGAAGAGATATAGAATATGGGGTAGATTCATTGTATCCTACTTAATCTATTCTAATCCTAAATTGGATGATGGAGAATGAGTGAAAAAAGATCTTAAATTCCTATTTATAGGTATGACTGGTTAGAAGTAAAGGATGTCATGTGTGAGAACCTAAGGAAGATAAGGAGTCAAGGGTTTTGCTCCATCAAGTGACCTAAGAGAAGAGACTACATTGGCATTTTAAGAAAGAAGGATTAAGGGTATGAATGCTGAAAGGGTGAACAAGCTATCAAAGCTACAATGAATAAAGGCCAAGTAGAATAGAGGACTAAAATAGAGATTTGTAATCTATAAATGAAGTTGTAAGTTGTTATTAGATCAAGCCTTATTATTACTCTCTAACAATTGTATTAGTCTAGGGTAAATCCTTTGGATTAAGGTTGACCCAATAGTCATTTGTAAATCCTTTAACTGGGTGCAATTCCAAGTGAATGGTCTAAAGTCCTCTAACAAGGCTCAATCCTAATAGGGTGATTGAAATCCTTTAATAGGGTCACATTTAACAGTGTGTATTGTAACTGTAAGAATTTGGTATATCTCTGATCCCAAGTAAGAATTTGGTATAGCTATGATACCAAGTAAGAATTTTACTTAGGGAAATATTCACCCAATATCAAGGAACTCAAAAATAATAACAATAGTAGACCAAGAAGAGTATGATCAATATGAGAATGCTCTTTGTTATGTCAAAATCATGTCTCAAAGCATGTACATACACACTAGGAGTGCATGTATATAAAGGTCTCTAAGATGCATCTAGAATGTGTCTAGAAAGAATTAGGAGATAAGAATGACAACTAAGCACATATTTTCCATAATGAGAGGATAAACATGATGATATGTCTCATGTGTATAGATGTTGTAGACACCATGTGCTCAAATAAAGTTCTTACTTCTATGTTGTAGACACCATGTGCATAATTAGAGTGGTAACTCCTATGTTGTCAACATGACAATTCACAAGAGTACACATACTCCTAGGTGACTAATAAAAAAATAAAAAAATAGGCATTAACCTAAGTAAAATTAAGTAAATTTTAAATAGTAATTACTTATTTACACCAATAGTAACCTTCAACAGGGTTTTCCTTTCATAGGGCATCACTTCAGAAGAGTGAAAAAGGGTAGCATGTTACTGATGGTTTTTTCCAATTGGGTTTCCATGCAAATAATTGTGTCAAATGTGTCAATGAATCTATTATGTTTCATATTTATATTTTTGCAATTTTATTTGACAATAACCTAAAAATTTTAAGTGATTGCATAATTGTATGGATGCATGCATTATGATAAATGTTGTATGGGTTCACTAAGCTGTGAAAAGTTTTATTTATACATCTAGACCTTGGGTACCTAATTCACCCCCCCAGTTATTCTAAAGTATTCCAATAATTGGTATTAGAGCCATCTTCTTAAGAGGACTAGTTTGAAGGTACTAGAAGCACAAAGATCAACATGTGAAAAAGAAAATTTCCCAAGCTTAATAGAGATGACTTTCTTGGATAGAAAATTTTGATGAAGCTACACCTTGGAGGACTTGGAGATCATACACAATCTACCATTACCACTGAACATATTAATCCTATTGGAGCCCTAACTATCAAGGATATAAAAAAGAAGAAAGAAAGAACCAGGAAATGCTAGAGATTGCCTCTATCCTAAGTTATATTGAATTTGATGATATAAAAGGTCTTGATAGTGCAAAGAAAATGTGGGATGCCTTAGCCAACATCTATGGAGTAGACACCAATGTTCTAAGAGCCAAAGCTAAAAGTCTCAGAGGTAAGTTTGATGATATGAGAATGGAAGAAGGTGAAAATATTTCTCAATATGTTGCAAGGATAAAAAAGGTTGTTAATGCAGTAAGATGAGATAATGGTAAATTAGATGATGATACTATACTAAGAAAAGTTTTACTAACAGTATTGCCTATATATGCCATTAGAGTTTTTACAATTCAAGACCTAAGATGTATATGAGGGAATGACCTATTACTTGAAGGTCTGGTAGGTAGACTCACTACTTTTGAGCTATGTATTTTTGATAATTACAAACCTGATAATATTGAATCTACTTTCAAAGCTAAAGTGTCATTGAAGAAAATTGATGAGAAGAAAAAGAAGAAAAAGATAAAGCATGTGGCTAGTGACAGTGATACAGATGAGGAAGATGTTGAACAACATGAAGCACTACTGGAAAGAAGATTCAACAAAGGTAAAGACAAGTTCAATGGTAAATTATGTATCATTTGTTTCAATTGCAATGAGGTTGGTCATATTGTTGCTAGATGTCTAGAAAAGAAGAACTATAGAGGTGGCAATGGATACAAAAGTAGAACAGATGAAGACAACAAGGACTACAAAGACAAAGGCAAAAAGTCATGCTATATTGCTAAGGAGGAAAAAAAATATGAATCTAATGAATATGATGATGAAATGGTGTATCTTTCAATAAAGGATGAATGTAATGAAGATGAGGCAATTGCACTTGTGACTTGTGTAAACAAGAATGATAGATGGATCATTGACAGTGGGTGTTCACATTACATGACTGGAGACAAAAGTAAGTTCATTACCCTAAATTTTTATGATGGAAACACTATAAGTTTTGGTAATGATGCACCATCTTTGATAAAAGGAAAAGGTTCTATCAAACTCACAGATAAGATTTTGTGTAAGAATGCTTACTACGTTGAAGGACTTAACTATAATTTTTTTAGTTTGTCACAACTAAATAATTTGGGATGTAAGGTTGAGTTTGAAAACAAGATTGCTAAGATATATGATACTAATGGGAAATTGATTAGAAAGGGTGATCAAACTAGGAGTAATCTATTCTATCTTGACATAGAGGATGCTACTTGTATTATTGTAAAATTTGATGATGTGTGGTTGTGGCACAAGAGTATATCTCATGTTAATTTTGAAAAATTGGTTAGTATCAGTAACATGAGAAAGGTTAGATATTTTCCTAAGTTGAAGAAGCTTGAAAATGTAATGTGCAAACAATGTCAGTTAGGAAAAATAACAAAGTCAAGTTTTAAAAGTAAAACTCATACCTCTAAAGGGATACTAGAGATTGTTCATACTGACTTATGAGGACCAATTGATGTGCAAAGCTACAAAAGAGATAAGTACATTATGATGTTTGTTGATGACTATTCTAGGATGATGATAGTTATATTTTTTAAACAAAAATATTATGTTTTTCAAATGTTTAAGTGGTACTTAGCAAGAGATGAGAAGGAAACATGTAAAAGTTTGAAGTGTTTGAGATTTGATAGAGTAGAATTGACATCAAATGAGGTTGAGATGTTTTGTAATGATAGAGGAATAAAAAGATAGACATCTATACCTAGAACCCCTCCACAAAATGGAATTTCTAGGAGGAATAGATCTATAATAGATTGTGCTAGAACACTCATGATAGAGAAGAATGTTGCTTTGAAATACTAGAGAGAAGTTGTAAGTACAACTGTCTATACCTTGAACACTGTACAAGTCAAGAGAGGTACTCATTCAAAACCTTTTGAACTATGGTATGGATACACAACCAATGTGAAATATTTTAAGGTATTTGGAAGAAAGTGTTACATTATTAAAGACTTTAGGAATGGTAAACTTGATGCAAAAAGTGAAGAAGGTATATTCCTTGAATATTCCACAAGAAGTAAAGCTTATAGTGTTTGAATACTAACACTAACAAAGTTGTGGAAAGTGCAAATGCAAATTTTGATGAATATATAGAAGTATATAAGGCTAGATCTATTAAAGAATTAGAAGAATATAAATCATTTGTATACTTTCATGAAGATATGCCTACCGAAGAACATGTTGCAAATCAAGTTACAAGCTCACAACAAGTTTTAGTGGTTGTCGAGTCACATACTATGAATGTCGAGTTGCATTCACAAACTAAGCTACATTCAAATGCTGAGTTACAAAATGAAGTGGAAGCATATTCTAATTCTAAGATTAGTGTACATGTATGAAAAAAATGTTGAGCTCCTTGACAAAGATGTAAACAATGATTCTGAAGTTGAAAGACAAAATGAAGAAACTAGAGTTGAACCAAGATTTCCCAATTATGTCAAAAGACATCATCCTCCTGCACAAATTATTGGAGACAAAGATGCTAGACCAATAAAAATAAATAGATTGAGAAATGAAACATGTATACTAAGCATTAAGGAACTTAAATTAGTGAGAGATGCATTAGAATATGTATAGTAGAGTAAAGCCATGGAAGAAGAGAAAAACAAAACATGGACTCTAGTTCCTAGACTAGAAGATAAAAATGTGATTGGCACAAAGTGGATATTCAGAAACAAGCTAGATAAAAATGTTGAAGTCATAAGAAACAAGAAAATATCATTTTTCAAAGTATATGCACAAGAAGAAAGAATTGACTATGGAGAGTCATTTGCTCCTATTGCTAGATTAGGAGTAAGAACTTTACTTTCTTATTTAGCATACAAAGGTTTCAAAGTTTATCAAATGGATGTTAAATCTACATTTCTAAATGGAATATTAGAGGAAGAAGTTTACATAGAACAACCATAAGGTTTTGTTGATGTTAACAATAAGAACATCATATGTAGACTACACAAGGCTCTATATAGTTTGAAAAAAGCACCAAGAGCATGGTATGAGAGACTGTATAATTATCTTGTGAAGATTGGATTTGAAAGGAATGATGATAACAATAATATGTACATGAAGATAGAGAAAGGAAAGGTATTTTGTTATCTGAAATTTTTGTTGATGATATCATATTTGGAGGTCAAGATGCTTTATGTAAGACTTTTGTAAATAAAATAAAGGAAGAATTTGAGATGTCCACATTTGGAGAGATCAAATTCTTTATGGGTTTGCAAGTATATCATATGAAATATGGTATATACATCACTTAGTCAAAGTATGTCAAGCAAATATTGAAAACTTTTGGATTGGAGGATTCCAAACTAGTAAGTACACCTATGGTGATATGATACAAGTTGTTAAAGAATGATGATTTAGTTGAGGTAAATCAAATAGAGAATTTTGGTCTATACTACAAGAAACATCAGAGATTTGACTTAAGAGCCTATACTGATGTTGATTGAGCTTGAAACATTGATGACAGAAGGAGCACTAGTGGAGGAGAATTTTTCTTAGGCAAGAGGCTAGTTACATGGACTAGCAAGAAACAAAACTATACTTCACAATCTATTGCTGAAGCTAAATATGTCACTACTACTCTGAATTGTACAAACATTGTATGGATCAAATAGATACTCAAAGGTATAAAGAAGAGATCTTAGAACCTATAACACTTTATTGTGATAATACAAGTGCTATCAATATATCAAAGAATCATTTTTTTCACACAAATACTAAGCATATTGCAATCAAGTATCATTGCTCGAGAGAATTAGTTCAAAATAAAGAGGTGAATATGGAATATGTCAACATAAAAGAGAAAATTGCTGATATCTTC
Organism: Cupressus sempervirens; assembly: GCA_028749045.1. NCBI lineage: Eukaryota > Viridiplantae > Streptophyta > Pinopsida > Cupressales > Cupressaceae > Cupressus > Cupressus sempervirens. Next base: position 237,062,547 of record CM053789.1, on the reverse strand, counting down.
ACAAAAGCATTATCTAAGGATGCTCATGAGTATCTAAGAGGTAAACTAGGGTTGATACCCCTATCAAAGGCTATCTAAGTAACAAGAGGAGTGCCCTATATCAAACAAGCTAATATCCATATGTTACACATTGATATAGTGGATCTTACTTTAGGAGCTGCCTAAAGTAATCAAAGAATTGACACTTCAAATTAGTCACAAGTAAAATGACAAAGGAAGAAACTGAAGAAGCCTATATCTGCATGTTAAGATGACAAGTCTTTGGTATTGTTGTCAAAGAGGGAGAGATTTACTAATTAGAGGGATAAATACAAGAATGCATTAAAATGGATCTTGGAGGGAGATAATTGCCGAGAGAGATAGTTATTGATCAAGAGAATAGAGAGAGGAAATTCTAGGAAATTCCAAACACCAACCTAGTAAGAAGGAGAAATGATAAGAAGAAATTCAGAGGGAGTTATTAGAAAGAGTTTTGTAACCTATTCAGAAGATGGAAGCTATTGATAGAGGGAGAGCTTTCAATAAAAGAAAATTTTTTTTTGGTATTTTATTTGTCTTACTATTTTAACCTAGTTAGTTTGGTTGAACAAGGTGTTTGCAATTTTGTAGATCAATTTAGTTTACCATCAATACCAAAGAGGGAGATTGTTGATAATAGATTGAAAAGAGATTGTTGAAGAGGGAGATTGTATGTTTTAATCATTATTTTTTCACTGATGTCAAAAATATTATTTGATGGTAAGACAACTACTTATATGATTTAAGGAATATCACTTATTTGATTGATGAAGAGGATTTGATTAAAAGATGTAACAATTCACCTAGAGGAAAGGTTGAGTTATGTTTATGTAAAGAAGTACAAGAATTAGTTAAGACATTGATAAAATGATGTATTGATAATCTACTTAAGGTTGCAAATGTTGGTTACACTAAGAATTTTAAAAGAACACGTTACATAAAGTTTTTTTGCTAAGCTTGACCAACTGGATAATAGGTGTCGAGCAAAGTTAGTGCAAGTTGAGTAGAAAATTAGTTGGAATGAAGTAAAAGTTAATTCTAGTGTATGCCAAGAAGAAAAGTGGATTCTAAGTAAAGTTTAGTTGATGCCAAGCACCAATAAACTTTAGTTTGTGCTGAGTAATTTAATAAAGGATACTGAGAAATGTACTATGTGTCAAGAATCAGAAGCAAGATAATGCCGAGCTATTGCATTATTTTAAAGATCATGAATTTGATGGATATGAGTCAACAAGTTTATTTTCTTGGATTATGTAAATGAGGTGGAAGATAATATTGATGAGCCAGTGGCACAAATTTCAAGGTAAACTATTTTGAGGTGAAATTAAAGAATATTGAAGGAAACATTTCTAGAAGAGATATGGAAGGTGGGGTAGATTCATTGTATCCTACCTAATCTATCCTAACCCTAAATTGGACAATGGAGAATGAGAAGAAAAAGATCTTAAATTCATATTTATAGGTATGACTGGTCTAAAGAAAAGGTTGTCATGTGTGAGAACCTAAGGAAGACAAGGAGTCAAGGGGTTTGTTTCATGAAGTGACCTAAGAGAAGAGACTCCATTGGCATGTTAAGAAAGAAGGTTTAAGGGTATGAATTCTTGAAGGGTGAACAAGCTATGAGAGCTGCAATGAATAAAGGCCAAGCAGAATGGAGGACAAAAGAAGAGATCTATAATCTACATATGAAGTTGTAAGTTGTTATTAAATCAAGCCATACTGTTACTCTCTAATAATTGTATCAGTCTAGGGTAAATCCTTTGGATTAAGGTTGACCTAACAGTCATTTGTAAATCCTTTAACTAGGTGAATTTCCAAATGAATGGTCTAAAGTACTCTAACAAGGTGATTAAAATTCTTTAATAGGGTCATGTTTAATAGTGTGTATTGTAACCTTTTATAGGGTTGGTCTTTCACAGGGCATCACTTCAGAAGAGTGAAAGAGGGTAGCATGTTACTGGTGGTTTTTCCCAAATTGGGTTTCCACATAAATCATTGTTTCAAATATGTTGATGAATCTATTATGTTTCATGTTTATATTTTTTCAAGTTGATTTGATAGTAACCTACAAGTTCTAAGTGATAGCATAATTGTCATGCCCAAACTACGAGGGCAAAAACACACAATTTTTTTTGAATAATAATTAATAATTAAACATGCTCTAAGTTGAAATGATAGATAAAAATTTTAGTATAGGTTCTCTACATTAACCTTCAACAATAAGAAACAATTATTTAAATGATAATGTAATGTATTCGAGTTTAGATTAAATGAAAGTATCTAATCAACATCAACTATAAATCTCTTAGACAATTATCGATTGACAATCTTAATCGATATAGGAAAGTCACTCTAAGAAAACAATTAACTAAAATTAAAATTGAATATATATATATATATATCTAAAATTTATTAACTTAAACATTCTGACTATTTTAACATAAAAATCAACTATCATAAACTTACTAATTTTAAATTTAATCCACTAAAAACTAAATAAATTCTAACTAATTATGAAATTTAAAGCTTCCTAAAATAATTAACCAATTAAAACAAATCAAAAAAAACCTAAACTATCTAAATCTAATATCTATACTTAAATAAATTAAAACTGACTTCTCTTAAATTCATTCGAATTATCAAAACAAGAACTCCTTAAAAGACATATCGCATCTACCCATACACCTATATAAACTATACTTAATTTTATTCCAATCGTAATTTTATAAAAAATCAAATAAAACATTTCTAATATAATGACCATATGAATTTAAATTAAGATAATAAAATATTTCATGAAATGTTATCTACAATTTTTAACAATACTTTAACAAAACTAAAACATTATTAGCTATAATTTTAAAGCAATCATTCTAATTATCATTTTAATAAAGTCGATTAATTAACCAATCATTAATTTAAAACTTTATAAAATAGTAAAACAACTAAATTGATTTAAAACTAAACTAACTCCAATTGAAATCTATCTTAATTTTTGATACAAAACTAAACTAAACTATATTTTAAAATACTAGCTAAATTAAATCTAAACTAAGCCAATTTAACTAATATAAAACAATCTAAACTAACTTAATTTAATACTAATAAAATAACTTAACTAAATTAGTTAACATTTAAGAAGAAAGAAAATTAACATAACATATACTAACTATCCTATCTAACTCTACTTCTAACTAATCCAAAATTAATAACAAATAGATAATCTAAACTAACTAAATCAACATTAAAAAATAACTAACTTAAATATACTTAGTTAATAATTACAACTAAATTTAAAATACTTACAATCAAATAAAATTAAACTAATTAAAAACTAATAACAAAATAAAAATGAAATAGAACTAACTAACTTAAATAACATACTTACTAAATTACTAACTACCTACACTAACTCTATACCCTAAACTAACCCTACACCCCCTAACTGCCACGTCACCCCCTTCTACCCCATGATCTGCACTTCCCCAAACGCTGAAACAGTGCGCTGACCCAAATCTACTGACCTTGCGTTAGTAGTTGTCCCCCCCTCTCCATTTAAAGCCCCAAGATGGGCACTCAACCAAGTCAAAAGAATGTTTTTTTAAAGTTTTAACTATCAATCAAGCCCAAATCCAAACGTAAAGACCTACGCCCAAGGTGGATGTGACCGATGACATCATCTATGATGATGAAAATTGACTTTCAAACATTTTTAATTCCTCCCTCCATACTAACGGCTAAGGAAGGAGATAAGGCATTTAAGTTATAAAGTTTTATAGGTAGAAAGGGTATTAAAAGAGATATTTAGGATATTTTTAAAAAAAGTTAAAGTCCACTTTGGAGATTTACTCTTATTTATAGATTTATTAAATAATATTTATATTCTTCAAATAGAATATAAAAAGAATCTTTAAAAGATTCTCTGTTGTCCAAATTAATTAGTTTGCTCCTCTCATACAAGAGACAAAGAGTTCTACTCTCTTACAACACTTTTTTTTTTTATGAAAAATTTCTAAGTATAGAAATTACAAGGCAATTATATTTTTTTTTGTCTATATTTTTGAATAGGATTAAAACATAGTTACAATAGTTTGAAGCATAGTAACACCATATTTAATATGATCTCCTATACAACTTGAGTTGCAAAATATCAACCATAGACGTTATTTTCTTTCCTTAACATAATTATCATTTTGAACATATAAGGAACATATAAGGAACTTGAAAATTTTCTCAATTAAACCATCATCAAATCCTCTTATTCCTATTTTGATATGCATCCATCCAATTTAAAATTTACGATTAAATCATATGACAAGCAATTTTACTCAACACCAATTTTATTGGCCAACCTGATTCAAAGGCTCACTTGGGAAAGAATGAGGAAGAAAACTCAGCTTCATTGCCAATCCAACAAAGTTTTGAGATACAATTTACATAGGATTTCAATCCTGAATTACAACACTTAAATGAAATTCCCTTCATGACCCTCAACAAGGGTTCCATATCCAATTCTGCAACACATTTCTAGAACCATGGAGGGAACAAAATCTGATTGGGTGACAACCAAGCATAGCCAAGAGACAATCAAAATACGAACTCATACATGTTTTACACAATAGGATTCGCAATGAATCAAAACTAGGGAAAGGTGGATTTTTCCAACCAGGAGAAGTCAAGCACAACACAAAACAAATGCCCAATCGGGGCTATATACCAAGAACTTTCGTTCTTCCATTTCAACATACCAGAATCATACAAGGTTTGTGCTAACAGGTAGGGGCCCATAACACCCTACCTTTTCTCCCTCTTCTCATCCTGAGAAGAGACTCTACACTGGTTGGAGTCCGACTAAATAGACCTTTCCCAAAATTGGTCACTTCTGCCCTCTCCAAGGGTGAGTAATACCAAAACACCCATGCAAGAAAATCTCAAAATTGCAAAGATAAACATGAAAGGAAATCACCCAAAAATAACATGGTTTTCAAATCTTCCCAACATACCCACAAACATACGACCATTTAAACAACAACAAGGCAGCATAAGCATGAATACAAGAATGAAATCTGAACAAGGGACATGAGAATTCCAACCTTCACAAAGAGGTAATGGAAATCAACAAGTTTGAGTAGAGTTTCCTTCTCCTTGCTTCAATCTTCAAGAACTCCTCTCTAAATGTAGAGATTGGGTAACAACCTCCACAAGTCCAAGAAGGGCCTCTAAATAGGCCTCCAACTCAACCACCCAATGGCTCAATAACTACCCCCATCCACTAGCATATCCAGAAACTCCTAACTCAACCTACACTATGGTTAAAACCTAAGTGGAGATGAGGTGATGTAACTCAAGATAACCATGGTCAATTTTCGCACAAAGGAAAAAAGAGACTTTTTGAGTGACCTCAAAAGTCAATAAAAGGGGCTTAGGGGTTGGAAAAGACCCCTAACCCATACCCATACCCTTTGGGTATAATTATATCAAGTTTTAAGCCTTAGGAAAGAGGTTTAGAGCCAAACAAAATCTAGGAATAAAATAGGACCATCTAACTACTCTAACATTGTAGATTAAACACTAATTTGAATTAAGAGATGACTAACCTTGATTAAGAACCCAATAATTAAACTGACACCAGCTAAACCAACTTGGGTCCAAAGGTTAAACAACTAACCCTAAACAACACACTGAAGCACATAAACACTTTATGAGTGTCAAGCGACACTAAAAGAACATAATTATGAACGTTAACATGTACTAAACAATGAAGATACATACATATATCTCACAAGACAATACGTGAATTATGAAAAACAAGGTGTCCAAAATTAGCACAAGGAGATCAGTTATGTTCCTCCGTAGGGTTTCTTGGCTAAATATTTGCACACTCATTACACACATCAGTAGTCCCATAAAATCACATGTACATAAATGTATACATATCAGAAATTCTCATGAATTAAAACATTCATCAATAAGGGTTTCTTCATCCTGCTTAATTCTTAATCATTTAAAATCTCTTAAATCAAAGTCTCAATCCTACATTTACTGATTTCATCAACATACATATACATGAAACATTAAATGAAAATCATCAAATATATCTAAAAGTAACATCACACAACATGAAATAATAAAGTATGTTCTAAGCATTAGATAATATCTCGACATCTCGAGTTGTGAGTGTCAAAATAATAAAATAACAACTAAGGCTACAAAGGGTCGGGGCGAGGCCTCACAATAATCTTAAGGATACATGCATGTTGATAAATATTTTATGGGTTCACTAAGTTGTGAATAGTTTTATTTATACATCTGGACATTGGATAACTAATTCACATGCCCCCTAGTTATTCTAAAGTATTCCAACATAAAGTGTGATAATAAAATTAGGTTTAAAAAATAACTAGATTCTAGAGGTAAGTCCTACACACTCTACATCTTTGGTTAGCACAAAACATTGTAGAAGGTTAATAGCCCAAACTAGTACATTTGTGTTATTAATGATCTATCCCAAGGAATAAAAGAAAAATGTATGCAATTCTCATTCTTGTTCGATATGAAAAGTATCAAATAATTGGGCTATGTTATTGATAGTGAGGGTGTTCATGTTCATCCTAAAAAGATCAAAGTAATTAAAGATGAACATTCTACAAGGAATCTCATAGAGTGGCACAACTTCTTGGGGTTAGACAAATTTTATCATAGATTTGTGTTTAGATTTTGACATTTGTCTTGGCCTTTGAATCAATCATTACAAGGAGGTATGAAAGAAAAATTCAAGTGGACATGTGCTCGCCAAAAAGTATTTCAAGAGTTTAAAAAAAGGTTATGTTCTACATCAATTGTATGTCTTCCTAATTAGCAACAATCTTTTGAAATACAAATGGATGCATCATAATATGCCCTTGGATGAGTCCTCGTGCAACATGGACATTTAGTTACCTACCATAGTGAGACATTTTTTGATACACTATGTAGACATCCCACTTATGGTAAAGAATTATATGTTATTGTTCAAGTGTATAAGAAATGGAAATATTATATATTGGGAAAGGATACTATCATCCACACAAATCATAACCCCTTTCAATTTTGGAAAAAAAGCAAGGTAATTTATAGAATGATAGGCACCAACGATGGTTAGCTTATCTTCAAAAATTTCATCTCAACATTCATCATAAGAAAGGAAGAACCAAAAAACAATCATATTATCTAAGTAGGCCTCCAATTATAGAAATAAGTATGGTATTAGAATCATGTGGTTACCAAACAAAAAATTGGGCCCACTTGTGTGGACATGATAATGAATTTTGTGATGTTTATACTCAACTTTTAGAAGGTAAACATGTAAATCATTATTACTTTCAAGATGGAATGCTTTACCACTTTGGTCAAATTTGTGTTCTTGAGGAAAAATGTAAGAAGTTAATATGGGAAGCTCACTACAGTAAGGTTGCTAGTCATTTTAGAATAGGTAAGACTATTGCACTATACTGCAAATATATTTTGTCTATATTTATAACTTCCTATTCTAGATAAACCTTGGCATTCAATTTTTGTGGATTTTATGTTTGGCCTTCCTACCGCTAAACACATACATGATTGTGTATATGTTTTATTTTTTTTAAAATGGCAATCTTGGTGGCCTATAGAAAGTAATCTCTATAGAAGAAATTGCAAAACTCTTTTTTGAGAAAGTTTGGGTTCACTTTTGGCTACCAAAAGAATTATTTTAGATAGGGATAATCAATTTCTTAGTAAATTTTGGTCTTAATTATGGGCAATGATGGACAAAAAACTAAAACAATATAGTGCATTCATCCTCAAATAGATGGTTAAACAAAGGTTTTTAATCAAATGATTTCAAATCCTATGTGTGTATCACTCCAAACGTCCTTATACATGGGATGAGAGCCTTCTATATGTACAACATAGCTATGAAAGAGAAATTCATAGTTCAACTAGCCATAGCCCATTTGAGGTTTGTCTCAAATATCAACCCTTAGAACCAATAACTATTTCTATACCACTAATGCAACCCGAATTAGCACAATGATTTCATAAGAAGAAGGACAAAGCAATTAATTTCATCAATAAAATTCATTATTTGTAGCAAAAAATTAATGAAATTTTGGAGAAGACCACTAAGAAGTATAAATGAAGGCATGATGAGCATTGAACTCCTAATAATTTTTAGTCTGGGGATAAGGTATGGTTTCATTTCCAGAAGGAAAGATTTCAAGTCCCTCATAGGAAGATTCATCCTTCACTATGGTCCATATAAGATGATCAATAAAGTTGATGAAAATGCATTTGAACTTAATAGCCTCCATTTTTTTGTGTTCATCTAGTCTTCAATGTATAACTCTTGAAGCCATATTTCCCTCCTTTACTAGACATTGCAGATGTTGCTAAAGAAACCAATCATACAAAGTTGAATCTAGAATTTTTTAATCCACTCCAAAGTGATCAAATTGTGGAGATCATCATGAATAATTTGAGGAACCAAACAATCTATTTGTATAGTGCAGTAAAAGAAAGACAATATAATCAACATGGAAAGTGGTTTACACATGAACAAATCTAACTTCATTTTCCACATCTATTGCAAAGTGTGGATGAAATGGGGTCCATTTCCTCTCAAGGAGGAGAACTGATCAAAACACAATCCAAGAAGATGTAGAGGATGTTGGCATGAGAAAAATTGTGAAAAAACCAAAATTTGTTTTTCACTATTTTCTACATTTTACTATTTTGCATTCTTAAAGATCTTTAGGGCATTTCTTGGGTTTAGCAGTGCCAAGAAGGCATAGATATTCTTAACCTTTTGATCACTAAATGTAGAAATTTTGAATATTTTTTCAAAACTTCTAATAATTCATGATTTTGAGCTATGAGTAGAAAGTTATGACTTCTACAAGTAAACGTACTTTTGAACATAAATTTTTATAGTTTTTTGAGTTTATTTTGGACTTTAATAGCTTGTGGAATTTTCATTTTCATTTCCAAGGGATAGTGGTGAACCTTGGGATACATAAAACTTGTATAAACTTCATTCTCAAATTGAATGGATCACTTTTTTTTTCTGCAAAAATCTATTGTATCATATTATTTATGTTTGATTAAATCACAATACTACAGGTTCTACATCAAGTATATTGAATATTAATTTGGATCAAATGGTGTGTTGAAGAAAGAGGTATATGAGGAGAATCCACTTGGTTATGAAGTTCCAAGTGAAGAACACAAAGTGTATAGGCTGAAAAGAGATCTTTATGGGCTAAAACAAGCCTCACAAGCATGATAAAGATGATTGACTCGTATTTAATGAGAAATGGCTTCGGTAGAAGTGATAGTGAGCCTACACTTTACATCAAGGTAGTTGATGGTAAAATTGTAATTACTATCTTATATATTGATAATTTAAATTTTTTTGCGTATGATGATATACTCATTAATGATTTTAAAGAGGATATAAAAAATAAATTTGAAATGACAAGCTTGGGTCTCCTGAGGTATTTTCTAGGCATAGAAGGAAAATAATTGCATCATGATATTTTTATCTATCAAGAAAATATCCAAATCAGATTTTAGAGAGATTTAGAATGCAAAAGACTAAGGTACCCCAACACCAACAACCATAGGTCTAAAGTTGAGCAAGGCAAATTGAAACAACAATATGAATCCAATATTATACAAAATTTTGGTTGGAAGTTTGATGTATATGACAATAAATGATCCTGATATAATGTACACAATAGGTCCAATTTTTGAATTTATGGAAACTCCAAAGGACTCCTATTGGCAAGAAGGAAACAAAAATCTAAGGTATTTGAATGGTACCAAAGGATGCTATTATTTATACTATTAAAAAATGGTTTTCGTCTAGTTGGTTACATGGATATTGATTGAGAAGGAAACTTAGATGTAATATGAAAACTTCTAAATATACTTTTCATATGGCTTTGGGTGTAATCTCATGGGCTTCAAAAAAATAACCCATAGTTGATCAATATAAACTAGAGGTCAAATATATAGAAGAAAATGTAGTAGCATGTCAAGATATCTAAATGAGAATGTAACTATAATATATTTTAATAATATTTCCTCAACAAAATTGATGAGAAACTATCATATTTAATGGAAGAAGAAAGAAAATTGAAATTAGGTATCATTTTACTAAAGAAATGTTGAGAATAGTGAGATAAAAATGGAGTATTGTGGGTCTATGCAATAGCTAGCAAAAATATTCCCCAAGCCATTAGGCATAGTAAGTTTTGAGCACCTAAGAAATAGTCCAAGCATGGTTAGTTTGGATCAGAATTGATCCTTGTTTATTGGCTCAAGATAAAGGGGGATTTTTCAAATTCTAAAATCAAATATATTGTCCTTGAGCCACTGACAGCACACTTTCCAATGAGCAGTGTTCAAAAGTTAAAAGTAGAAGGTTACTATTTTGTAGAATGTAATCCTGAGCTGGATCCTAAAATTGCAGAATTCGTACAAACACAATAGTTATTAAAATAATTTCTAGTAGGTGAATTTGAAAAGGGAAATATTTTGTGGGGAAAATTTTTTGTTGACAACATGTAGATGAAAAGGAAATCGTTAAAGTGATTATTTATTTTGTCTTATTAATTAGATCATGTTGATTTAATTAATTAAGTCTTTTGTTACTCTAGTTCACTTAAGCTATCTCTTAGGTGCATATAATTAATATTTTATTGATTATATTATGCAACCTAGTTTCTCTTCATGTATTTAATAATTCTCTCATAATTATTAAATACATTGTTTCATACTCTTCCTATATTTAATAACTATCTTGCAGTTATTAAGTACCCTAAATAGTTTTATGTTACCTTTTTAGATATCAATCTCCTTTATAAGGAGGATCTCTCTATTGTATTTTGATCGTGGAATACATTTTTCTCTCACTTTTTTGAGATTTTCCAAGCTCTATTTCTTCCTTCTATGGTTTCTTTTCAGCATAGGTTATTTGCATGCAAGTGTTCTTTGTGATCTGTGAAGTTGGTTTTCACAACTTCTATATGGTATTAGAGCCTCCCTACTACTTCTTGGTTTGGAGATTTTGAATCTACAATTCAGAGATAGAAACCTCAGCTTTTTTGAGATTTTTTCTTCAATTGGGAGGAGGTACATTTTTTTGGCACATTTTGGGCAAAAAAAAAGCACTTCCATCTTGCTTAGAAGGCCTAGTATAGTCAAAAGGTATAGTCAAAATTCCTATAAAATTTACATTTTTTGGCCACTGTAGCCTTTGGAAAAACAATTTGGCCTCCCAGAAGGCTATACAGATGCGAAAATTGAAAAAAATAAAAAATAAATCAAAAAACTGTGTTTTAGGGCCACTCCACCTAGCAATCGGAGGGGTGCTACCTTGCTACTGCTAGAGTGCTACTAGCATTTGGCTTGCACTCTACTACAAGTAACGCACCACTAGTGGCACAATGTATGCCTAGCCACCACTAGTGGGCTACCCTTCAACCACCTTTACTACTTGATGACTGTTGAGTGGCTAGCGAGCTCCCACCACTAGCTGCTAATGTCACATCATTATGGCCTGACATCAACTTCGTGACACATGATGTCACTTGCCAATGATTGGTGTCACATTCCAGCGTATGATTTTGGTAGTTGCTAATGTCAATTTTTTGGTTGTTGGCTTCACTTTTCTAGTAATTGACATCACTTTTTTGCCTGCTGACATCATTTTTTGGCAGCTAATTTTTTTTTTTGGCTATAGGTAGTTGATGGCCATACAACTGTCAAATTTTTCCCATGACTATATTTTTCTAGTGAGCTTAATTTTGGAGGAGCTGTTTATTTTTTGGCCATATCTTGAGCATACAGAGGTCTTTTTTTGATCCACAAGAAGCATCAAAATGATGGTTCCAAGTTGGAGATAATGATGTAGGTTTTTTTTTTTTTAAAGGCTATTTGAGCTCCTATTTTATGCATTAAATAGTGGCTTCAGTTTCCACCCTCTCTCATCTAATGTCTAGGTTTTTTTCTTAGATTTTGTGCTTTTAGTGGTTGGTTGTTTGGTTTTCGAGGGATATTTGTATACATTGTGTGGGGCAACATTTTCTTTTCTATAATTTACTTAAAAATTTACTCTTCTATTTTCATCTTCTTCTGTCAATGGAAAACTCTTATGTCACCTACCTTACACTTCACAACTACCATACTTGGAAAGGATAGATGACTAGATTGCTTATGGCAAAGGGGTTATGGTCATGCCTCGATGTGGCTCAGCCAGTTCTAAAGAGACCTTATAAGGTTCATATGTAGCACAATAAGATGGATGAGGCAATGGCCCTCATTGCAATGAATATTTCAAATGGGTTACTATTTCAGCTTGATGGTTTGATTACACCTAGGGCTATGTGGAAAAAGTTTTCCACCTTGTTTGTCATAGTGAATAAGTTCAAGGTTCTATAGATAGATGCAAAGTTAACCTCCTTGGTCCCTAAATCATTTACTAACATTGAGGATATCTTGATGAAATTTAAGTCTCTTCAATCTATTTTATAGGTTGCTGGAAATATAAAGTCAGATGATGAGTGTATCTTTCTGATACTCTCAAAGCTTTGAGGTCCTTATTAGATTTTCACTTCTACCTTCTACTCTACTATGGATGCTCTAGGTGAATGACATGTTATGCCCTCTTTTGAGATATTCTATGATAGGTTAACTTGTGAGTAGTCCAAGCTCACTCAGATGGATTCACTTATAGATTTATAGTCACAGGCACTGCTTGCCAAGTCACCTTAGGATACATAGAAGCCAAAGTTGAAGTAGATATCAGATTCCTCTTCTTAGCCCTCTACTAGTCCATCATCTTCTTCTAAGAAGGAGAACAAGAAGACTAAGTATCCTACACGTTCCTATTGTCAAAAGGGACCTCATGATGAGTCACATTATTTTTAGGTGAGATTTGATGGCTATGAGAAAAAGATTATAGATTTTCAAGCTCTTCTTCCCAAGAGAATTGTATCCTCTCCATCTTCTTCTACCTCATAGGGGTCTTCCTTTAAATATTCTTCCATCTCTTTGACATCTCCACCATATTTTAGAAAAGGTCATTCATTACAGGCATCCATTCCATCCCCTTCCCAAGTCCCTTAGATACTAGATTCAGGTGCTTCTCACTATATGGCATCTTCTCAAGGGGTCTTCTCCACTATTGAAGCTTCTCCCATTCCTCATATTTTCATGGGGAATAAAAGTACCTTAAATTTTTTTGAGAAAGGTTAAATTGGCATTCATGGTGGCACATTCAATGATGTATTGTATGTTCCATCTCTTTTTGTAAACCTTCTCTCGATTTATCAGATTACACGTAGTGGATTAGGGAAGACAGTTGAGTTTACTATAGATTCAATCTTCATTTGGGATACTACAATAGGGGACCTTGTATCTATAGGGATAATAGATCATACCACCTATCTCTACACTTTTTTTCTCTTTGGTTTACCATCTCCACTGTCGAAACACAACTGTTCTCTTTTACAAGAGCATCATGTGGTCCACTCAGGACACTTGAACCTTTGTACTGTTCTCGAGATCACTATTTTGGCTACCACAACACATCTAGTTGAGGTCTTTTCTCTTCAATAGGATTCTTCTTTCACTCTACCTAACCCTCTAGCTCTATTCATCGAGCCTCCAGGTGCACTTATTGTGGATTCTACAGAGGACATTCCTCTCCTCTTTCATGATAGCATCAGTACACCTACATTGGGGATTGCTTTTCAAGATCCTCATGTTTTCTCCTTTGAGCATTAATTAGGCCTTCCAATCATTCAGGGGTTTCCTTGTTCTATGCCCTTGTTTCTTCCACATTGGATCTCTATTGGTTCACTCATTTCTACAAGGGCTTCATCCTTCTCGGGGTGCTTTTTTGTCCCTTCTCTCTCTCATGGGGGACTGATTGTACTTATAGTTTTAAGAGAGTCTCTTGAGCCATTTATTTTTTTTGTTTTCCCAGCTCTTTTTGGAGAGGAGTTTTCCCCATTATGTTTTCTCCTTTGTCTCTAGTTTACATAGATTTCCTTGTTTTGGGTACCTGATCAGGCCTTATTGTCAGGACCCATTTTCCTACTTTCATAGCTTTGCTAGGTTATCTTACCTCCCAAGTTTCACTTAAGGGGGGTATTAGAGTAATTATTTATTTTCTCCTATTAATTAGATCATGTTGATTTAATTAATTAAGTCTTTTATTACTCTAGTTCACTTAAGCTATCTCTTAGGTGCATACAATTAATGTTTTATTAATTATATTGTGCAACCTAGTCTCTCTTGTTGTATTGAATCCTTGTCTCATAATTATTAAATACCTTGTTTCATACTCTTCCTATATTTAATAATTATCTTTTAATTATTAAACACCCTAAAGAGTTTTACGTTATCTTTTTGGGTATCTATCTACTTTATAAGGACAATCTCTCTATTATATTTTCATCTTGGAATACATTTTTCTCTCACTCTGTTAAGATTTTCCAAGCTCTACTTTTTCCTTCTCTAGTTTCTCTTCAATACAGGTTACTTGCATGCATGTGTTCTTGGCAATCTGTGAAGTTGGTTTTCACAACTTCTACAGAAATAACATTTTCATTCTTCACCAAGTTAGAGTATAACAAGAAACAATAAGAAATTTTCAAATTATATTCTCTATGTGATTCAAAAAAAAATTTTGACAACAACAATTGTGTGTCTATCTTATTGAGCGTTGATTTCTCTAAGAATTTTGCAGGAGCTCTAAGAATCTATAAGTAGTTTGTATGCAACCCCAATTTTCTACAAGATTAATATGTAATCAACCATGGAAATTATTAGTTTTATTTTCTGATTTTAAACTCTAATCTATTGTAAACAAGGTCATTAAAAGAATTCTAGAGGATAGGATCACTAAGGATCGATAAACTCTACAAGACTAAAAATAGAATATAAGAAATATAACATAATTCAATAATTAATTTCCTAGAAACTAATATATAACATGCTAAATGTTAAGCTGAACAAACTACCAAAAAACAAAAGGCTAAAGCACCTAAGGGTAGAAATGACCCAATGTTGAAATAGAAAACACTAAATATAGAAGTGAAAATTGCTTTGCATAAATGGTCTTAGTTAATCTTTGGCTCTCATGAATTTCATTTTTAATTTAAGTAGTTGTAGTGTATTTATCTAAATTTATAAGTAGAAAAGTAGAATAGATTTTTAAAAAAAGTTTTAAAAAGATGCTTCAAAAAAATAGGTGAATGGAAATAAGCTCAAAAAAGAAATTTGAAATTTGAAGGATACCTACTAATCAAAATAAATGAGCAAGATAGATTTTGAGCTTCCCTAAATACTTTAATTGACTTAATATTATTAGAGGTTAATTTATGAGGAAAACCATAAGTTCTCAATACTGGCCTTCATTTCCTTTGATTGTTGGAACATGGAAGAAAATTCAATCCATTCATTGTCCTTTCGATTAGACCTCCTTGAAAAGAAACAAATAGTTCCCTCATTATGTCTAAATCATCAGGCTCATATATTTTGAAAAGAGTCATTTATCCAAGCTTGTTAAGTACATATGTAGTTATGCTATATTTTTTCTTTTTGAAGTAAAATATTCATGAATTTAGAACAACCTCTATGGGAATCCAAGTGAAGCACACTATTTTCTTCAGCATTGGCAGTCTTCACAAGAAGAGGATTGAGCTTCAGGAGCTAGTGAATGAAGTTTTCCTTTCTAACACTAGCAACAAAATGGAAAAGAATATTTCTACTCCCAGGTGTAATATTTTCTAAAGATTCTTCAAGTTGGGATTCTTTTATTTTTGTTACAGGACATATTACAATTTTTTTTTAATCTCTAACTATTATTGTCAATTAGTGTCAAACACTTAGTCATATACTAGGTAGAGTCATATGGTCATCATTGTGACCAAGCTATTCTACATAGGTTGACTCATGAGATAGACTTGTAAATAAAACATGTATAAAACATGTACATGTTGAGCTCTATAGGATTCAATAAATTCTTTGGTCATTAAGTATTTTCATTGGAAGTCAAGCCTAATGATTGATGATGATTTTGAACATATTAGAGTTGAGTTACATAAAAGGTGTCAAGCATAGTAGAGAACGAGTATAAACAATGTGTAGACTGAATGTTAAGTATCAAAGATAGAAAGTGTTGAGCAATGAAAAATTGACATACAAGTCAAGAATGATGCAAACTTGTAGGTAAACATGGAGAAGAAATTTTCTATTTATAGAGGATTCTATAAAGGATGTTATGTGTTTTATGATGTGGATTACAGATCCCTATGACCATTGTTCAACCAATTAGATAAAGTGGCAAAAGAGGGAAGAATCTAGAAAATTCTTTAAGAAATATTCAAATAGAGCATTATGAACCCTATTCGATATGACATGATGAGGATATGATATTATGAGAAGAGAGAATAAAAAATTTCATGGGATTACAAAGAAGATCAAGTGTGATAGTGAGAACATTGCAAAGGAGGAAAAAAGAGTTATTTCATAATAGAGGAAGCAAGCTTATCAAGCAGTGAAGGATAGTAAAGCTATATCATATTAGAGATCATATTATATTGAAGAGAAGAGATCCAAAATCCACTTTTTAGAGAAGATCGAGGGACAAGTACTGAATCAGATTCAATAGATTGGGTTATGGATAATCTCTTAATATAGTGGTCTTAAAAGATCTAGTTAAATATCTTAACTGAGTCCTTAATTTGTTGTAAGTGTAAAATCCTCTCACAAGGTAAGACCTAATACTCTTAAAAAATATTTAATAGGGTAGACCCCTCATAGGATAGATCATCATATATTGTCAAGCATTGTAACCCTAATAGGTTAGCTTTATTACTATAGTAGTGAAGATTTGTGGGTGTCATCCTACTCTAGTTTTACCTTCACCTTGGAGGGTTTTTGGGTAACCAAATATTTGTGTTATTTTCTTACATTTCATGCATGTAATTTATAGATTAGATCTACATGCTATAGTTTGATTTTACAAGTTATGTTATGCATGCATCAAACATTAAGATATGAGATGGTAAATGTGTTGAATACACAAGGGTTTTGTTAAAAGTAAATAGTGTTATAGATTTTGTTTCACCCCCACCCCCCCTTAGTATCTTAGTTTCCCAATTAAGAAATTGAACAATTGGTATTAGAGCATAGTTTTCTCTTGAAAAAGTCTAACAACCTAGGAATTCAGATCTTGGAGATTGGGAAAATTTATTGACAATTAGGTGATTGAAATCCAACTCATATTCAAGAAACTAGAAACACCAAGACATGAACTAAGGAAATCCCTAAAAAGGAGGAAGGATTTGGCCATCTAACAAAATGAGTTAAAGTATGAAGAAGTTGAAACTCGAGGACTATTTAAAACTAGAAATTCAAGTGACAGTGATGCAACAATTATAGATCTACTAGAAAAGAATAACATCCTAAATAAAGAAGTTAGCAAACTATAAAGGGTATATGAGATCTAGTCAGTAAGGCTATGTGAGGTGACCAAACAAAATAAGAAAGCTGAAGAAGACAAGGTTATTGTTGAAGAAGAAAAAAAGGCAAAGGACAACTAGATTTGAAGAAAGGACATTTGATGTGCAAAAGATTATAAACACTCAATTGGACACGATGAATCAACTAATTTTTGCAAATAAAGAGCTAAATAGAAAGGATATGGAGATATGAAATATGAGATCAAAGAATGACTCATCAAGAAATAAATTGAAGACTGAGAAAAAACTTGGAGAAAAATTAAACAAGCCAAAGGAAGTGATGAAATACTCTGAATAACTAATGATATCATTTAGAAATAGTTCTGAATCAAGTCATACAAAGAAACATTCAACTAATAAGCAAGTAGAATCCTCCAAGAGTGGAGAACTGAGAAATGTGAAAACAAAAGGCAAGCCTACATGTTATCATTGTGGAAAACTTGGTCAAATTGCAAACATGTGAAGAAACAAAAATGGTATGAAGAACCCTAAACCTAACTTTACTAGTTATTGTTTTAACTACAAGAAACAAGGACATTAAATACATGAATCTAGATTAAGGATTGACAACATACCCACTAGACCTAGATTTGAAGGTTATTTCTATAATTTCCAAAAGTTTGGATATAGAGTGTATGAATATATATCACATATAATACCCTATTAGACTAACAAAAGGCAAAATTATGTACCTAATAATGTATGTTCCAAATATCACAAGTTTTGACACTCAAGAAAAAATTGTAGAAACCAAGTACCATCATGAAATTATAATCAAATCAAAGGTAAAGGAAAATTTTACATTAAAAAAACAAGGATTGAGATGAACTTAACCTGGTAGAAGAATGTAGAAGATGGAAATAGTCGAATGAATAGAATTGAGGTCACCCAATCCAATGGAGAAGGTGATCAAATCATCTCAACTTGATCAAGAAAGGTATGTAAGGAATTGCATATTTAAGTAATATATCTAACATTAGTTCCCAACATAAAATGTGCTAAAGATCATCATAAGTAAAGAGTCATAAGATTAAACCTATGAAAAGACAAGTGCCAAAGAATCATTTATACAATCAGTGTTGAGCATCAATAAAATTATCTATTTTAACTGAGCATTGCAATATGGATCGAGTACTTCAAATTCCAAAATGGTGTACAAACCAAGATGGAAGGAATAGACTAATACATATTGTAGAAACCAAGTTCAAAAGGATTAACATCAACCAAGACAACTAGCTTCCATGAACTAGCATACATAGCATAAATGGAGACCCTAATTCAAGAAATAGAGAGCATATATTGGAAAATTCAAAACATTTATTGCACCTTGATACAAACTTAGAGAGAACTAAGTGATTTGAAAGATTTTTGAAAGAGGTATTAAGGAAATTAAGAGAAAATTTGAAACATAAGTTTGATTGAGTGAAAGATTTGGATAGTGTCGAGTTGTTTAGAAGAAAGAAGTTTTAAAACCCTAGCAAATAAATATGGTAGCTTCATCAATAGTAGGAAAAATAAAAGGAATAAAGGTAAGAAACATTTAACTGGTGAAGAGTGACACTTGTCTTCTACCTAAATTTTGTGTTATTCCCAAGATCACAGTGAAGGGTTACTCAATAGGTGTGTCATCTTTGATAGTTATCATGATCCATGATGTACAAAGTTGTTACATGTGTAAGATTGGAGAAGTGGATGAATATGAAATTGGAGAGGCATATGAAAAATTGTGTGACAAAGGGGTTGTGAAGTAGAAATTCAAGATTATTGAGAGGAAAGTGTTAACTCGTGCCCTATATTTTCTAAGGAATTTCAAGATTGAATGGATCAAGGTGATGCTAAGAAAGATTCATGACATGAAACTATGACTAGAAAATGGACCTAGAGAGATTATAAAGAAGATAATTCATAAGGTCATGAAGTATGCAACCTTAGACAAGAAGAAAACCATCTAATGTCTGAGTCATGAGGAAATTGAGGCAAATACAAAGGCTAAGTGGAATGGACAAGAGTTTTTTATTTCCAACATCTCTTATCCATTGATTGAATTTGAAGTGAGAGTAATTTCTAACAATTTCTATCAATCAATAAGATTGAATAGTGTTTCGTGTATGGAAGTGGACTAGGTGTGGAGAATTGTTGTGAAAGATCATGAATATGATCTTACCAAGTTGAATAAATTTCAATTAGCAAAAAACCTAATATCTATTAAGAAGGAAAAGAATTCTACATGTAAGTTTGGATCACTTATCATGTGCATTTTTTTTTATATTCATAAATATTTTCTTGGTATTGACAATATTTTTTGGGAGCAAGATGAGCTAGTGAGAAGGAAAATTCGTGAATACATAACTCATTTAGGATAAAATTTTGAAAATGTATTGGATACATATTTTTTAAAAATCAAACAAAGAATGAAGATGAGGATGAGAATACTAGAAGAATTGGTAATGACATACTATAATGATGTATTCTTTTTAGTGGACATAGGTAACACATGTGTGTAGGCAGTAAAGCTGAGGAAGGCATGACTAACAATATTTGATTATGAAATAGATAGTGAAATTGTGAGTGTAAATATTGTAGCATTATTAAAAGAGGAGATTAGTACTGAAGTAGAAACTTTTGGAAAGTATGAAGAAGCTAAGGCAAGAATTACTATTGATATCAAAATAGCTTCTATGGAGAAAAAATAAAGAAGATGATTGAACACCTAGAAGAAAAACTAGGCACACCAGGCAAAGGCATAGAACCTTTTCAGCTTACTCAAGGGCTTGGAGAGATGAAGATAAAGATAGTGGTGATGAGGAAGAGGGAGAAGCAAAAGGAGATTAGGGTAAAGCTCTAGTTGTTGCTGCATGACCTTCTGAGAAGGTTAAATCTTGTGATGTGAATATCAGGATTTAACTGTGTGATTTTGAGTCAAACTCGATGACCCATGTTTCATGAGTAGTGATTCAACATGAATCCATCTCTCATGAGAATAAATGGAACACTTAGCACTCATTGGATCTAGGTGATGCTCACAGGGGTGAAGCACCGGGACTTCCCGGGAGGTCACCCATCCCAGTACTACTCCAGCCTGAGCGCGCTTAACTACGGAGTTTCCTCCACAGTTAAACCCAAAGCTTGCAACCACAGTTTAAATGGGGTTGCAAGCTTTGGGTTTAACTGTGGAGGAAACTCCGTAGTTAAGCGCGCTCAGGCTGGAGTAGTACTGGGATGGGTGACCTCCCGGGAAGTCCCGGTGCTTCACCCCTGTGAGCATCACCTAGATCCAATGAGTGCTAAGTGTTCCATTTATTCTCATGAGAGATGGATTCATGTTGAATCACTACTCATGAAACATGGGTCATCGAGTTTGACTCAAAATCACACAGTTAAATCCTGATATTCACATCACAATTTGACTAGCTGTGGAAATCATCTCCTACTTATCAAGGTTAAATCTATCAAACCTAAAATAAAGAAAGTTGCAAAGAAAATAGTGGTGGCTCCCCTCTCTCTTCCACCACCAACCAAACCAAGGACCAAGGTAGTAGTAGCACATGAGCCAAGACATTTCTAAGGAAGGGGGTAACCAATATTACTAAACCATGTAGATAAAGTGAAAAGATGAAGACATCACAAGCCCTTGTGAGCCAGCCTAAGAGAAAAAGATTGGTAAGGAAGAAAGTAAGTGAAGAAGAGGATGCATAGAGAAAAGAATTAGATGAACCAGCCATATTACCTAGATGAGAAATGACCATTGATGAGGTATGTGTCAACCTACGAAGCTCTTCAAGCTTATCCAATTTTATATTTGTAAAATATGACACACTAGATAATGTTGATAGAATCAAAGTTGAGGAGGTCATGATGGATATGAAGACAAACAATAAATTGGCTCCTAATGAAGTAGAGATGATGACTTCTATTAATTTTTACAATACATTAGACAAAATATGGAAACATGCATTGATAATAGATAAAGATATTAGAGAAAGCACATTAACTAAGATTATGCCTAACTTTCCAAAGGAGGAAAAGAAAAACTTTTTGGAGTAGTATGGGAACTTATTCATTCCTATGTTCAAATTTTTTATGATTTTGCAAAATAAGGTTGAAGCTTTAGTTCATAAAAATGAGTTTCTTTGGAAGAGCATTTTTGGTCTATCCACTAAAGGAGTGGAAACAAAGTAAGAAATTGAAAAAGTAACAATTCAAGATGAAAAAAGTGAGGAAGGGAGTTCAAGTGTGTTGAGTCGACAAGGAAGCATTTCACCTATTCATGTTGTCACCCTTGACAATCCAGTTTCTGAGCAATAGAAGCCCTTAGATGAAAATAAAGAGAAGCAAGAGGAAGAGGAATTAAATAAAGACATAAGTGTAGACATCACTACCAAAGGTCAAGAAGGACCAAATGTGTCAAGATCTCACATTTAGGAAAATAAAGTTGTATCGAGTGAAACCATTGTTGTATCAAGCATTGATATTCAAGCTAGATTGAGTGGTGACACCCTCTCACCAACTCTGTAAAAAGTTTCAAGAAGCAACACTCCCTCAGTAAATAAAGGTAAATTAATAAAGGATAGCTCACCAAATCCAAGTTAGTCTAGATGAAGTTATTGAGATGCCAAAAAGGGATTTGAAAAATCTTACTTTTGAGAAAATAATTTTGTTGCAAGATATTTTGGTGAGAAAGAAGAAACAAGAAGAAATGAGATGAGAGAATCAATGAAGACATGCATAGCATGACATAAAGGACATTTTTGTTGACACATTTGATATACAAAATTTTGATGAGCAAGCACCAAATATTTCCTAGCTTGTACATTTAGTTGAACAAATAAATTTTGGAGATATAGAAGAAAATAAGATAGTGATGGCTTCGTCAGCCAAAAAAATTAAAAATAAGGTTGACGAGAAAGTCTCAACAACCATTGTTGAGAAAAAAGTTACATTATAAGAATGTGTAAAGAATAAAAAAGACCTTATACAAAAGTTATAACATTTTTTTCTAATGTGCCAACATTCACCAGTGATCTTCTAGAAAACATCCAAAAATTTCAAGCTGACATGTAGCAAACAAGAAATACCATTTCATAGTCTACTAAATCCAGCTCAAGTCACTACAATAAATTATTATTTTCTCAAGGAAAATTGGTTGAGCTTCAATTAGATGATAGAAACATGAGGTCAAAATTGATCTCCATCCAATTCATGATGATAGCTCATTTGGAGATCAGATAATGAAAATTGAAGTCAACAAAAGATCTTATTTATGGAGATCATAATCTTTCAAGTGCAAATAGTTGGATTGATCTAGAAACTCAATTGGAGTTGCATAATCATATTTTGGAGTTAGCTAGAGCCAATTGGGATTATGCACTTACTATGACTCAATAGTTTCACAAGCCATTCATCAAAAAATATGGTTTGATTCCACCCACTCAACCCCAACAATAGCTGTGAGTGACAAAAAAAGGTGGAAATATAATGATAAAGGGATAAATAAGATGAAAGGGGAAATGACAATGTAATATCAGAAGATATAGAGATCAGAGTTCAGTAGACAAACATTCATTAAACCAATTAGACTACTTAGATTCATGTACATATATGTATTATGTATTGATTCACCATTCATTGTTTATTTATTTAGCCAAAGTTTTATAGTTTTGTAATAGCTAAGTCATAGGCTTAGTGAGAGTACTCATATTATCATTATCACGATGCAATCATGACAAAGTGTTTTTTCCACTAATTTCAAAGTGGGGGATTGTTGGTATCTCTAACAATTATTGTCTATTAGTATCAAACACTTAGTCATATACTACATAGAGTGAGATGGTCATCACTACAATCGAGATACTCTATATAAGCTAAGTCATGACATACACTTGTAAGTAAAACATGTAAATGCCAAGCTCTATAAGAGATGAGAAAGTCTTTGGTTTTCGAGTATTTTTAGTTTAAGTTGAGCCTAATGATTGCCAAGAATTTTGAACATATTGAAGTCGAGTTACATAAAAGGTGTCGAGCATAATAGAGATTGAGTAACGAGTATCAAAGGCAATAAGTGCCAAGCAACGTAGAATTTTCATTCAAGTCAAGAATGATGCAAAATTTGAGGTAAATCACTTCAGGATAACATGGAGAAGACATTTGATATTTGCAGATGTTTTTATAGAGGATATTATATTTTTTATGATGTAGATCATACATCCCTATGCATATTGTTTAACCAATGAGATGAAGAGGTGAAAGAGGGAAGCATCTGGAAATATTTTTAAGAAATCTTCAAATAGAGTAGTCCAAACCCTATTTTATATGACATGATGAGGATATGAGGTGGTGAGAAGAGAAAATAAGTTTTTTCATGTGATCAAAGAGAAGATCAAGTGTGATATTGTGAACATTATAGAAGAGGAAAAAAGAGTTATTGTAGAATAGAGAAAGTGACCTTATAAAGCAATGAAGGATAGTAAAGCTATATGATGCAAGAGCATCCTATGTGTAAGAGAAATCTTGCAACACCCAAAAAATAATAATTTTTATTTCATTCTTTTCTAATTTAATAAGGACTAGTAGATAGGGTGGTTACTATTTATGGGAATTTGCTATTTTTTAGTAAGTCTCCCATTAAATCTCAGAATATGCCCATATTCTACATGAAGGTTCCTTTTAGAGTTATACAGCTACCATAAAAATATCATTTCTCTAGCTTATGTATTAGAGAAGTTATTATAGATTTTTGGTGGAAAAAGTTGCAAAAAAATCTGCAGGCTCACCATTAGAGGCCTTAGAGTGCCTATATGAGGTCTTTAAACTTGATGAAAGGGCGCTTATGTGATTTCAAGCCTATAGATCAAGAGTTGACAATTTTTTTAAGTGGTTATAATACCTAATCGGAGCAACAGTTTGTGAGTTATGGCCTTTGGAAGTTGGGATAGCAAAATTTCTAAAATAATTTGTCAAAGATATATTTAGTCGACTCTATATGTATTGTTAGGTTCTATCGACCCTAGATATTATGTTTGAACATCTAGAACCTTCTTGAGTGGCATAAAATTTCCTATTTAAGAAAGGCCCAAACATTCTCTAGGACTACTCTAGGTGATAGTTCATTGCTTGTTTTGTAGATTGTTGTAATGAAGGCACCCATGTGGGTTAGCATTATGTACTTGTGAGTTTTTTAATTTCACATTTGGGGTGAAAATAAGAAGTCCATATTTTTTTATCACATTTTTTGTTATTTCTTTGTTTTCTATTATGGTGTATGGTATTAAGAGGAACACCCTTCATCAAGTGGTATCAGATGTAGAGTTCTTGAGTGTGTGGATAGATCGCCAACTATGAGGCAATTCACACTAGGACCATGGTTTGGGTTAAGCATGTAGAAAGATTGCCAATTGTGAGGAAATTTATAGTAGGTTTTTAGTGGAACTAAAAAAATTCCTTCATGAAGACAACATGGTGGAAGAGCCAAAGGTGTTACACCTAAGGATTTTTGAGCCCTCTAGAGGCAAATGCAAGCGATGTAAGAACACATTCACAGAGGAATGAATCTTGCCATAGGAGATGATGAAAGTGAGGATGAAAGAGAAGGAGAAGGAAATTTCAACCATAATGTAGTAAAGGAAGTTCTTAACCAAGAGGAGGTGAAGCCTTTAGGGCCATTTTTAGTATTGGAAAAAGACCTAAGTTTGATGTTCCCACATTTTTGGGAAATCTCAACCTAGAAAAATTGATCAAATGGATCATTGAATTTGAAGAGTACTTTGAACATAAAGATATTGAAGATCTGGATAGGGTCAAGTTTGTGAAGGCTAAACTAAAGGGTCATGCAAAGATCTGGTGGTAGGAGATCCAATTGGATTGAAATAAAAGAGGAAATGACAAATTTGCTAGATAGGATTAGATGGTAGCTAAAATGAAGTGATAGTTCATTCCCATGGATTATGACCTTGATCTATTGAAGAAAATGTAAGGGTTGAAGCAAGTAGAAAAATCTATTCAAGAGTATATGGAAGAATCCTATCGAGTTCTCATTAGAATTGGCCATGCAGAATCTAATAAGGAGAAAGTTGCTTGTTATCTTAATGGGTTGAGACCAAGCATTTAGGATGGAATGAGTCTTGTTCAAGTGACTAGTATAGGAGGCATATTAGTTTTCCCTAAGGGTTAAGGAGAAATTAAGCAATAATTTTGACAACAAGAATAGTGGATAGGGTTTTGGTGGAAGATCCGACAGAAGATCTTATGGAGGCTGTAATGAGCATGAGGTTAGAAGTAGTAGTCAAAACTAGAGGGGAAACAATTCCAATTGTTTCCATGATAATAACACTAGAGATGAGAGAGGAAGAGGTAGAGGAAAAGGATCTAGAAGAGGATGCTTCTATGGGAAATGGTTTTACTGTGGAGAAGAAGGGCATAGAGCATTTGAATGTACCCAACACCAAGGAAGGATAGATCAAAGAACAGAAGGCTAGGCCAAAGTTGCACATGTTGATGAAGATGTTAGATCCTCACATTCTGAAGATGCTAAAAGAGGAGAAGTCCTAGTTAACAGAAGACTCCTACTGAGTGGTGAGAATGAATCTAATCAAAGAAGGAGCTTGTTTCACACAAGGTGTAGATGTGAAGATAAGTGTTATGATATGATCATTGATGGTGGAAGTAATAACAATCTGGTGTCAGAAATGATGGTCACCAAGTTGAAATTTAAGAGAGAAACATCCATCTCCATATTGTATTTCTTGAGTGTCACAAGGTCATGGTCAATGAGCAGTGCTCAGTGAAGTTCATGATTGGAAGCTACCAAGATGAGGTACTATGTGATATCATACCTATGGGCATATGTCATATATTGTTGGGTAGGCTTGGAAGTTTAATAGGAATTTTGTACATGATGGGCGAGAAAATAATTACTCTAACCAAGGATGGAGTGAAACATAAGTTAAAGCCATTGAGGAAGAAAGAAGAGAAGGTATGTAGTGCTGCCAGAATATTTTTTGTTGATGGAGAAGATTTTCTCAAAGGTTTGAAGTGTAAGCATATGTGTTTTGCTATAATTACAAAATATAGTAAAGAACAAGTGGAGGAGGTACCTACAAAAGTTGTAGCTATCTTGGGAGAATTTTCTAGTATTGTATTAGATAATGCACCTAATGGATTACCCCCAATGAGGAAGATCAGTCACCAAATGGATTTGGTTCCAAGAGGTTGTTTTCCAAACAAGGTAGTACAAAAAATGACACCAAAAGAAAGTGAAGAGTTCAACCGACAAGTTCATGAGTTTTTGGAGAATGGGTTGATTCAAGAGAGTTTGAGTCCATGTGTTCTACCAACAATATTAACACCAAATACGAATGGAGAATGGAGTATGTGCATAGATTCTCACCCTATCAACAAGATCATGATCAAGTAAAGATTTTCATTGCCAAGGATGGGTGATATTATGAACTATTTGAGTGGAGTTGAGTATTTCACAAATATTGATCTAAAGAGTGGGTACCATCAGATTCACATTAGAGAAGGTGATGAGTTGAAGATTTCTTTCAAGATGAAAGAAGGATTGTACCAATGGTTAGTCATGCCTTTTAGGCTAACCAATGCACCAAGAACTTTGATGAGGCTCATAGATTATATTTTGATGTTTAGTAAGACATTAGAGGAAAATTTGATTGATATTCGCAAGGTTTTTGACAAGTTGAGGAAAGAAAAGTTGTTGATAAACTTAAAGAAGTGTAGTTTTTTAAAGAAAGAGTTAGTGTACCTAGGATTTGTAGTCTTAGTAGAAGGTTTGAAAATGGAATCAGAGAAAGTGAAGGGTATCCTTGAATGGCCTACTCCAAGGAGTGCGACAAAGGTAAGATCTTTTCATGGACTAGCTAGTTTTTACAGAAAGTTCATAGAGGTTTTAGCAATACTTGTGGACCCTTGACTAAAACAATGAGAGGGGATAGGAAATAATTTAAGTAGACTATAAGAGTAGATAATTATTTTAATCTATTAAAATAGAAAGTTATTGAGCAGCCTGTTTTAGCACTTCCTAATTTTAACAAGGTGTTTCAAGTAGACTGTAATGCTTATGGTACTACAGTAGGAGTTGTTTTGGGCTAAGAAGGTAGACCTGTTTCTTATTTTAGTGAGAAATTGAATGGTGAAACAAGAAAATATTTTATTTGTGATCAAAAATTTTATGCTATAGTTCAAGCATTGAAGAAGTGTAGACACTATCTTCTTCCTAAGGAGTTTGTTTTGTATAGTAGTCATCAAGCTTTGCAATATTTGAATAGTCAAGGAAAATTGAACCAAAGGCATTTGAAGTGGTTTGAATTTTTGCTAAGTTATAGATTTTTTTTGAAACATAGGAGTGGGAAGTATAAGAGAGTTGTAGATGCTCTTAGTAGTAGACAACTTTTGCTAACAGAAATGCAGATAGAGGTGGTTGGGTTCAAAGAACTTAGTATGTTGTATTGAGATGATCCTAATTTTGGTGAAGCGTGGAAGGTTTGTACAAAACTTGTTACATTTGGACAAAGTGGTTGGATTTTATGATCCATGATAGTATGATGTTCAAAGGAAGCCAATTGTGCACTCCCAGAAGTTCAATGGGAGAGAATCTCATTAAGGAGAAGCATAGTAGAGGATTAGCTGGACATTTTGGTAGAGATAAAACAATATCTTTGGTTGCTAAGAATTTTTACTAGCCATAGTTGTACCAAGATGTGAAGAAGTTTGTACAAAGATGCAGAGTATATCAGATGGTCAAGGGAGTAAAGTATAATATAGGGGTATATCAACCATTACCTATACAAAAGAAGCCATGGGAGGATTTCAACATGGATTTTGTTGTTGGGTTACTGAGGACATAGTATGGGCATGATTCTATTTTGTGGCGGTTGACAGATTTTCAAGATGGCACATTTTATTCCTTGCAAGAAGACTAGTGATGTTTTTCATGTGGTAGAGTTGTTTTTTAGAAAAGTGGTGAGACTACATGATCTACCAAAGAGTATAGTTTCAAATTGAGATACCAAATTTGTTGGGTATTTTTGGCATACATTGTGGAAGAAGTTGAAAATATATTTGATGTTCAATTCATCACATCATCCATAGACTAATGGACAAACATAAGTTGTGAATAGGAGTGTGGGAAATTCGCTAAGATGCTTGGTTGGAGATAAAACAAAAGGATGGGATTTGATTTTTACCACAAGTGGAATTTGCATATATTAATTCTATCAATAGGAGTACTCATAAATCACCATTCCAAATTGTACATGAAAGTAGTCTCAAAAATTCTTCTAAATTGAGCCAGTTGGATAAAGGAGTGATAAATAGTGTTGAAGCAGAAGAATTTGCTAAACATTTGAAGAACATCCATCAAGAGGTGAGGAAGCACATCATAAAGATAAATACATGATATAAGGCTAAGGAAGATGTGAAAAGGAGGTATAGGAATTTTAGAATGGAGATGAAGTAGCAGTTCATTTGAGAATGGAGCATTTTCCAGTGGGTACATATAATAAGTTGAAGATGAAGAAGTTTGGACCGTGCAAGATAGTGAAAAGACATGATTCTAGAAATTCTTATGAATTGGAGTTACCTATTGAATTGAATATTTCACTAGTATTTAATATTTTAGATTTGACAAAGTATTATGATGGAGGTGATGGAGATGAAGCTATAGAAGTGTAGTGGAGTATTCCAATAACTAGTTTGACTTAAAAGGAGATTGAGGAGATACTAGAAAGTCGTGTTGGAAAAAGTACCATGAATAGAACTTATAAGGAATATATGGTCAAATAGAAAGGGAGACCAATAGAGAATTCATCTTGGCTAGCAAGGGAGTAGGTTAACCATCTTAGTTTTCCTCTAAACAAATGAGATGTGACGGAGTTACTTCTCAAATTACCCTAGGTTTCTAATGCAAGAGCATCTTGGGTGTAAGAGGAATCTTGCATCAACCAAAAAAAATTTTTCATTTCATTATTTTCTATTTTAATAAGGACTAGTATACAAGGTGGTTACTATTTATGGGAACTTTCTATTTTTTATTAAGTCTCTCATTTGAGCTTGAAATGGTCTCATTTTCTACATGAAGGTTCATTTTATAGTTATAAGGCTACCATAAAAATCTCATTGCTCCATCTTAAGTATTAGAGAAGTTACTACAGATTTTTGGAGGAAAAATTTGCAAAAAAAATCTTCTGGCTCATGGTTGGAGGCCTTAGAGTGCCCAAATGAGGTCTGAAAACTTGATAGAAGGGCACTTGTGTGGTTCTAAGCTTGTAGATCAAGAGCTAGCATTTCTAAAATGTGGATATAATAGCCAATTGAAGCAACAGTTCATGAGTTATGGCTTCAAAAGTTGGGCTACCAAAATTTTTAAAATAATTTGTCAAATATGTATTTATCCAACTCTATATGTATTGTTAGGGTTTATTAGCCCCAGGTATTAAGTTTGAACATCTAGAACCTTCTTGAGAGGGATAAAATTGCCTATTTAAGAAAGACCCAAATATTGTTTAGGATAACTCTAGGTGATAGTTCACTGCTTGTCTTACATATCATTGTAATGAAGGCACCCATGTGGGTTAGCATATTGTACTTGTGAATTCTATAGTTTTGCATTTGTGGTGAAAATAAGAAGTCCATTATCTGTTGTTCCATTTGCTGATATTTCTTTATTTTATGTTAAGTTTTACGGTATTAAGGGGAGCACCCTTCATCAAGTGGTATCAAATTAGAGATTAGATCAGATTGAAGAGAGGAAATCCAAGATCTTCTTTTTTGAGCAAACAGAGGGTCAAGTACTGAATCAATTTTACTATATTGGGTCAGGGATAATCTCTTAAGGGAGTGATCTTAACATATCTTGTTAAATCTCTTAACCAAGTCCTTAATTTTTTGTAAGTGTAAAATTCTCTCACAAGGTAAAACCTAACAATCTTAATAGCATGTAGCAAGGTATACCCATTAGAGGATGAATCATCAGATATGGTCAAACATTGTAACCATAATAGTTTAACTTTATTACTACAATAGTAAAGATTTTTGGGTGTTGTCCCCACCCCAGTTTTACCTTCACCTTGGAGGGTTTCTAGGTAACCAAATCTTTGTGATATGTGCTTAGATGTCATGCATGTGATTGATATATTAGATCTACATACTACAGTTTAATTTTAAAAGTTATGGTATGCATGCATTTGACATTAAGATATGAGATGGTAAATGTGGTGAATACACAAGAGTATTTTTAAAAGTAAAAAGTGTTATAGATCCTAATTCACCCCACCCCTTAGTATCTTACTTTTCCAATTAGGACTTTCTAAACATTGTGCACACTAAGAATGATGCATTTTCTTGGTCATTGAATTGACATTTAAAGCTTCTATTATTGTTTCCTTCAACAACAATTAACCCAAATCATTATATGATTTCAAATATATCAATCAAAAAATATGATAGGGGAGAAAAGTTTCTCTAATGTAGGGTGAATATTTTTCTTATATAGATAAAACATGGGCATTGTATTGAAAAAAGTGGAGGCAAAAAGGAATGTGTTTATAGCATACATTAATGGAAAAATAAAGATCATACTAAATAAATTTTATTTTCTTGATTTCTTGAATTAATAAAAGTATTGGCATATTAAAACTTGAAAACATGTTGATGGAGATGTAATTAGTACTTTCTAGTAGGCTAAACTTACTACTGCAATGTTTTACAATTCTAATTATTAACTATTAATTAAAATAACTGCTTTGAACCAAATACAATTCACTATATTTTATATTTTGTTATAACTTATGTACTTTCTATAATATGCATGCTAGTTTTTCTAAGTTAAACTTTTTTTTAAAATTATTTTTCCTGCATTTGATTGATCAAATACATTTGAGCCTCATATGTTGAATTCTACAAACACACACCATTTTATTACTTCTCCATGTTCCATCAAATTTTCCAAATAACACATTTAATGTTTGATGAAATGACAATATTTTGTTGTATAGATATAATGGATTCATCAACTTATTATTAGTTATAATTTTTAAAATTACTTTTTATAAGTTCTTTTTCTTTACAAAATATTATAATACAAATAAAAATATATATTATATGTAATATAATACAGTTATATATTTTAGTGGAGAAGATATCATTTCCTTTCATTAATCATTGGAAGGAATGACAAATTAGTGGCTTTGGAGAAATATTCTTAAAGCCATTGATTTATGTTTTTTGTAGAAAGCATCTAGTATGACAACATTCTTCTATCAAGATTGGTCCATATTCAGGTTTGAGGAATCATGGAAATGATCAAATAGGATATCCATTAGCAAGGGTTTCAGTAAGCCTCGGAATAAAATATTTTTGATGTGGGGTAAATACCATATGTTATAGTGTAACTTCTACTTCAAAACAATGTCTATTGTTGTAAATCATCTAAGATGGCATAGTAAGGAGAATCTTGAACAATGAATAGGATTTAAATTCAAGGCAAAAGTATATGCATGATGATTGAAGTCAACTATGATAATTCACTAGGGCCTACAAATCATTCCCCAAGCCCAACTTTTTAATTCCAAACCCTATAGTTGCATCAAAAAGATCCATGATATCATTATTATAATTTTCATACTTAGTTTCTAAATAAGGCATCAATTTGGTAGGAAAGGTAGCTATTAGGTTTCAAGGTTATTTTTCAGACATTGGCAAATACATAAGAAGTTTCATTTTCATTTTTGTAAATTTATATTCTCAACTTGAATCAATAAAATTGCATAGGTTGTATTTGGTGCTACTAGTTCTACTTTACAATTCCTTTCACTAGTTTTCTATTGGAGTATTTATTTTTTTTGAAAAAATAAAAAATCATAACTATCCAAAAATACTAAAAATTCATTAAAAAAAATGCAAAAGTACCAAAAAAATCATTATTTCATCAGCTTAGCAGTAGAAGACTGGTTAGGGTATTTACAAACTCTTATTTTAGTATAGTTTACTTTCATTTTCTTAAAATCAAATATTTATTCTGAAGTGTAGTTAATAAATATTTTAACTTTTACTTGCATATAATTTATAAGTTGTGAATCTACAGATGCATATTAATTAAATTGGTGAACAAATGCATAGGGTAAATACCAATTTGAAATTAGCAAATTTCGTAAGCCCTAGATTCAAAATCATTTGGACATCTAATAAGGAGAGTTCCTAGCAGACCCCATCTAATCCAATTATCAGTTCATCATATTAAATTAAAGGTGATTATATTCAAATTATTAAGTGGTCTTCTATAATGATTAAACAATATATAGATTGGTGTCTTTACCAACAATAGGTAAGTGCACCAAGATGGTGTATGAAAAAGTGAACACCATAGGAAAAAAAGAAAATGCGGCACATAACACAATCATGTTATGTGTACTTTTCATAAAATTCAAAATTGGGCTTGGCTCATTACCAAGCCAAGAAAATAATATTTAAAAAAATATCAACATAAACATAATGTGATTGTATTTTTACTTACCAAAAATGTGATCATGCTTTTACTTGTGAAAAACTTTAATTATTTTGCCTAGGGCTAGACCATTTTTCACATCCAAATTTGTAGATAGTAGAGGTCAAAGTATTGAAAAAATCACAAATGCGATCAGGTTTAGCTCCCTCAACCTTGAAGTCATCTTGTCTTCTAGCAATCTATGTTGGTAACTTCATGAAAAGATTAGTTGTGTGTGTGTGTGTGTGTGTGTGTGTGTGTGTGTGTGTGTGTGTGTGTGTGTGTGTGTGTGTGTGTGTGTGTGTGTGTGTGTACGTATATATATATATGTGTGTGTGTGTGTGTGTGTGTGTGTGTGTGTGTGTGTGTGTGTGTGTGTGTGTGTGTGTGTGTTTGTGTGTGTGTGTGTGTGTGTGTGTGTGTGTGTACACACACACACACACACACACACACACATATATATATGTATGTATATAATATATATATAGGTATTGTATATTCTTTATTTTAGGTTATTTGTATTGATTTGTGTTTTTTATAATCATTTAATAATCAGATAAATCTAGACCTAGTAAATGCAAAGAAAACAAAGGCCACCTCTTATTGAGGAAGTGAACATTAATCCTAAACAAACAACTCAAAATGAACCACAAAAACCTCAAGACAGAGCCCCAAACACATAAAAAACTTAGAAGGCTACCACTCAATAGCCACCAAAATTCCTAGGGCCCCCATGAATCCCATTAGATCATGTGAACTATGGTCAAGAAGACCTTGTTAATTGTCTCACAAAAACTAGTGCCAAGATAACTAATTTGGTTGGTAGGTTGAGGTCTTCTAGTCTTGGCCACCACTCTACCCTAGTTGACACATTAGAAAAAATGGTCACAAGTGCCAATGAGGTGACTAAATGTGGTTCATGGAGGGATAGATTTCAATCATATTATGCAAATGGGATATCCTATGATTAAGAGAAAGATAAAAAATAGAAAAAAGGTGACATGTGTCCTCTTTACACCAATCTTGATACTAGCCTCAACTTAGAGGAAACCATCCCTCAATTTCCTATTCAATGGTGTGTTTATAGGGGATCAAATTATCTTTTTGAGAAAGGTGGTATATGGTGTTTGACCAACTACTCTATTATAATAATGAGGTGCCCTTCTATTTTTTGAGAAAAATATATTGTGAGTTTATCCTCGACGAGAAGTTGAATTACTTTGACTTCCATCAATTCCATGGTAGAGGGGTGGGATTTGCACATAATAGAACTAGGGCCCATTGTGTCACCCAACCAAAGAGAATGAAGCATCTATAAAAACAAACTTTGATTCATGTTGTGCTCCACACAGTCATGAAGGAGTATATGGACTTACAAACTCTTCATGCAACAACATCATCATTGGCTGATGTCATCATTGAGCATGACATGCAACTAACCCTAGGAGGGGGTGCATCAACTCCATCACCATCAAATGGTCTACTAGAGTCATCCCATCCTATGTTGCCTCCTCCATCATCAAAACCTCCATTGGGCTCATCCCTCTAGTTTGTTCAACATATGTGTGTTAGTTGTCATGGTTTGTGTTACGGGCTAGATACTAATGCAAATAAGGATAGTTTGATATCCCATTCATGTATACATTACAGGAGAATATGCCTTGCATCTACTTCTAAGGACATGGCCCTTACTAATGATATGATAATGATGGTATTTTTTGGAGGTGCGACACATGTTTTTTAATTTGTGGTTTGACATGTTATTAATTAATTTCTCTTAAATCTAATGAAATTAGATGGATTTGTATTTAAATAATAATATATATTGATACATTATTTTTTCATATTAAAGGGTGCACTAGGTTTCAGAAGGACACCTCGCAATGTTCATTCGAGTAGATGTACATGGGTAGCTCAAACATGTGAGGTAAAGAAAATAAATATTCACTAGAATTAAATAATACTTGTTGGTTGGAAAATGTTATTTCTTAATAAATATTTATATTTAATTGGTGTTTTATAGGGATTTTCTCTGAGTTAGGCATCCCAAATTGCTGATATAATGTTGTTGTCATTAACTTTGGCTTACAGAGGTTTGTAGAATCATATTTTGCACTCCTCTTGTTTAAAATCTTAATATAAATCATATACGATCATATTTATTTCACCTATGTTACTTTTACTTTTCTTACAATACTCCAAAGTCATTGGGAAAGAGGAAGAAATCATCAAGGATGCCCAAACAAGAAATGGTAAATAAGTTCAATTTTACTATATTTGTTAAAATAGATTATGACTAAAGACAATAAAATTTCTAGTATATATTGATGAATGCACTTAACTTGTTTATTGTAAATGCATGTATAAATAAATGGATTTCATAGAGTTGATGAATGCACTAGGTGTCATTGGTGTTCAGAAGAGGAAAGATGTACTCTTATCATAATTTATTTCTATTGCATTCTTGTTTCTTAAAAACATATTAGAAATTAAGTTCCTTTGTAATTGGATGTCATATGTTATGACCTTTTACATAGGAATGTTCAAGTTGCATCATCATAAGTGGTTCCTCCTAATACTATAGGACAACCATTAGTGGTATGCATTAGAATTCGATATACACACTTTAACCATATGCATTTTTAGTTTTAGGCCAGTTATCAACACTTGTCTACATTATTAACTTGTGTTAATTGTCCTTTATGTATCACATCCCCCTTTTCCACTTTCATTTGTGTTGGTATATAGATTTTTACTTTAATAGAAAGAAATAACTAAGAGCTTTTATGCCCAAATTCAGTGGAGATGGTAAAGTTCTAGCCAAAGATCATTTAAGCTCTTTCAAGGTAGCTTGCAGAACTATAGATGACCCTATTGAAGATGTCATTGTCTGAATCTTCATCCAAATGTTTACTAATGCTGCTACTAATTATTTTAACCATGTCCCTCATGCCTCTATAACTAGTTGGGATATCATGGCCTATGCATTTGAAGCATGTTTTCAAACCCCTAGTGATGGAAACTCTCTTCTTATCCAATTGTCCTAGCTTAAGAAAGAAATGCACGAGCCTATGAGATAATTTGTGGCTAAATATAACAAACTTTTAGAAAGAGTTCCTATAGCTTCAAGACCCAAAGCTGAAAATAAGAAAGGATACTTCATGAGAGTAATGCTCACTAATATCTCTTTTCATATGAGAAGGAATGCACTGGTCAATTTGGTTTTTTCCCAAAGATTATCCATTGAATTAGAGGATGACTTGATAATCACAGAAAAGTGGAGAAGGGATGTTCAAACTTTGAATTCTTAGGCCTCTATAAGTACAGATCATGTAGTTAAAAGGCTAGTTAATGATGTTATCACCTTGAAGAGACAACAGGGTATACTTGGTATTTATCCAAACCAATATTAGAATTAGCTTGGATGAAATAGTTTCTTGACATAGCAAGGAAGAGGTTCTTATCAGCTACTTGGTCTTTAGAATAAATTTTAGATTAAAGCCCCTCCTAGAAAAGAGGTAATGTATTCTTTCCATCTTACTATAGATCATGATGGTGAAACATGTACAAATTGGTTGAGGCATTTACAGATGATAGAGACTAAAGGTCAATGTGGAATTGTTACTAAAGTAGAATTAGACCCACCTGAAATGAGTACCTCACACACATTCTTTCTAGAATATGAGTTTGATTCAAATTAGAGTGGAGATGTTCTGTTAGCCACAAAAAATCCTTCATGCTCTATATTAAAGAGAGGTTAAAGGGCATCCAAATTTACTCTTGGGACAAGCTTGAGTTCACAAGGTATGAAAATGAAAGATTCATCTCAACCTATCAAAGATCCCCCCAAAGGTATTAAAAATGTTTCCCTTAGGAAAAGTATTTTAAATTCAATTTCTTCTACTTCCTTTGATAAATTTCATTTTTTGTATATATTCTACTATTACTATATCTATTGTTAATTACTTAAAATTAAATCCCAAGGAATTAGATAGACTAGTGGAGTTTATAAAACGTGAACCATGTAATAATTCACAACTGATTGGAGAAACTTATAATTCTATCAAAACACTTATCCCAGCCAATAAACATATCCTAGAACAAACTTTAGATCTTGAGAATCTAATGATCCTTGAGATAGACAATCAAGACAGAAAACCTAATCCTTTTTATATCTCTCTGTTACCTAATGGAAGTAAATTTAGTAATTGCAACATTGACTCTAGTGGGTATGATAATATAATGCCCTCTTCTATTTCCAAAGCCTTAGGATTGACTCTTACCAAGAATTATGGGAAATTTTATTCTATGGATGGTAAATAGGTACCTCTAATGGGTCAAGTGAAAGATGCACAAGCAGTGCTAGTGGCATACCTTGATAAAATGATTAAACTAACTATCTTAGAGGTTGAGATACTAGTGAGTTATCGGATGTTACTTAGTCAAACTTTTTGTAGAGATATGGGTAGTAAGTTAAAGATGGATTGGTCTAAAGTTGTTATCCCTATTGGTAACAAGAAGGTCTGGTGATGCAGGAGCATCCAGAGGTATAAGGGTAATCCTGTGTCACCCAAAAAAATGTACTTAGACTTAGTTTCTATTTCATGTCTTTTCATTTTTGGATACCCATTTGGGTCAAATAAAGGTTCCAACTCTCACAATTCCACTATTAGTGTGTTTGAAAATCACAAAAAAATAGGAGCATGCAATTTGGCCATCATTTTGGTGACCTAGAAGGTGTGAATTTGCTAGATGAATTTAGAGCATTCCAAAAAAAGAATCAAGTCAAAAGGCCCCACGGTTTGAAAGTTATTGCAGTTTTTCGAGTTTTGGAGACCTCCTAAGAATGCTTCAAAGTCAGGTTAGGGGCATTAAATGACCTTGAAAAGGGCTGAAAAATGGGGGACAATCACAGCTTGTCCATAGGGCTATAGAGCGCTTCGAGAGCTTTCTAAAAATGTAAATGGTTCGTCAATCGAATCTATGATTCAAAAGTTATGCCTCCTGAAAGTTCAGTTACCGTTTCTAGATTCTTCTAGATTTGCACCGACTTCTAACGCAACTTTTGGAACCTTCTATTTGGTCGATGGATGCCTACTAGCACTTTCTAGAATGTACTCCTAGTCCTTAACCCTCTGAGGTCTATTTAAGGAGATTTCTGGCATTGTAAAAGGCAGTTCGGAGTGGAGTTTGAGAGAAGGTACTGAAAGGAGAAATTATCTCCCGATTTATGCTATTGTAAGCCCTTAGGGCATGCTGCAAAGTTTATTTTTCCTGTACTAGTTGTACTAGCTTATTTTCTCAGTTAATATAATTTTCCCTTTCTGTTGTGTCCATTCTGTTCTTGGGTTGTGTCCCCATCATCTGGTTAACCCCTAAGGAGAAAAATAAATACACATTATTTTCTTTTGATAATCCAAAATCTTACATTTTGTATCAGGAATGCCAATTCGGTAATTACTTTATTCAGTCTAAAGAAGAGATGGGTCACTTGGAAGAAGAAGAAATGTGGGACATGGAATTTGATTGAAGTTTCTCTAGTTCTAGATCAGGAGTTAGGGTTGTCCTAATTTCTCCTAAAGGATACATGTTGACACATTCATTCAAATTATATTTTCCTAACACCAATAATACTTCAAAATATGAAGCCCTTATTTTAGGATTGCATGAAGAAATTTTGAAAGGAATAAAATCACTCGCTGTGAAAGGAGATGTTGAATTACTTGTAAAACAAATTTGAGGTCTTTATGCTATGAAAAATGACCATCAGGAGCAATATCAAAATTTAGAGTGGGACAATATTGAGTTTTTTGATGCATTCAACATCAAAAAAAATTCCTCAAAGCGAGAACTCCAGAGTGGATTCTCTAGTAGTATCGACTTCTGTTTCTTTCACAGCTAGAATTTGATCAAGAAAAATATAGAATCAAGATAGTTTATCATCCTAGTGTACCCAATAATGTAAATCATTTCTAGGTCTTTGGAAATGATAAGAAGATTGAATAATTAATGGTTTGTGCAATTTTTTTTGTTGATCTCTATTTTGAAGGCTCTTTGAAAGTACTAAGTGAAGATCACCTGGGTTCCTCTAATGAACAAGAGATAATAGTTAAAAGAAAATAGAATCCCTCATGGGTTAGTCTCTCTAGAAAATATGTTCTAATGGAAGAGTGAAGGTTTTATACCAAAAAAGGGGGCAAATCTTGAAGTAATTATAGAATGTGATAAGATCAATGTTGGAAGCAGTGAAGATTAGAATTGGATTACTATTGGGAGAACATGTTCTTTAGAGGAAAAATTTAAACTCAGATCATTGTTCACTAATTTTAAGGAGTTTTTTCTTGAAGTTATGATGATTTGAAATTTTTAGGAATGGAGAGTATAGACATTCTATTCTATTGAAACTAGAAGTTGTTCCCTTTTGAAAAAATTGGAGAAGTTACAACCCTAAAGTCCTCAAAGATATTTTTAATGAGGTAGAAAATATGCTCAAAGTGTGAATTATGTATCCCATCCTCTACTCTACTTGGGTAGCCAAAATTATCCCAGTATGGAATAAAAATAGATAAATAAGGATCTGTGTGGATTTTCACAACCTGGATCAGTCTAGCCTTCAAGATAACTATAAGGTTGTCATGATGGAGAATTTACTTCAAAAATTCATAGGGATGGAAATGATGTCAACACTTGATGATTTTTAGATTACAACCAAATCAGTGTAGTAGAGATAGATCAACATAAAACAATTTTCATAACTCCTTGGGTCGCATTTTCTTACAATAGAATGTCTTTCAGTCTCATCAATGTTGGTGACACATTTCACCAAGCCATGAATTCCTCTTTTAAAGACTTGAGAGACAAAATCATTGTGATCTATCTTGATGACCTAACTATTTTCTTTAAGAGGAGGAAATATCATTTTAAAGACTTACTTATCATGCTTTAGAGATGCAGGAAACATGGGATATCCCTGAATCCTAAAAAGTTCGTCTTCTTTGTTGAAGAAGGTAAGTTGCTAGGACACATTGTGTTGAAGAAGGTAATTTAGATAGATCCTAATAGGGTGAAGGCTATCCAGCAACTAAGTCTCTCAGTGAATAGAAGTGAAGTCAAATCATTTTCTGGCTAAGTCAACTTTCTTTGAGCCTTCCTGCTAGATTTTGCTAAAATCACCAAGGACATAATAAAAATGATGAGTAAGAAAGAAGTCTTGGAATGGGGAAGGTAAGAAAGCATTTGAATAGATTAAGAGGTCTATATCACTAGCTCCGACCTTGGTACTCCATATTTTTAAAAAGATTTCATCATTTATTATTATTCATCTGAGCATACATTGTCGGCTATCATAACATAGAAAGATAGTCTAGGTAATGAATCCCTATTGTATTCATGAGTGTACCTTTGAAAAATCATGAATTGAAGTATCCACTCATTTAAAAGAAAGTCTTTGTGGTAGTAAGGTAGTTAAGAAGTTTAGGTATTACATTCTACATTCTCAATCTATTGTTTATGTTCTTGAAATTGTTGTGAAAAGTATTTTAACTCAACAAGATGTGGGACTAAATAAAAGGTCTACTTGGGTGGTTAAGCTATAAGAATATGAGATTGATATAAAACCAAAAATCTTGGTAAGAGGAAAAGTTTTGTGTAAGTTGATAGCTAAAAACATTGTTATTACAAATAAGAAAGAAGAATCACCACAAGTTTTGTTGGTGAGTCTCATTGACTAAGGGTTTTCCAAAGTAGCTTATTACCTGACATATGGAGATTTTCCTAAAGGAATGACTCCCAAGGGGAGAAAATATTTGAAATTAAAATCCACAAAATATTTAATTTCTCAAGGAGTGTTATACAAAAGAGGGATAGATGGAACTTATCTGAGGTGTGTTGATGAAGCTCAAAAAAAAAAATTACTCAAGACGTTTCATGAAGAAGTGTACAGAGTTCATTTCTCCTCTTTTATCACAGACTATAAAATTCCTAGGAATTGCTTTTATTGGCCTGGAATGTTTTGAGATGCTTATTTGTATGTCAAGGATTGTCAAAAATTCAAATTATTCACTAGAAAACCTCAATTAAAAATGCTACCTCTTAGACTAGTGGTTATTGATGAACCTTTTAAACAATAGGGAATCAATTTCATTGGACCTTTAAGTCAAATGTCTAGTGTAGGGTATCCTAATGGCTATTGAATATTTCACTAAGTGAGTTGTGGTTATTCTGACCAAGAAAGAAAACACTCATGTGACTTGCAATTTTCTTATGAGTCATATTTTGGTAAGGTTTGGAGTGCCTACAAAGATACTTGTTGATAATGCTTCTTATTTTTCTTCTAAAGATATCACTATGTTCTACTATAAAAATGGAATCACCCTTGTGCATGCTTTAGATTATTTCCCACAAGCAAATGGTCAAGCCAAATCAAGTAATAAGAACTTGGTTTCCATCATGAAGAAATTGGTTAGTAATGGTAGGGATTGGCATAAGAAATTATATGAAGCACTATGGGTGGACATGACTTCTCCTAAGAGGGCAATATGTATGTCTCTATTTGAACTAGTGTATGGAATTAATGCACAAGTTTCCTTGCCTTTAAATAAAAGATTATTTCTTTCAATATTCCCTAGAAAAGAGGATAAGGTACTTGACAAAACTGGAAGAAGAGAGAAGTAAAATGGTGGATAGAGTCATGGAGCATCAAATGAAGGTAAAAAAAAAATATGATGAGAATACAAGGCCAAGGAAGTTTGTGCCTAGTGATGAAGTCCTCTTATGGGATAAGAAAAATGAAAAAAATTGGAGTCATGAAAAATTTGAATCATTATGGAAAGGTCCTTTCAAGGTGCTTGAACTGATTGGACCTAATATTGTGAATTTTTCATATCTAGATGGTGAAAACCTATCATATACCTACAATGGGTAGGATTTGAAATTATTCAAGTATTGAAGTTGGTCCTTCTTTTTGTACATATTTAGCTTAGGTTCTTTTTTTTCTATTTTTTGCTTTTTGCTTTTAGTTTTTTCCTTACTTTTGGTCTTCCTTCTCAATTTTCTAGGTTCTCTAGTTTTCAATCGAAAACTAGTCCCTAGACAGAGCCAGTGCTAGTTCATGATTTTTTAGAGTTACCATTTTTATCCTTTATTTCTAGTTTACTCTTGTTTTCAAATGTTCTCTTTCAACCATTAGTTCTGTCAAGAGTCAAATGTACTTTGAGGTATGATAATATTTCTATTGGTTATTCACCAACCTCTTCCTTTCAATTCATCATTCTCACAAGCTAATTGTTGACTAATTTCAACCCCAGGTTTCCTTTTAAAACAATTTGGTTAAGGCAATTATTGGTGATCTATTTTTCTTTGATTTTTCTTGATCCTCTTGTACCCCTTGTATCATTTGAACCAATTTGAAAAGGCTCAATTGGTTCATCATTTTAAGTCATTTTTTGGTCTTCATGCAACATAGTTGATGATCTATATCTATTTGCACCACGAAGTTTGATTCCTAGAAAGTGCACTATAACTAGATGCATTTTTAGGTATGACATAGAGTGTGTGTGACATCATCAATCATAAATGATTAATAAATCAAAGTAAGGTAGTGATCAAATGTCATGGAGAGAGTTATTTTTGAAGGGTGAAAGGGAAGTTTGGCATGTGTAGAGGAACCAACTCATTTACATTATTCACATTTATTGTCAGGAAACACCTTGTCACATCATCATTTTTAAATGGCATATTTAATTAATTATTTCCTTCCCATGATTAATTCCCTAATTTGGATATGAATTATATAGGAATGAAATTTCCCTTATTTTTAGACATATTTTTCTTCATTTGATTGAATGTTGACAGCAGGAGTCTGAAGAAGGGAACTTTCTTTTGTCATCATGATAATCTCTACTATTTAGGTAATTCTTAAACCCTGAGTGGAATAAATTGTGTTTTATACTCTGAATTTCAAGCCAAGGGAGGGAATTTTAACCATGAAATCTAATCTACACATGTTTGAGAATAGCCACAGTTTGTATAGTAAATCTCCTATTGTATTAGACATAGATCTTTTAGGGGTCAATTTAGGTGGGGTAACAAAGAGGTTGTGTGAAAATATAGCCCAACCCTTCTCCACCAAAGTCTTAGACACTAACTTTCTTATGGTCTCTGATTTCCCACAAGCCTACCCATGTTTGGAGTTTATTAAGGAATGCATACAAAGATATGATATACTTAGTGAAAATATTTTGAAGAAAGATAAAATTATATTATTAAATATCACTAGGGAGATGATGTCTAAGTTGTTCCACCTTGAAGAGAAACAATTTTCAGATTTGACTCCTACTTTATCAAGGGCTAGATTTTCAAAAAAAATAGATGTTTATAGAAATGTCATTGTAAAGAGTTGGGTGATAACCCCTTATAAAAGGTGGCTCTAGGTTACCCAAGATTCTCAAGAAAGGTTAAATGACTCCTTAGGTCCACGATGTCATGGTCCTATTGCATCAAATTTGTAGTTCCCTAGATGTGTCTTCCTTTGAGGAATGGATGTATTTTTATAGTCAAGTTGTTTTGAAAGGATCTCAATTTTTAGGCTAGGCTGAATTGATTGCTAGTTCTCTAAAAAGTTCGCTTAGAGGAGCTCTAAGTATGAAGAAGGATTATTATATGTCTTCCTATTTGATATATATTTTGGCTAGTATGCAAGATTTTTGGTACTTGCCTCATGAACCCTAGGGAGAAAATGTCATAATATATAACTATTACCTTGTGTTGCACTAAGATAAAGTTCTAGAAAATTTAAGTAAAGTTCATGACAATTTTTAAAGGAAGTTATGTTTTGAAATGGAAGGCCCTCCTCACCATAGGTTTTCTTCTAAATCTCTAAAATTTGTTCAAACTTTAGGTAGCATTTTTATCCAGTTTTCCAAGTTTACGTACATCAGGGTGAGTGATTTTGATGAAGAACCTTTGAGACTCCCTAGGTTTGCCCTTGATTGTTTCATATTGGCTAAAGTATCTCAAAAATTATCTTGGTCAAAATATTTTTTTAACTGATGACACCTCTAATGTAATTTTTTCACTCAAGATAGGAAAGCTAACATGTAAGAGTATGGAGGACGCTATGGGCATAAGTTATGATTTAACCAATTTCTATCTTGACTCCTATCATGCTAAGAAGAACTTTGATAGAAAATGGATAACTCATATCCTATTTGAATCTTGCATAAAGCTTTCACATGATCCTAATGTTGAAGACTATTAGGAGGATTATGTAGATGAGTTAGAAGTTTGGAGGAGGGAATGTGGTAGGTTCAACATTTCCCAAATTAAAATTTTCTATTTAAATTTTGATATTGATGCCTCTGGTATAAAACAAGATAAAGAAGATTTAAGAGGCACTCAAATTTAAAAATATTTAATTTCTAGAAAATAAATTATTAATTAGTAATATCAAGAAGATGATAACCTCCTTGAGAGAACAAAGACAATGTTTGAAAGGACCAATTCTTAATATTGA
Organism: Cupressus sempervirens; assembly: GCA_028749045.1. Taxonomy (NCBI): domain Eukaryota; kingdom Viridiplantae; phylum Streptophyta; class Pinopsida; order Cupressales; family Cupressaceae; genus Cupressus; species Cupressus sempervirens. The sequence goes on along the minus strand of CM053789.1, from coordinate 237,017,969 downwards.
AAAAGGCATAACATGATGGGCAATCAACTAATTTTTATTTTGATGTTCATTTCAAACCTACAAGTAATAGGAGGTCCACAAGAATTAAGAAGTCATAAATTAGTAGTCCTCCTTTGGTAAAAAAAAAGCCTATTCTCATAGAAGAAGCAATATGAAAACACCCGTTAGGTAAAGTGAAGCCATTCAGGTTGATAGCAAGATTGATCTAGATTCTGGTGGCATCCTAATTGATAGCCTTCATCATGTCTAGATAAAAGTATGGAAAATAGAATTACAATGGCTAACCACCATGCTTATATAGCTTGCAGATGTGGAAGAATATGGTCCTAATAAATTCATAGAAGAGAATCTATTATAGATGGTCATTGTAGGGCTGATCTATATATTGTGGAAGAACATAACTTGGTGGGTCTCCAATTATGGTTTGGCCATTTTTTACACTCATTCTTTTGAAAAATAATTCAAAATGATCCAAGACGGTGTAAAAAAAGGCTTGTAGACTATCAGTTCAACTCCATTGGTGCCTTTCAAAGGAGGTTCAAATGTGGAAACACTAGTTAAGTAGTACAAAGAACAACTATATGGAATTAAAAATATAGCTGACTTGACTATGGTAGACCTCACCAAGCTTGCTAAAGTTGAAACTATGATTAACATGTGTAACCAAAAAATTTTGGAGTACCTAGACAGTGTTAATAGAATGAAACAAGATAGGGACACATGGAAGAGCTACCTGTAATGAATAAAGAGCCCAAATAAGAATACCATGGCAGAATTCATTGGTGCGTACAGAGTCTAGAAACTAGCATGTGGACCTCTTTCTCAAGATGATGATGAGGAAGAAGAAGAACTGATAAAGAAGAATAATTATGATTATCTCTAGGGAATATTTACTCTATGCTCTTTTTATTTTCAAGTTCTAAATCAGTTATTTTAAGGGGCTATGTACCCATTAAAGACCTATTTGTCTTAACTGTTTTTAAATTGCCTAAGAATCAAGTTTTGATGGAAATTCTTGAGCATTAGTTTATTTAAACTAGAAACTCATTAGTGTAGGTTGTTGGTAGTTTTTGATGGATATCATACTATGAACTTAATCTATGTTTTAATAGTTATGTGGATATTTTAAGTTTTCCAGCATTGTTCTTGAATAGGATTATTCTTTTTGGAATGGGAAAAATCTGATTATTTGATGATTGTATATTTTGGATTGGTTCATCATTGATTTAGTATTGAATTAATGTCAAATTGTTGAAATCCTTTTCTGATGTTAGATGATATATGGTAGACATGTTAAATAACTTTCTATTTTATATGCCTTTTTGAGAAGTGATTGATAGAGAAACTGTGTTCTCTCCATTTTGTTCTTCCTTATTTGTTTATTTGTTGTTTTCTAATTATTCTTCTATCCAAAAATAGATGGAAAACCTTACTAATTTCTAGTTAAAAGTAACCCTCATTGAGATGAAAGTTTTGATTGAATATCTAATAAGGAAGTTAAGCCTTACTAAAATTATGAGAGGAATTAAATAAATTAAAGTTTCTCAACTATTGGAAACTTGTGTTTGTCTTGCAAATTTGGGCATAAAATTTCTTAGTTATTTCATTCTATTAAAGGAAAAATATGGATAACAATAGTTTGATAGGATTCCTACTCCTTGTACATGAGGTCAAACACAATAGAGGATGGAGATATGGATTTCCACTTGTGTTGTTTACTTGAAACTGATTTATTGTATTTTAACATTTTGTTCAAGGATATAACATATATTGGGTTTTAGCATACATGTAAACATCACAATAGTGTCATTAGTTGATGTGCCTCCAATTGTCACAGTAGTCCCAGCTCCATGTTTGGTATGCATATTTTCTTTATTCCATGTCTCTTGTATTTTTAGTATGTCTAAATTATAATTGATTGTTCATCAATTTTATTAACCTATTACAACCTTCATTATGAATGGTAGATTCTCTTCCTATCCACTTGTCTCAGAGCCCAACTCACTTAGTTTGAAACCCATTAACCTCATCATTCAGCCCTAGCTTAGAAGAATGTGATGAGGTAATCAACAAATCAACAATCAATGTGAATTATAGTACTCTATTTAGTTAATTTTATATTATTTTTGGATAACATATTTGACTTAGCATTTGAATTATTCTTTTGCAGATACAAAGTGAGCCACATAGTACTATGAAGAAGCTTCATTTTGATGATCTTGATACATCATATATTTTCATATATGCATGTTATGTAGATACATCATTGTGGTCATTAAATGACCATTTTTTGTACATATTTGACATTTGTAGTGTGCATATTGACCTCCATATAGGCAATACCACATTTTGTAACTATACTTTTGATTTGGCATATATGCTTTATTTGGAAATGAAACTTGATATTTTATTCTATTTGTTCATTATCAAAATATGTGTTGGGTTAAAGCGCAAACCTGTGTCACCCTTTTGTAAAGGAAAAGGCTAACAAAAATATAACTGTTCACCTTCAATAACATTAAACTAGTATTATTATTTAGAATTTCAAAATGAAGTAAACTAATGAAATGTGTAGAAATATATGAAGTTTAGGATTATAATTTTAAATAATAATTTGGAATAAGAATTGAAATAAACTTATTTATATTTGATCTCAGACTGTATTATAGATAACATATATATCTAGAACAATAAAAATAAAAATTGACTTTAGACCTATATTTTCTCTTTTATAATGATTCAAATTTCAACTCACATGGAATCGATAGTTTTCATCTCCCACCACATTTTTCAAAACAAATCTATTCTAAATAGAAGAAAAATTGTACATTCTAAAACAAGACTCTCTCCTCTAGAATTTCATATAATTTTAAAATATTCTTATATGATTTAATATATTTTTATTTATTGAAATAGACATATTTTTTAGTTTTAAAATACATGCTTGTAAATTTGTTTAATTACAATATGCTATATCTAATTAAAACACTTTAAATTCTATATGAGAATATTCTTGACATTGAGTTCTATAAAACGTTGTTTATATGTTACTAAAAAAATATCATAGAGAATAGTAAGAGTTATTGAAATGTTAGTTTTCTGAAATAATTTTATTTCTTTAGTAATCGGATACAAACTAGTATAAAACATGCATTTAATAGGCATTTCCAAATGGAAAACTATGAGACTATATATGACTCAGCTAGAACAAACTAGTCTAGATCACATGTTTGAGAAAAAAATAATTTTTGGACAGAAATACTCAAATTTAGCCATTCTGATAAGTCAGCCTAAAAGGTGGCATGACTTTGTTATTTTACCCCATGTTTTGTCAATGATTCTCCACAAATAGAGTGTTAAATTTTACAGATGCCATGTATTGTTTTCAATTTTAGATTTGTAATAATAATATATATGAAATGTTTAGATGCATAACAGAGAAGGGAAACTTAAAAAATGAACAATATGAGCTTGATAATGTTGAATAGACAAACTAATGTCACGATATATACTAGATGGATTTAGTCTTACACTTAATTTTTATGACACAAATCAAAATCAAAGATAAAATATTGCAAGATTTCTACCTATTTCATTGATTTAATGGTTATATATTATTTTTCTTAGTGATGAAGATATATGGTTATAAATTTGGTTGTTAAAGATATAGACCTCAATATGTAGGAAGTCTTTATTATAACAAAAGAGCTTGATAATGTTGAATTGATGAACCAATATCTAGATATACTAGATGGATTTAGTCTTACAACTAATCTTGATGACACAAATCAAAATCAAAGATGAAATATTGTGAGATTTTTACCTTTTTTATTGATTTAATGGTTATACATTATTATGTTTAGTGTTGAAGATATATAATTAAATAAATTTTTATTTTGAAGACATAGACCTCAATATGTAGAAAGGTCTTCATATCACAAATGAGCTTGGTAATGTTGAATTGATAAACCAATGTCAGGATATACCAAATGTATTTAGTCTTACAACTGATCTTGATGATACAAATCAAAATCAAAGATAAAATATTATGAGAGCATTGATTCAACTATTTTTTTAATCTTTAGATGGGTTGGTAAACCCTCGAGATACCTGTGTTTCAATCACTAAGTGTCCAAAACAATCAAGACTACTATGCAACAAAGTGTCTCCAAGGTGCACTAAGAAAATTTCAACTACCATCTTCTAATGCTCATGGCTCAAAGCTCATGAGGGATATAAAAAAATTGATAGATGGTATATGATCATTTTGATGAAACCTACAGTAACCTATCTTGGTTCTAAGATGTTCTAAATGGATTCGATTTGGCACAACATTCTCGCTTGATACCAAAACTTATAGTATTGCTTAGTGAATTGGAGAAACATTGCATATCTTTCCAACTATTCATTGTTGGAATTCTTTAGAATTATTGAGAGGGGGTGAATCAATTATCCAAGTCCAGATGTAAAAATAAAAAATTTCAATGCTTAGTAGACCCATATCCATAAAACCTCAATATGCATCTATCCATTAGATCATAAAATATTTAAACTTTGTAGTTTATTTTCCTAGGTCTAAACAACTTTGCAAAAATGTAAAAATGAAATACCATAACAAAATTCACACAATTTGACACAAGTATTTTACATGGAAACCCAATTTTGGAAAAACCACCAATAACATGCTATCAATTCCCACTCTTCTGAAGTGATGCCCTGTGAAAGGCCAACCCTATTAAAGGTTACAATACACATTGTTAAATGTGATCTAGCTAAAGGATTTTAATCACTCTAGTAGGAGTGATCCTTGTTAGAAGACTTTAGACCATTCCATTTGAATGTCACCTAAATGATTGTTAGGTCAACTTTGATCAAAATTATTTACCATAGACAGATACAATGATTAGAGAGTAATAGTAAGGGTTGATCTAATAACAAATTAAAACTCATTTGCAGATTATAGATCATTGTTTTAGTCCTCCATTTTTCTTGGCATTCATACTCTTTAGCTCTGATAGCTTGTTCAGCCTTCAAGAATTCATACTCTTCAGACTTCTTACTTTGTATGCCAAGTGCAATCACCTCTAATCAACCACTAAATGAAGCAATACCCTAGACTCCTTGTCTTCCTTAGGTTCTTGCACATGAAAACCTTTTATTCTGACTAACTATCTCTATAAATAGATAATTTAGATCTTTTTCTACTTAGCCACAATTATCCATTTTATGGTTAGGTAGGATTAGGTAGGATTCAATGAATGTAGCCACACTTCCATTTGGTTCATCTAGAAATTTCTTCTACAATCTTCCTTGTATTCACCTCAAAATTGTTTACCTTGAATTTTGTGCCACCAACTCATCGTGATTATCTTCCACACACTTCATATAGTTCAAGAAATCAAATTAGTAAGCTTAGATTCATCAAATCTTCAATTTAACACTATTTTCTATGACTCAACATCTATATTACTTTTTCACTTGGCCAACACTACTTCACTTTGCAAACACTAAAGTTTACTGATGTCTGATACCAACTAAACTTTAGTCGGCATATACTAACAATCATTCGACTTGCAATGTTTTTCATCTTTGCTCAACAACTCTTATTTTTCACTCGACTTCAACTGATTTCTTCTTAGCTTGCACTAACTTCTTAGCAAGGCTTTGTAGACACTTTTCTTACTTGATCATCTTCTAGTCTTAACTTGAGTTATTTTTAATTTTAGAATTTAAGTAGATAAACAATATACTATAGTATCAATGCCTTACTTGGCCATAGTGCTTCTTTTACATACCAAATAACTCAACATTTCTCTAGGTGCTATTGTTATCTCCTCTTTCCAAATCATCTTCATCAAAAATGATAGCTTTCAGACAAAAAATAGATTATCTCACCAATAGTTAGTAGGTTTGACATCATTGAAAAAAAAAAATTCCATTATAGGTTCATCACTTCAAAATTATCTTATATCAACAATCTCCCTCTTTGGTATTGATGGCAAACCAATACCAACAACAATAGGGTATGTGCAGGATCATGGTGTGCCAAAAAGTGGCAATGTGAAAAAATAAGAGTTTGAACACGTCTAAAAGAACTTCAAAATCCGCTCTGACTTTTTTTCACCTATCTAGGTACCAAACCTGGAAAGTAAGGCCCAAGCCTTATCGAATATCCGATTTGAGATCGGATATTCGATTTGAGATCAAATATCTGATATGAGATCGGATATCAGATCTCATATCAAATATCAGATCTCATATCGAATATCGAATATGAGATCCGATATCCGATATCGATGACATAAAAATTGGAGGGAAAGGCACAAAAATTAGAGGGAAAAACAAATTTGTAAGTGATATAACTAATTTGAGTTATGAAATATGTAAAGATATAATATATAATCTATAAATATATAATATAATAACATAACTATTATATATAATCTATATATTATATAATAATATAATATTATATTATATAGATATATATATAACATAATGTGAAGATATAATATATAATCTATTAATATATAATAATATATTATGTTATTATTATTATTATCACATATAAATTATAATCTATAATATTTTATTATTATTATTATCATATGTAAATTATAACATATAATATATTATGTTATTATTATTATAATCTATAAATTATATATATATATATATATATATATATATATATATATATATATATATATATATATATATATATATGATTATTATTCTATATTATTATTATTTTTACTATATTATTTCTAGTGGAGTCATTTATATGGATCAAAAGGGCTCACAGGATGACCTATGACCCCTTTCGACACATTCCATGTTGACATATGTCCCTAAGGGATCCTAAGACCCCTAGGGACATATTAGAATAGTTTATATGGGTCGAAGGGGGTCACAAGATTACCTATGAACACTTTCAACATATTACAAGATGACATTTGTCTCTAGGGGTCCTAGGACCCTTAGGGACATATTAGAATCATTCATATGGGTCGAAGGGGGTCATAGGGTGAACAATTACAACTTTCGACACATTCCATGATGATATATATCCTTAGGGGTCCTAAGACCCCTAGGGACATATTAGAAACATTCATATGGGCCGAAGGGGATCATAGGGTGACATATGACCCCCTTCGACACATTCCACCACGACATATGTCCTTAAGGGTCCTAAGACCCCTAGGGACATATTAGAATCTTTCATATGGTTTGAAGGGGGTCATAGGGTGAACTATGATCCCCTTTAACACATTACATGATGACATATGTCCCTAGAAGTCCTAGGACACCTAGGGACATATTAGAATGCTTCATATGGGTCAAAGGGGGCCATAGGTTGACCTATGACCCTCTATGACCCATTAAATGATGGCGTATGTCTCTAGCAGTCCTAGGACCCCTAGGGACATATTAGAATCATTCTTATGAGTCAAAGAGGCTCATAGGGTGACCTATGACCCCTTTCGACCCATTAGATAATGACATATATATTAGAATCATTCTTATGGGTCAAAAAGGGTCATAAGTTGACTTATGACCCTCTTCGACACATTACATGATGATATATATCCCTAGGAGTCCTAAGACACCTAGGTACATATTAGAATGCTTCATCTGGGTCAAATGGTGTCATAGCTTGGCCACCCCCTTCGACCCATTAAATGATGACATATATAGCTAGGGGTTCTAAGACCGCTAGGGACATATTACAATCATTTATATCGGTCAAAAAGGGTCATAGGTTGACCTATAACCCCCTCTGACCCATTACATGATGACATATGTCCCTAGGGGTCCTAAGAGCCCTAGGGACATATTAGAATCATTCTTATGAGTCAAAGGGGGTCATAGGCGGACCTATGACCCCCTTTGACCAATTACATGATGAAAAATTTCTCTAGGAAACATCTTAGAATTGTTCATGACCCATTACATGATGACATATGTCCCTAGGGGTCCTAGGACCCCTAGGGACATATTAGAATCTTTCATATGGGTCTAAGGGGGTCATAGGTTGACCTATGACCCCCTTTGACCCATTATATGACGACATATATCCCTAGGGGTCCTAGGACCCATAGGGACATATTAGAATCGTTAATATAGATCAAAGGGGGTCATAGGTTGACCTATAATCCCCTTAGACCCATTAAATGATGAATTATGTTCTTAGGGGTCTTAGGACCCCTACGGACATATTAGAATCATTCGTATGGGTCAAAGGGAGTCATAGGTTGACTTATGACAACCTTCAACACATTACATGATAACATATGTCCCTAGGGGTACTAGGACCCTTAGGGACATATTAGAATGTTTCATATGGATCAAACGAGGTCATATGATGACATATGACCCCCTTTTACCCATTAAATGACAATATATGTCCTTAGGAGTCCTAGGAACCCTAGCAACATATTAAAATTATTCTTATGGATCAAAGGGGGTCATAGTCAAAGGAGGTCATAGGGTGACCTATGACCCCCTTTGAACCATTACATGATGACATATTTCCTTAGGGATCCTAGGACCCCTACGAACATATTAGAATGCTTCATATGGGTCAAAAAGTGTCATAGGTTAACCTATGACCCCCTTCGACCCATTAAATGATGACATATGTCCCTAGGGGTCCTAGGACCCCTAGGGACATATTAAAATCATTCTTAGGGGTCAAAGGGGGTCATAGGTTGACTTATGACCCCCTTCGACCAATTACATGATGACATATGTCCCTCGGGGTCCTAGGAACCCTAGGGAGATATTAGAATCGTTCTTATGGGTCAAAGGGGGTCATAGGGTGACATATGACCTCCATCAAACTATTAAATGATGACATATGTCTCTAAGGGTCCTAAGACACCTAGGGACATATTAGAATGCTTCATATGGGTCAAAGGGTGTCATAGGTTGACCTATGACTCCTTTCAATCCATTAAATGATGACATATATCTCTAGGGGTCCTAAGACCCCTAAGGACATATTAAAATCTTTCCTATGGGTCAAAGGGGGTCATAGGTCCCTTCAACCTATTACATGATGACATATGTCCCTAGGAACCCTAGGGACATATTAGAATGGTTCTTATGGGTCAAAGGGGTTGTAAGGTGACGTATGACCACATTTGATCCATTAAATGATGACATATGTCCCTAGGTGTCCTAGGACTCCTAGAGACATATTAGAATTGTTCTTATAGGTCAAAGGGGGTCATAGGTTGACCTATGAACCCCTTCGACATATTAAATGATGACATATATCCCTAGGGGTCCTAGGACCCCTAGGGACATATTAGAATCATTCTTAAGGGTCAAAGGGGGTCATAGGTTGACCTATGATCCCTTTCAACCCATTACATGACGACATATGTCCCTAGGGGTCCTAATACCCCAAGGGACATATTAGAATCCTTTTAATAGGTCAAAAGGGGTCATAGGTCACCCTATGACCCCCTTCGACCCATTACGTAATGACATATGTCCATAGGGGTCCTAGGACCCCTAGGGACATATTAGAATGCTTCATATGAGTCAAAAGGGGTCATAGGTTGATGTATGACCTCGTTCAACCCATTAAATTATAACATATCTTCCTAAGGGCCTTAGGACCCCTAAGGACATATTAGAATCATTCTTATGGCTCAAAGGGGGTCATATGTTAACCTATGACACTCTTCAACATATTACATGATCACATATGTCTCTAGGGGTCCTAGGACCCCTAGGAACATATTAGATTCATTCATAGGGGTCAAAGGGGGTCATAAGTTGACCTATGACCCCCTTCAACCCATTACATGATGAAATATTTCTCTAGGGGTCCTAGTACCCCTAGGGACATATTAGAATCATTCTTGTGGGTCAAAGGAGGTCATAGGTTGACTTATGATCCACTTTAATACATTACATGATGACATATGTCCCTAGGAGTCGTAGGACACCTAGGGACATATTAGAATGCTTAATATAGGTCAAAGGGTGTCATAGGTTGACCTATGACCCGCTTCAACCCATTAAATGATGACGTATATAGCTAAGCATTCTAAGACCCCTAGGGAAATATTACAATCATTGTTATGGGTCAAAGGGGGTCATAGGTTGACTTATAACCCCCTCTAACCCATTACATGATGACATATGTCCTTAGGGGTCCTAAGACCCCAAGGGACATATTAGAATGCTTAATATGGGTCAAAGGGGGTCATAGGCTGATCTATGACCTCCTTTGACCCATTAAATGATGACATATCTCCCTAAGGGTCCTAGGACCCCTAAGGACATATTAGAATCATTCTTAGGGCTCAAAGGGGGTCATATGTTAACCAATGACACCCTTCGACATATTACATGATGACATATGTCTCTAGGGGTCCTAGGGCCCCTAGGAACATATTAGATTCATTCATATGGGTCAAAAGGGGTTATAGGTTGACCTATAACCCCCTTCGACACATTACATGATGACATATGTCCCTATGTGTCCTAGGACCCCTAGGAACATATTAGAATCATTCTTATGAGTCAAAGGAGCTCATAGGTTGACTTATGATCCACTTCAACACATTACATGATGACATATGTCCCTAGGGGTCCTAGGACACCTAGGGACATATTAGAATGCTTCATATGAGTCAAAGGGTGTCATAGGTTGACCTATGACCCGCTTCAACCCATTAAATGATGACATATATAGCTAGGGGTCCTAGGAACCCTAAGGACATATTATAATTATTATTATGGGTCAAAGGGGGTCATAGGTTGACCTATAACCCCCTCTAACCCAATATATGACGACATATGTCCCTAGGGGTCTTAGGACCCCTAGGGACATATTAGAATGCTTTATATGGGTCAAAAGGGGTCATAGGTTGACCTATGACCCCCTTCGACCCATTAAATGATAATATATATCCCTAGGGGTACTAGGACCCTTAGGAACATTTTAGAATCTTCGACCCATTAGATAACGACATATGTCCCTAGGGGTTCTAAGATCCCTCGAGATATATAAGAATAATTCATATGGGTTAAAAGGGGTCATAAATTGACCTATGACCCTGTTCTACCCATTACATGATGACATATGTCCCCAGGGGTCCTAGGATCCCTAGGGACATACTAGAATGGTATATATGAGTCAAACGGGGTCCTAGAGACTTATGTCCCTAGGGGTCTTAGGGACTTATTAGAATCATTCTTATTTGTCAAAAGGGGTCATAGTTTGACCTATGACCCCCTTGGACACATTACATGATGACATATGTCCCTAGGGGTCCTAGAACCCCTAGGGACATATTAGAATAGTTTTTATGGGTCAAAGGGGCTAGTAGGGTGACCTATGACCCCTTTTGACCCATTACATGATGACATATGTCCTAGCGATATATTAGAATCATTCTTATGGGTGTAAGGGGGTCATAGGTTGACTTATGACCCACTTCGACACATTACATGATGACATGTCCCTAGGTGTCCTAAGACCCTTAGGGACATATTAGAATGCTTCATATGGGTCAAAGGTTGTCATAGGTTGACCTATGACCCCCTTTACCCATTAAATGATGAAAAATGTACATAGCGGTCCTAGGACCCCTAGGGACATAATAGAATCATTCTTGTGGGTTAAAGGGGGTCATAAGTTGTCCTATGACCCCCTTTGACCCTTTAAATGACCACATATGTCCCTAGCAGTCCTAAGACCGCTAGAGACATATTATAATCATTCTTATGGGTTCAAGGGGAGGTTGAACTATGACCCCTATGACCTCTTTCAACAGATTATCTAATGACATATGTCCCTAGGTGTCTTAGGACATCTAGGGACATATTAGAATTGTTCATATGGGTCAAATGGGGTCATAGTTTGACCTATGACCCCCTTCGACTCATCACATGACGACATATGTCCCTAGGGGTCCTAAGATCCCTAGGGACATATTAGAATCGTTCATATGGGTCAAAGTGGCTCATAGGTTGATTTATGACCCCCTTCAACCCATAAGTATGATTCTAATATCTACCTAGGGGTCCTAGGACCCCTAAAAACATATGTCATCATTTAATAGGTTGAAAGGGATCATAGGTACCCCTATGGGCCCCTTTGACCCATAAGAATGATTCTAATATGTCCCTAGGGTTCTTAGGACCCCTTAGGGACATATGTCATCATGTAATGGGTCGAAGGGGGTCATAGGTTAGACCAATAAGAATGATTCTTATATGTCCTTAGAGGTCTTAGGAACCCTAGGGACATATGTCATCATGTAATTGGTCGAAGGTGGTGATAGGTCAACCTATGACCTCCTTTGACCCATATGAACGATTCTAATATGTTCCTTGGGATCCTATGACTCCTAGCTATACATGTCATCATTTAAGGGGTTGAAGGGGGTCATAGGTCAACTTATGACACACTTTGACCCATATGAAGCATTCCAATATGTCCTTAGGTGTCTTAGGACCCCTAGGGACATATGTCATCATGTAATGCGTTGAAGAGGGTTATAAGTCATCCTATGACTCCCTTTGACCCGTAAGAATGATTGTAATATGTCCTTAGGGGTCCTAGGACCCCTAGGGACATATGTCATCATATAATGGGTCGAATGGGGTCATAGGTCACCCTATGAGCCCCTTTGACCCATAAGAATGATTCTAATATGTCTCAGACATATGTGGTCATGTAATTGAGCAAAAGGGGTCATAGGTCAACCTATGACCCCCTTTGACCCATAAGAATGATTCTAATATGTTCCTAAGGGTCTTAGGACCCCTAGGAACATATATTATCATTTAATAGGCCAAAGGGGATCATAGGTCAACCTATAACCCTCTTCGACCCATAAGAATGATTGCATATGTCCCTAGGTGTCCTAGGACCCCTAGGTACATATGTCATCATTTAATAGGTCGAAGGGCATAATAGGTAAACCTATGACACCTTTTGATCCATATGATGCATTATTGTATGTTTCTAAGGGTCTTAAGACCCTTAGCGACATATGTCATCATGTAATGTGTCGAATTGGGTCAATTATCAACATATGACGCCCTTTGACCCATAAGAACGATTCTAATATGTCCCTAGGGTTTTGAGAACCCCTAGGGACATATGTCATCATGTAATATGTTGAAGTGGGTCATAGGTCAACCTATGACCACCTTTGACCCATAAAAATGATTCTAATAGGACCCCTAGGGACATATGTCATTATGTAATGGGTTGAAAGGGATCATAAGTCAACCTATGAACCCCTTCGACTCATATGAATGATTCTAATATGTCCCTAGGGGTGCTAGGACCCCTAGGGACATATGTCATCATGTAATGGATCGAAGGGGATCATAGGTCAACCTATGAGGCCCTTTTACCCATATGAATGATTCTAATATGTCCCTAGGGGTCCTAGGACCCCTAGGGACATATGTCATCATTTGATGGGTCAAAGGGGGTTATAGATCAACCTATGACCCCCTTTGACCCATAAGAATGATTCTAATATGTCTCTAGGAGTCCTAGGACCCCTTTGGACATAATTTGTTATGTAATGCGTCGAAGGGGGTCATAGGTCAACCTATCACCCCCTTTGACCCATAAGAAGCATTCTAAAATGTCCTTAAGGGGTCGTATGACTCCTAGGGACATATGTCATCATGTAATGGGTCAAAAGGGGTCATAGGTCAACCTATGAACCCCTTAGACTTATAAAAACTATTCTAATATGTCCCTATTGTTTTGATGACCTTTAGGGACATATTTCATCATGTAATGGGTCGAAGCGAGTCATAGGTCAACCTATAACTACTTTTGACGGATAAGAATGATTTTAATATTTCATTATGTAATGCATTGAAGGGGTTCATAGATCAACCTATGACATCCTTTGTCCTATAAGAACAATTCTCATATGTCCGTAGGGGTCATAGGACCCCTAGGGACAAATGTTGTCACTTAATGGGTCGAAGGGGATCATAGGTCAACCTATGACCCCCTTTAACCCATATGAATGATTTACATATGTCATCATGTAATGTGTCGAAGGAGGTTGTAGATCAACATATGACACCCTTTCACCCATAAGATTGATTCTCATATGTCCTTGGGGGTCCTAAAGACATATGTCATTATGTAATGGGTCAAAGGGGGTCATAGCTCAACCTGTGACCCCCTTTGACCTATATGAACAATTTTAATATGTCCCTAGGGGTCCTAAGACCCCTAAGGGACATATGTCATCATTTAATGGATCGAAGGGAGTCATAGGTCAACCTATGACCTGTAGGGACACACGTCATCATGTAATGGGTCAAAGGGGTTAATAGGTTGACCTATGACCCCATTTGACTCATAGAAATGATTCTAATATGTCCCTAAGGACATATGTCATCATGTAATGGGTTGAAAAGTTTCATAGATCACCTTATTACCCCTTTTGACCCATAAGAATGATTCAAATATGTCCCTAGGGGTCCTAGGACACCTAGGGACATATGTCATCATGTAAAGGGTCAAAGGGGGTCATAGGTCAACCTATGACTCCCTTTGACCTATAAGAACAATTTTAATATATCCCTAGGGTTTCTAGGACTCCTTTGGACATATGTCATTATGTAATTTGTTCAAGGGGGTCATAGGTTGACCCATAAGAAGCATTCTAATATGTCCCTAGGGGTCCTAGGACCCCTAGGGACATATGTCATCATGTAATGTGTCAAAGGGAGTCATAGGTCAACGTATGACCCCCTTTGACACATATGAACAATTCTAATATGTCCCTAAGTGTCCTATGACCCATAGGGACATATGTCATCATGAAATGGGTCAAAGAGGGTCATAGGTCAACCTATGATCCCCTTTGACCCATAAGAATAATTCTCATATGTACCTAGGGGTCGTAGGGACATATGTCATCATGTAATGGGTCAAAGGGGGTCATAGGTCAACCTATATGAACAATTCTAATATGTCCCTACTGGTCCTAGGACCCCTAGGGACATATTTCATCATTTAATGGGTCGAAGGGGATCATAGGTCAACCTATGACCCCCTTCGCCCCATATGAATGATTCTAATATGTCCATAGGGGACCCAGGACCCTTAGGGACATATGTCATCTCGTAATGTATCAAAGGGGGTCATAGGTCAACCTATGACCCCGTTTGACCCATAACAATGATTCTCTTATGTCCCTAGGGGTCCTCAAGACATATGTTATCATGTAATAGGTCAAAGGGGGTCATAGGTCAACCTATGACCCCCTTTGACCCATATGAACAATTCTAATATGTCCCTAGGCATCTTAGGACCCCTAGGGACATATGTCATCATTTAATGGATTGATGGGTGTCATAGATCAACCTATGACCCCCTTTGATCCATATGAACAATTCTAATATGTTCTTAGGAACATATGTCATCATTTAATGGGTCGAAGAGGTTCATAGGTCAACCTATGATCTCCTTTGATCCATATGAACAATTCAAATATGTCCCTATAGGTCCTAGGACCCCTAAAGACATATGTCATCATTTAATGTGTTAAAGGGGGTTCAAGGTCACCCTATGACTCCCTTTGACCCATATGAATGATTCTAATATGTCCCTAAGGGTCTTAGGACCCCTAGGGACAAATGTGTTAATGTAATGGGTCGAAGGGTGTCATAGGTCA
Source organism: Cupressus sempervirens (assembly GCA_028749045.1). NCBI lineage: Eukaryota > Viridiplantae > Streptophyta > Pinopsida > Cupressales > Cupressaceae > Cupressus > Cupressus sempervirens. The sequence goes on along the minus strand of CM053789.1, from coordinate 237,002,280 downwards.
ACCTATGACCCCCTTTGACTCATATGAACGATTCTAATATGTCCCTAGGGGTCCCAAGACCCCTAGGGACATATGTCATCATGTAATGTGTCAATGAGGGTCGTAGGTCAACCTATAACCCCCTTTAACCCATAAGAATAATTCTAATATGTCCCTAGGGGTCCAAGGACCTCTAGGGACATATGTCATTATGTAATGGGTTGAAAGGGATCATAAGTCAACCTATGAGCCCCTTCGACCCATATGAATGATTCTAATATGTCCCTAAGAATGCTAGGACCCCTACGAACATATGTCATCATGTAATGGGTCAAAGGGAGTCATAGGTCAACCTATGACACCCTTTGACCCATAGGGACTATTCTAATATGTCCCATTGGGACATATGTCATCATTTAATGGGTCAAGGGGGTCATAGGTCAACGTATGACCCCCTTTGACCCATAAGAATGATTCTAATATGTTCCTATGGGTCCTAGACCCCTAGGGACATATGTCATCATTTAATGGGTTGAATGGGGTCATAGGTCAACCTATGACCCCCTTTGACCCATAAGAACGATTCTAATATGTCCTTAGGGGTCTTAGGACCCCTAGAGACATATGTCATCATGTAATGCATTGAAGGGGGTCATAGGTCAACCTATGACCTCCTTCGATCCATAAGCATGATTCTAATATGTCACTAGGGGTCCTAGGAACCCGAGGGACATATGTTGTTATGTAATGGGTCGAAGGGGGTCATAGGTCAACCTATGACCCCCTTTGACTCATATATATTAATAATATACATATATATTAATAACATACATATTAAAAACATATATTATATATATATGGTTATTATATTTAATAAAAATAATAATAATATAAATTATATTTATAGATTATAATGAGAATAACATAATATATTATATGTTATATCTTTACATTACTTTATTATATATATATATTATAATACATATTTACATAGTAATATAACGAAAATAATTTATAAATCATAAGCTATAAGTCTTAAATCCAGTTTTCCCTTCAAAATGGGTTGGGATTTCAAATTTTCTACCAAAATTCACCTAGCCATATCGGATATCCAATTTCAAATCAAATATTCGATTTGAAATCCAATATTTGATTTCAAATCTGATATCTGATTTGAAATCTTATATTCGATTAGGCTTGGTATTTACCAAGCCTACCCAGTCAACCCAAAAGACATGTTTGAAGAGGGTTTTAGTGATACTTAGACTTCGGGTAGTTGTCTGACAATGTTATTTTGATTAAAATTGAATGAAACGAAAAGAGTTTTTTAATATCGCTCTCAAGATTCCATCAATATAATTTCTGTCAAATTCTGAGATCGATAATTATTTATTAGTTAATTATCAATGAAGATTATTATAAAGTGCTAAATGACATACTGATTGAAAAACAGGTATCATTTTCAAACAGTATAAAATTTTTTAAATCTAAAAGTTGCATCACATTCTATGCTTCGCCTAGTATAAGAAAAAATAAATTTAAATTTGGCAAAATTTTCTATTAGTTAAGGTGGTCAGACATGAGACTTTTTTTTTTCAAAAAAGTTTTGGTAGAAAATTCATATTTAATTATTTATTTGAAATAAAAATACTAAAAAATATGTGTCACATCTGAGCATGATTCTACTTTTCATATCTATAATTATATTAAAAAAAATATTATCATTTGATTTTGATTAAGGTGGTTAGACATACACCTACGTTTTATTTTTGCCCTGAAATTTTTGTAGTATTGTATTAAAATTCAAACTTTTGACCAATCAATTATTTTTTTCTTCTAATAAGGCCTAGTAGTTTATAAACTACATTCAATTTCCTATAGATTATTTTCTTACAACTTTTTGATATAAAGTCCATAACCACTTTAAAATTATGTGTCAAGTTGATATAACCCTGATTTTCTAATTCTTCACTACCACTTAAGGTCATATTTTGGTACACCATGATCCCGCACATACCCAATACCAAAAAAGAAAATAATATCTTTTAAAATTCTCCCTATATCAGTATGTGGGGTAATTTAATCTTTGTCAATATCCTTCCTTTATCTATCTTCTCTATCTTCCTCTCTAGAGTATCTCTCCGTCTTTATGATATTTAGGTATCTATCTCTACTTATCTTTGTTAGTACTTATATCTCCTTACACTTATTTCTCCTTCTTTGACAATAATGCCAAAGACATACATCTCTCTATGCAAATATAATCAATTCTAGATTCTCCCTTTGCCACCTTGCATATGATTTCATGTCTTTTAATTCAGCTACTTCATTCTTTTCATTCTTTAAGGCAACTCCTAAAGTAATATCCACTACATCAAGTTTAAAAATACAACATTTAGTTTGGTTAATGTAGGGCACTATTCATGCTTCTTAAGTAGCTTTGGATAGGGGTATCACCCCTAGTTTACCTCTAAGATATTCATGTGCATCCCTAGATAAATATTTTGTGAATATATCAAGTATATATCCTTTTGTATTCACATAATCCATCCTTACTTCTTTGTCTTGAACCAACTCTCTCAAATAATGATACTTGATTGCAATGTGCTTAGTCTTTTTGTGCATCAAAGGGTTCTTTGATATGTTTATAAAACTAGTATTATCACAATAAAGTACCACACGTTTAGTTATCTCCTCCTTTATACCTTTGAGTAGCTATTTGATCCATACTACATTTGTACAATATACTGCAACAACCACATATTAATTTTTAGTAGTAAATTGAGATATATAAATTTTTTTCTGACTACTCCAAGTGACCAATCTCTTTCTTAGGAAAAATTCTCCACCACTTATGCTCTTTCTATCATCAATGCTTCTAGCCCAATCAGCATCTATATAGGCTCTTAATTCAATTTTTTCTTTCTTCCTTGTAGTATAGACCGTAAAAAGTTTTCCTTTTAGATATCTCATAATTCTCTTAACAACTATCAAATGATTCTCCTTAGGATTTGCAAAGAATCTTGCAACAATCCCAATAACTAATGTAGTGCCAGGTCTTTTGTGTATTACATATTGCAACTTCTCAATCATAGACTTGTACAATGTTTAATTCACATTAGCAAATTAGTAGAATCATTATTCTTTGATAGTTTATGTCCTTTTACCATAGGTGTGTTAACTGGTTTTGAATCTTCCAATCCAAAAAAAATCAATATTTCCTTCATATACTTAGGGTGAGTGATGTATATGCCATATTTCATCTAATTTACTTACAAACCAACAAGGAAATTGATTTCTCCAAACATAGACATCTCAAATTCCTTCTTGATTTCATTTTTAAATGCCTTATATAATGTTTCTTGACCTCCAATTATGAAATCATAAAAAAAAATCAGCTAGTAAAATACCTTTACCTCCTTCTATCTTCAAGTACAAATTATTTTTATCATTAGTCTTCTAAAAAACAATCTTCCCAAGATAATTGTGAAACCTTTCATACCATGCTCTTGGGGATTACTTTAAACCATATAAAGCTTTGTGTAGTCTACATACCATGTTCTTATTGTTAGCATCAAAAAATCATTCCGGTTGTTCTATATAAACCTCTTCTCCTAATATACCATTCAAAAATGCTAACTTCACATCCATTTGATAAACTTTAAAACCTTTGTATATAGAGTAAGAAAATAGAGTTCTTACTCCTTCCAATCTTGTAATTAGGGAAAATGTTTCTCCATGGTCTATTCCTTCTTCTTGTGCATACCTCTTGCATCTAATATTTCTTTATTTTTTGTGACTTCACCATTTTCATCTAATTTGTTTCTGTACACCTACTTGGTTCCAATCATATTCCATTCCTCTAATCTAGCAACTAGAGTCCATGTCTTGTTCTTCTCAATTTGATCAATCTCTTCTTTCATGTCTTTACTCTAGTCTTCTTTCTCTAAGGCATATTTCATTGTCTTAGCTCATGCATGCTTAGTAAAAATGTATCACTTCTTAGCCTATTCCTTGTCATTGGTGATCTCTTTTTACATAATTTAATGATCTTGGTTCTTCTCTTCTTTCTTTAATAGGTCTATCAACTCTAGAATCACTATTTACTTCTCAATCAGGTAGATCAACATCACTTTCATGTACACTTATCTCAAAATCAAAATGTGCCTCATCTTTTGTTTGTAACTCAGCTCCTGAAGGCAACTCAGTTCTTGAATGCAACTTGACATTCATTGTATGTGATTTGGTAGTCACTGAAATTTTATGTTGATTTCCAACTTGGTTTATAGAATCTTCATCAGTAAGCATACCTTCATAAAATTATATTAAGGATTTGTACTCTTCAAATTCCTTCATAGTTTAGCTTCATGTACCTATGTATATTCATCAAACTTCACATTTGCACTTTCCACAACTTTGTTAGTGTTAGTATTTAAACACCTGTAAGCTTTACTTCTTATGGAATAGCCAAGAAATATACCTTCTTTACTTTTAGCATCTAATTTACCATTCCTAAAATCCTTAAGAATGTAGCACTTGCTTCCAAATAACTTAAAATATTTTACATTGGGTGAGTATCCATACCATAACTTAAAAGGTGTTGAATGAGTACTTTTCTTGACTTGTACATGATTCAAGGTATAGATACTTTTAATTATAAATTCTCTCTAGTATTTCAAAGAAAAAAATTTCTCCATCATGAGTGTTCTAGCATAGACCATTGCATATTTGTTCCCCCTTTCAACAATTCCATTTTGTGGAGGGGTTCTCAGTGTACAAGTCTATCTCTTGATTCCTCTATCATTACAAAACATCTCAAATTCATTTGATGTAAATTCTCCACCCCTATCAGATCTCAAACATTTCAAGCCTTTTCCTTTCTTCTTTTCAATTCTAGCTAAGTACCAATTAAACATTTGGAAAACATCATATTTATGTTTCAAAAACATAACTATCATCATCCTAGAATAATCATCAAAAAATAGGATAATGTACGTGTCATCTTCATATATTTTTACATAAATTAGTCCATGCAAATCAATATGAACTAATTCTAGAATTTATTTAGATGTATAAGTCTTACTTTTGAAACTAGATTTTGTCATCTTGCCTAATTGATATTATTTACAAATTATATTGTCAGGTTTCTTCAGTTTAGGAAAACCTTTGACTCTTTTCATGTTACTAATACTTACTAAGTTATCAAAGTTAACATGACATAATCTCTCATTCCATAGCCATACATCATCAAATTCTACAATAAGACAAGTATCATTGCTCATATCAAGATAAAATAGATTATCTCTAATATGATCATCTTTCCCAATTAGTTTCCCATTAGTGTCATAGATCTTTGCTATCTTGTTCTCAAACTCAACTTTACAACCTGAACTATTTAGTTGTGACACATTCAATAAGTTATTGTGAAGTCCTTCTACATAATAAGCATTGTCACACATGATCTTTTCTATGAGTTTGATTGATCATTTTCCTTTTATCAGATATGGTGCATCATTACCAAACCTTGCATAGTTTCCATCATAATAATCAAAGGTATTGAACTTACTTTTATCTCCAATCATGTGATGTGAACAACCACTATCAATGATCCATTTGTCCCTCTTGTTCACATAAGATACTAGTGTAGTTACCTCATCCTCATTAGAATCATCCTTAATTGCAACATACACTACTTCATCATCATGGTTGTTAGATCCATCTTTGGTTTCCTCCTCATCAATGTAGAAAGAATTATTTCCTTTATCTGTATAATCTTTCTTGTCCTCATCTCTTTTGTTTTTGTATTTGTCTCCACTTCTATTATACTTCTTTTCTGGGCATCTAGTAGTAATATGACCAATCTCATTTCAATTAAAGCACATAACAGGTACCTTACCTTTGAATTTTCCCTTGCCTCTATGAAATTGCCTTCCCAACAATGCTTCAAGTTGTTCTACATCCTCCTCATCTATATCACTATCACTAGAAACATGTTTTACCTTTTTCTTTTTCTCTTTAGGTTCCTTTAATGACATTTTAACTTTGAAAGCAGATTCAATATTCTCAAATTTGAAATTATCAAACTTACAAAGTTCAAAAGCAGTGAGCCTACTTACCAAACCTTCAAAGAATAGATTAGAACTAAGTATACATCTTAGTTCTTGTACGGCAAAAACACTAATAACATAGATGGTAAGAAGTATCCTTAATACTTTTCTCAATAAAATATCATCATCAATGATACCATTAGCTCCTCTAATAGTATTAACATATTTTATTCTAGCAAAATACCTTCTTTTATTCTCATGTCATCAAACTTACCGCTTATACTTTTAGATTTAGCTCTCAAAACATTTTTATCACCTCCATAAATTATGTGTAGAGAATCCCACATTTTCTTTGTATTGCCACAAACCTTGATTCTATCAAATTTAGAGTAACTTAGGGTAGAGGCAATCTCCAACATTGCCTGATTGTGTTCTTTCTTCTTTTTCAGATCCTCAACAATTAGGGCTCCCATAGGATCAACATGCTCAGTAGTGATGCTAGATTTTGCATGGTCTCGAAGACCTCTTAGGTGTAGCTTTATCAGACTTTTTCATGTAGGAAAGTTCTCCTTGTTAAGCTTGGGTACATCTCTTTTAGGAATCTCTGATCTTTTTCTTCTACTACCTTCAAACTAGTCCTCTCAAGCACCAAGGATCTGATACCAATTGTTATGATTCTTTAAAATAACTTAGAGGGTAGTGAATCAATCATCCAAGGTCTAAATGTAAAAATTAAACTTTTCAATGCTAAGTAGACCCATATTCATGAAACCTCAATATGCATACATCATTTAGATCATATAATATGTAAACTTTGTAGGTTACTATCCTATGTCAAAAAAACTTTGCAAAAATGTAAATATGAAACACTATAAGAACATTCATTGAATTTGACACAACAATTTTATGTGGAAACCCAATTTGGGAAAAACTACCAATAACATGCTACCAACTCTCACTATTCTAAAGTGATGTCATGTGACAGGTCAACCCTATTAAAGGCTAAAATACACACTATTAAATGTAACTCGGTTAGAGAATTTCAATCACCCTATTAGGAGTGACCCTTGTTAGAGGACTTTAGACCATTCCATTAGAATGTCACCTAGTTAAAAGATTTATAAATGAATTTTAGGTCAACCTTAATCCAAAGGATTTACCCTAGAGTGATACAATGATTAGAGAGAAACAATAAGGCATGATCTGATAAAAAATTACAACTCACTTACAAATTATATATCTTTGTTTTAGTCGTCCATTCTTCTTGACATCCATACTCTTTAGCTCTATTCAACCACTAAATGAAGCAATACCCTAGACTACTTGTCTTCCTTAGGTTCTTAAACATGACAACCTTTGCTTTTGACTAGCTATCTCTATAAATAGATAATTTAGATCTCTTTTCGCTTAACCACAATCATCCATTTTAGGGTTAGGTAGGATTAGGTGAATCAATTATTCAAGGTCCAAATGTATAAATAATTTTTTTCTCCCAGCTTAGTGGACCCATAAAACATTCATACACATGCATGCATCCATAGGATAATGCAATCACTAAAACTTGTAGCTTACTGTCAAATCAAATTGCAAAAATATAAAGCATGAAACATAACAAATTCATCAACACACTTTGACACAATGTTTTGTGTGAAAACCCAATTTGGGAGAAACCACCAGTAACATGCTATTCTTTTCACTCTTCTGAAGTGATGCCCTGTGAAAGGCCAACCCTGTTAAAGGCTATATTACACACTATTAGGTGTGACCTAGTTAAAGGATTTCAATCACCCTATTAGGAGTGAGCCTTGTTAAATGATTTTAGGCCATTCACTTGGAATGCCACCTAGTTAAAGGATTTTCAAGTGATTGTTAGCTCAACCTTAATCCAAAATATTCACCCTAGACTGATACAATTGTTAGAGAGTAACAATAGAGCTTTGATATGATACAACTTACAACTTCTCTTGTAGATTACAGATCATAGTTCAGTCCTTAATTCTACTTGGCCTACATACAATGTAGTTCTAATAGCTTGTTCAACCTTCAAGCATATATCTTCTTAAGCCTTCTTTCTTAGTACACTAATGTAGTCACCTTTTAGGTCACCTGATGAAGCAAAGTCCTTGACTTCCTATCTTCCTTGGATTTTCACATCCAATTTTCCTCTATTTCTTCCAACTCCAACTCTTTTCTACATGACCAACTATTCCTTTAAATAGGAAATTAAGATATTTTGCTACTCATTTTTTGTTGTGCATTTTTATGGTTTGGATGGATTAGGTAGGATATAATGTATCTAACCCATATTCCATCCTTATTTTAGAACTTCTCCTAGAATCCTCTTTAAATTTTCTTAGAAAAAGTTTACCTTGAATTTTGTGCCACCATCTCATCAACCTTATCTTCCACCTAGTTCACAAACTTCAAGAAAATAATTTTTTCAGCTTCGTCTCATCGAATTCGTGATCTTTCAAATAATGCAATAGCTCAACATTATCAATCTTCTAATGCTCAGCACACATTGTGTTGTTCAAAATCCACTATAATTTCACTCAATGTCAACTAAAGTTTACTAGCACTCGACATCCATTAAAATTTACTCAGCATCCACTTTTTTTCTTGGCATACACTAGAATTTTCTTTTACTCAGTTCCAACTAACTTTTTGCTTGGCTTTTACTAACTTTTATTAGCATAAACTAGAATTTTATTTTACTCGATTCCAACTAACTTTCTACTTGGCTTGAACTAAATTTTCCTGGCACCTACTATCTATTTTGTCAAGCTTGGTAGACAAATTTTTGTGTAACTTGTTCTTTTGAAATTTCTAAGTGTAACCAACCTTTGTAACCTTAAGTAGATTATCAATACATCATTTCATCACTATCTTAACTAATCCTTGTACTTCATTACATAATCATAACTCAACCTTTCCTCTAGTTGTTATTGTTACATCTTATTGATCAAACCCTCTTCATCAATAAACTAAGTGTTAGTACTTAAATCTTATAAGTAATTATCTTACCAGCAAATAGTAGGTTTGATATCAATGACAAAAAAATTGATTAAAACACATAGTCTTCTTCAACAATCTCCCTCTTTCAATAATTTCTTTTAGCAATGATCTTTTCAATTAGATCTCAAAAATATCCCTCTTTGGAATTAATGAAAAAACAAACTGATCAACCAAGTCACTTAAATGGTAAAACACTTTGCTAAACCAAACTGACTAGGTGAAGCTAGTAAGACAATACCAAAAAGAAAACTTGTATCAAAATTTCTCCCTCTAATAGAAACTTCCATCTTCTAATTAGGTTACAAAATTCATTCATATAACTCCCTCTAAGTTCCTTATTGTATCTCCCATCTCCCTGTATCTCCCTCTAACTAAGTAGATTAGGATTTCTCCATGGTTCTCTTTCTTACATCATTCTCTTTCCATCAACAACATTAGCAATCAACTCCCCCTAAGATACTTATTCCTTTGATATCTATTTCTAATGATGATCAAATTAACTCTTTATCCTTGTGATTTTTCTCCTTGTGATGATCAGTTTATGATATTTCTCCCTCTTTGACAATAATTCCAAAGACATATCATCTTTTCATCTTAAGCATGCAAATATAGGCTTTTGCAATATCTTCAGTTTCTCTCTCTATCACTTTGTTTGTGACTATTTTGGAGTTTTTAGCACTTTGATTACTTTTGGAAACTCTTAAAGTAAGATCCTCTACATCAATTTGTAACATTTGACAATTATCTTGTTTGATGCAAGACACTCCTATTTTAGTTATCTTTTGATAGGGGTATCGCCCCTAGTTTACCTCTTAGATATGCATGAGCATCTTTAGGTAATGTTTTTGTGGAGATATCAGCAATTTTCTCCTTTGACTTAACATATTCCATCTCCACCTCTTTAATTTGAACTAATTCTCTCAAGTAGTGATACTTGATTGCAATGTGCTTTGTCTTTGTGTGCATCACTCGATTCTTTGACATATTGATAGCACTTGTATTATCACAATAAAGTATCACTAGTTCTATGATTTCTTCCTTCATTCCTTTGAGTAGTTGTTTAATCCATACAATGTTTGTGCAATTGATAGCTACAATAACATATTTAGCTTTAGCAATAGATTGTGAGGTGCAGTTTTATTTCTTGCTAGTCCATGTTACTAGTCTTCTACCTAAGAAAAATGCTCCTCCTCTGGTGCTCTTTCTGTCATCTATGTTTCTAGCCCAGTCTACATTAGTGTATTCTTTCAATTCAAATCTCTCATTCTTCTTGTAGTATAGACCAAACTCTTTTTTTCCTTTCAGATATCTCATTATTATTTTCATAGCCATTAAATATTTTTTCATGGGATTTGCATAGAATCTTGAAACTATCCCTATAGATAATGCAATACTAGGTCTGCTATGTGCTATGTATTGCAACTTTCCAATCATAGACCTATACAATGTTTGATTTACCTTAGCTAAATCATCATTCTTTGACAGTTTGTGTCTTGTCACAATAGGTGTACTTACAGCTTTTGAATCTTCCAATCTAACTATTTTCAATATTTCCTTGATGTACTTTGACTAAGTGATGTATATACCATATTTCATTTGATATACTTGCAGACCCACAAAGAACTTGATCTCTCCAAACATAGACATTTCAAATTCTAGCTTCATCTAATTTGCAAAATCTTTACATAAAGAATCTTGACCTCCAAATATGATATCATCAACAAAAATTCTAGATAATAGAATACCTTTTCCTTTCTCCATCTTTACGTACAAATTGTTGTTATCATTAGAACATTCAAATCCAATCTTCACAAGATACTTATGAATTCTCTCATACCATGCTATTGGTGCTTATTTCAATCCATATAGAGCCTTATGTAGTCTACACACCATATTCTTATTATTACTATCAACAAATATTTATGGTTGTTCTATGTAAACTTTTTCCTTTAATATGCAATTCAGAAATGTAGATTTAACATCCATCTGATAGACTTTGAATCCTTTGTATGTAGCATAAGCAAGTAGAGTTCTTACTCCTTCCAATCTTGCAATAAGGGTAAATGTCTCTTCATAGTCAATTTCTTGTTCTTGTACATAACCTTTGAAACTAATCTTGCTTTATTATTGGTGACTTCCCCATTTTTATCTAGCTTGTTTCTAAATACCCACTGAGTGACAATCACATTTTTGTCTTCTGGTCTAGGAAATAAACCCCATGTTTTGTTCTTCTCAATTTCTTTAATCTATTCTTCCATGGCTTTGTACCAGTTGACATATTCTAATGTATCATTTATTAATTTGGGCTCCTTCATGCTATGTAAACATGATTCGCTTCTCAATCTACTTCTTGTCATTGGTCCAACATCTTTATCTCCAATGATTTGAGTAGCAGGATGATGTATTTTGATAGATTTGGACAATCTTGGCTCAAGTCTTGTTCCCTCATTTTTTCTTTTAGCTTCAGAATCACAATGTACATATCTATCATGTATTTTAGCATCTCTTTCATGTACACTAACTTCAAAATTAGAATGTGCATCTACTTTATTATGTAACTCAACTTTTGAATGCAACTTAGTTCCTGAATGCAATTTGATATTCAAAGGGTGTGATTTGATAGTCACTTAAACTTGTTGTTGATTTATAAGTTAATTTCAGCATCTTATTCAGCAAGCATTCCTTCATAAAAGTAAACAAATGATTTTTATTCTTTTGAATTTTTCATGGTTTCATCCTCATGTACTTCTATATATTCATCAAAGTTCACATTTACACTTTCTACAATTTTGTTAGTGTTAGTATTCAAAGACTTTAAGATTTTCTTCTTGTGTAATATCCAAGGAATATACCTTCTTCACTTTTTACATCAAGCTTACCATTCCTAATATCTTTAACAATGTAACATTTTCTTTCAAATACCTTAAAGTATTTTACATTGGGTGAGTATCCATACCATATTTCAAAAGATATAAAATGAATACCTTTCTTCACTTGCACATGGTTCAAGGTATAGATATTTGTGCTTATAGCTTCTCTTGATTATTTCAAAGCAACATTCTTTTCCATCATGAGTGCTCTAGCACAGTCCATTATAGACCTATTTCTTCTTATAGTAATTTCATTTTGTGGAGGGGTTCTTGGTGCAGATGTATGTGTTTTGATTTCATGTCATTATAGAACATCTCAAACTCTTTTGATGTGAATTCTGTTCCTCTGTCTGATCTCAAACATTTTAGACTTTTACCTATTTCCTTCTCAACTCTTGCTAAGTATCACTTGAACATTTGAAAAGCATCAGATTTCTATTTCAGAAACATGATGTTTCATCATTCTATAATAATCATTGACAAATATCATTATGTACTTATCTTCCTTGTATCTTTGCACTTCAATTGGTCTACACAAGTTAGCATGAACAATCTCTAGTATTTCTTTAGAGGTATAAGTTTTACTCTTAAAAGTTGACTTTGTCATTTTACCTATCTAACATTGTCTACACATTACATTATCATGCTTCTTCAACTTATGCAAACCTTTAACTTTCTTCATGTTACTGATACTAGCCAAGTTATCAAAATTAACATGAATTAACTTTTATTTCCATAGCCATACATCATCAAACTTTACAAAAAGACAAATAGCATGCTCTATATCAAGATAGAATAGATTACTTCTAGTTTGATCACCTTTTTCAATTAGTTTCCCATTTGTGTCATATAACTTCGCAATTTTATTTTCAAATTCAACTTTGCATCCCAAATTGCTTAGTTGTGATACACTCAATAGATTGTAGTTTAGTCTTTCAACATAGTAAGCATTTTCACATGAAATTTTGTCTATGATTTTGATAGAACTTTTTTCCTTTTATCAAACATGGTGCATCATTACCAAATCTTACACTATTTCCATCACAATAATTTAAGGTAATGAGCTTACATTTGTCTCTAGTCATGTGATGTGAGCATCCACTATCAATGATCACACAAGTCACAAGTGCAGTTGCCTCATCTTCATCAAATTTTTCCTTCATTGCAACATATACCACTTCATCATTATACTCATCAGAATCATCCTCTTCAGCAATGTAGCATTTCTTTCCTTTGTCTTTGTATTCCTTGCTGTTTTTATTTCTTCTACCTTTATATTTGTCACTACCTCTATGGTTCTTCTTCCTTGGACATCTAGCAGCAATATGACTAATCTCAATGCATTTGAAACAAATGATAGGTAACTTACCTTTAAACTTTCCTTTACTTTTGTTGAATCTTCTCGCCAGTAGTGCTTTGAGTTGTTCAACATCTTCTTCATTTGTATCACTATCACTAGACACATGTTTTATCTTTCTTTTCTTCTTTTTCATATTCTCATCAAAATCCTTCAATAACAACTTATCCTTTAAAGTAGATTCAAGACTCTCTATTTTGTAATTGTCATAGTTAGATAACTCAAAACTAGTGATTCTACCTACTAGACCTTCAAGAGTTAGATTATGTCCTAGAATACATCTTAATTCTTGGATTGCAAAAACTCTAATAGCATAAATAGGTAGTAGTATTCTCAAGACTTTGCTAAGCACAATATCATCACCTATCTAACTAGTAGCACCTTTTGTTGCATTGACAACTTCTTTTACCCTAGTAACATATTAAGCAATGTTCTCGCCTTTTTCCATTCTCATATCATTAAACTTACCTCTAAGACTCTCAGATTTGGCTCTTTGAAAATTCTTGTCCTCCATAGATGGTGTGTAGGGCATCTCACATTTTATTTACAGTGTCACATCCTTTGATATCATCAAATTTATCATAGATTAGGGTAGAGGTAATCTCTAACATAGTCTGGTTATGTTCTTTCTTCTTCATATATTTAGTAGCTAGGACTCAAATAGGATCAACATGCTCAATGGTGATGGTAGATTATGCATAATTTCCAAGTCCTCCAAGGTGTAGCTTCATCAAAATTTTCCATTCAAGAAAGTTATCTTTATTATGCTTGGGTACATCTCTTTTTGACATCTTGATCTTTGTGCTTCTAGTACCTTCAAACTAGTCCTCTTAAGTAGATGGCTCTAATACCAATTGTTGGAATTCTTTAGAATAATTGAGGGGTTGGGGGGTGGGGGGGTGGTTGAATTAGTTATTTAAGGTCTAGATGTATAAATAAAACTTTTCTCATAGCTTAGTGAGCCCATAAAACATTCATACACATGCATGCATCCATAGGATAGTGTACTCACTAAAACTTGTAGCTCACTATCAAATAAAATTGTAGAAATGTAAAGCATGAAACATAATAGATTCATCAACACACCTTGACACAATAATTTAAATGGAAACCCAATTTCGAAAAAACCACCAGTAACGTGCTACTACTTTCACTCTTTTGAAGTGATGCCCTATGAAAGGCCAGCCCTGTTAAACATTACAATACACCCTATTAGGTTTGACTTAGTTAAAATATTTCAATCACCTATTAGGAGTGAGCCTTGTTAGAGGACTTTAGGCCATTCACTTAGAATTTGACCTAGTTAAAGGATTTTCAAATAACTATTAGGTCAACCTTAATCCAAAATATTTACCTTAGATTGATGCAATTGTTAGTGAGTAACAATAGAGCTTTGATCTGATATAGCTTACAACTTCTCATGTAGATTATAGATCATAGTTTAGTCCTTAATTCTTCTTGTCCTTCATACAATGCAGTTCTGATAGCTTTTTCACCCTTCAAGCATATATCTTCTTAAGCCTTCTTTCTTAGCATACCAATGCAATCACCTTTTAGGTCACTTGATGAAGTAGAGTCCTTAACTTCTTGTCTTCCTTGTATTTTTACATCCAATTCTCCTCTCTCTTCCAACTCCAACTCTTTGGTTCATGACCACCCATTACTTTAAATAGGAAATTAAGATATTTTTTTGCTCAATTTCCATCATCCATTTTTAGGGTTTAGGTGGATTAGGTAGGATACAATGTATCTACCCCATATTCCATCTTTGATCTATAAACATCTCCTAGAATCCTCTTTTAATTTTCCTAGAAATGGTTTACCTTGAATTCTATGCCACCAACTCATCAACCTTATCTTCCACCTAGTTTACAAAATTCAAGAAAACAAACTTTTTAGCTCGCTCTCATTAAATTCATGATCTTTCAAATAATGCAACAACTTGGCATTATCAATATTATGATGCTTGGCACACACTGCGTTTCTTAAAATCCACTATAATTTCACTTAGCATCAACTAAAGTTTACGGGCACTCAACATCTATTAAACTTTACTCGACATCCACTATTTTTCTTGACATACTCTATATTTTCTTTTACTCAGTTCTATTAGTGTAAAAAAGTACTTACTTATTACACTTACTTAAGTTTACTTAGGTTAATGCATTATTTAATTATTTTGCATTATTTTATTATTTTTATTTGTGAGACACTTAGGAGTTTGAGCACCTTTTTGAGTTGTCATGTTACGCAACTCTATTTAAGCACATGGTGTCTACAACATTGTTTTGCATGTCACACCCTTGTAGGCTTATCCTCTCATTACTACACTTACTTTCATGCTTAATGGAGGATAACCTATATTTGGTGGACATGTGCTTGGTTGTATGACACATCATGATGCTGATTATGAGACATTCTAGAAGCTCTTTTGAAGCCTTTATATTCAAGCACTACAAGTGTACTCTCAACTCGTTATTGAATGAATATCATCATTTTGATCATACTCTCTCTCTCTTTGGTCTATTGTGTGCTTGTTTTTCAGTTCTTAGTTCTTGGGTCAATTTTTCCCTTAGGAAAATTCTTCCACGGTATCAGAGAAACTTGGAGACTTTCTCATCACATAGTTATTCGAGACCACACTTGCTTCATCACCTCAGCTTGAATTTGGAGTGCTACAAAAATTGGGAGTGTCTAGCATTAGATCTGACCTTGCCATTATGTTCGAAATGTTGAACTGGTGAAAATTGACTATAAACTCAGCTACCTTGGACCAAAGTCAACCATGAGGAAAAAAAATTTTGCAAACCGAAACCTAGATGCCCAATTTGTAGTATGGGTATGGTCATTTTTCGCAGATTCAATTAATTCATTTCAGATCTGCAATTTCATTATTTTTCTAATATTTATTTCCTATCAGAGTATTTGTGGAAATTCACGAAAAAAAAATTTAGCAGACCCAAGCAGTGACACCCTAGATCTACCATTTGGAGGGTTTATTATTATTTATCATAGGGTTGTCATTCAATCCGTGAGAATATTTTCTAGTGACTATACGAAACAATTCATGGGTTCATTGCAACGGCATCTTAGCAAAATATTCTAGCGAATATTCCTTAACCACTTACAAATCTGACAAAACCCCTCACAGTCTAGCCAAACCTCCATCACCAGCGGCAAGCACTTTTCTTTGCTTTTGTTTGCATGGCATATTTCTTTTAAACAAGCACATAAAATGCAACATGCTACATGTGGGAATAAACTTTCATAATCTTGGCAGTCACGTTTTTCAAAATTTGACGTTGGCAAGCAATAACCTAGCACTCAATCCATAGACCTACAACATCAACTTCGATCTATGTTTCCCAGCCATTTGTCAGCATGATTTATTAGTCTCACCACCCACTACTACTCTTTTCCCACCCTCCATTCTACCATTGACTGCAACAATTCACGACAACTGAACTTTGATCTCCGGTGATCTAATAGTTGACAAGGGATTTAATTCGATGGCATATATTATACTATTTCCTAGCATTGCATGACTTTTGGCAGGGCATATTCCAGCATCTATGACCTACATTAGTTCAATCTAGTAATGAGTTCAAACTTCTTATGTAGTGCTTGACATGGGACACACACCGTCTGCTATTTCGCCCACGCGATCCACTGCACTAGGACACGTGACGTTTACTAGTTGATTCAAACCTCTGCCATGTAGACACGCATTTGCCACATTAGTAATTTTTTCCATGGAGGATCCGAGACTACCACATCACCCATGGAATCCAACTTTTGAAATGTGTATGATCCGTACAGTATGGAAAGCCATGTCTTCTGCCATGTCACCATTGGTGTTTTTTGGCTGACATCATCAGAACTCTATGTTAAAATTGACAATTGTTTGACCATCATTTCTAAGTATTTTAAAATTGCATTGATGACCCATTGACCATCAAATTTAGACTTGCAGTTTCTCCTCAAACCCCTCTCTAGATTGATTTTTAGTTTGGTAGCCTGACTTCGTGAGCCCATATCTCAGACATTCAGACTCCAATTAAGGTGCAATTTTTTTTGAAATCAGGTAGAATTTCCTAAATTTTCCAATGGTGGTTTTTCTTTCTAGTTTTGGTCCCTAGATTTTGCAAAAATTGCATTTTTTGGTGACTATACCTACATAATCCTTCATTTTGCAACTTCAAAAGCTCTGTACGGGCATATCTAGTCACTTTTTCAGGTTCTATTTTTTTTGAAAGTGTGTATTTTTTCATCTACTTTCCATATCTAAAGTAAGATTCTAGGGTTGTGTGGACCAATTTCTCACTTTCATAATTAGGCCTTCTTTGGCATTGTAAAGCCTTGGTTCTTTTTCAGAATTGTTGTAAAACTAAGCTACAATGCTTAAGTGACAGATTTCAGCCTCATAAGGCAGTTGTAAAAGCAAAATTAGAAATTCCACTTTGTTCAATTTGACAAGTGACCCATTGTAAACACACTACTTATAAAGTGCCAACAACATCATTTTTGGGGGGGTCTTTTAATTGAGTGAAAAGGGGGGGTGTGTACTGTGTTTTTTGTGTCTCTCTCTTGTGCTCTTTTCATTTCTACATCATGGGTTTTAAGTATCCTCCTCTAACTTCACACAACTATTCTACATGGAAAGATATTGCATGGAGTAGATTAATGGAAAAAGGATATAACCTTTATGTTGATGGTACAATTACTAAACCTACTGATGCTAAAGAACTCATTGATTGGAAAAATCTAGATTGACAAGCTTTAGGTGTTATCAAGAGTTGTGTACATAGAAATCTTCTCTTCCACATTAAAAATTGTTCAAAATCTAAAGAAGCTTGGGATAAACTTGAACAGTTGTATGGTAAAGTGCATGAAGAAAAGGGATTTTCGATTAAGGATGATCTACTTCTCTTGGATCCTAAGAATTATGACACAATTCAAGATTATATCATCAAAGCCAATGAGTATAGGGCACTTCTTAAATATTGTGGAAATCCCATGAAGGATGATAGGTTGATTCATTACATCCTGAAGAAGCTACCCTCTGAGTATGCCAACTTTGTTTCAAGTTTTAATACTCATAGGTTGACCATGGGATTTGCTTACCTGAAGCCTTTCTTTGATGCATTTGCAGACATGTTGATTGTTGAACAATCTCACTTGGTGGATTTTGGACTTCTCAAGTCATCAAAGACCAAAGCCTTGGTGGCTAGTGATGATCACAAATCAAGTCAAGGGGGAAAAAGAAACAACAACAAGAAGCAATGGAAGCAGAAAACAAAATCTGAGACACAACAATCCTACTCTCAATAAGGCAGTTTTTCTTCAAACAAAAAGGGAAGTAATGAAAAGAAGGACAAACTCTTTTGTGCATATTGCAAAAAGCCAAATCATGACAAGAATCATTGCAAGAAAAAAAGAATCAGTGAGTTAGAAAATCTACTCAAGAAGAACAAGATTTAAGTGCCAAGTAGTTCCAAGGATTATACTCCTACCTCTTTGAAAGGTAAAGGTCAAGCACTTATGGAAAACTCAAGTTCTTCTTCGAAATAGACACTTGACTCTGGTGCCTCTTACCATATGTGTTCTTCAAAAGAAGACTTTTCTTCATTGAAGTAGTCAAAGGTACCACACATCTTTGTGGGAGATGATGCTAAGATGGAAGTTGAAGCGAAAGGACATGTGGAAATGGAAAATGGGGAATTCAAAGATGTTCTCTACGTTCCTTCTAGATTCAGTGATGGTGTGAAGTCTCAAAGATGATTCATTACTAGCAGTGAAGAAATTCAATGATGACAAGAAGCTTTATTCCTTCTCCCACTTTGTGCCTAAGAGTCCATCCCAAGCCTTGTTAACTCACTCTACTTCAAACATCAACCTATGGCATGAGTGATTTGGTCACCTTGACTTTCGTTTCCTTCAGCAACTTTGCTCAAAAAATATGGTCAAAGGTCTACCTAATATCAACTTTTCTAAGGGGGAGTGTTCATCTTGTTTAGTGGATATGAATCTCAAGGAGAAGTATGACAAAGGGAAGTCTTCTCGTGCTCCAGTTGTTCTTCAGCTTGTTCACATGGTATTAGCAGGACCCTTTGCAGTGACTTTAGTCAGCCAATGCCAATATATACTCATATTTGTTGATGAATTTTTGAGATTCACTTGGGTCTTCTTCCTTCATCAGAAGAATGAATTGGTTCATGAGCTTCAAGACTGCAAGACTCATGTTCAATACAAGTTAAGGAAAGCCATCAAAGTACTAAGGGTGGACAATGAGAATAGATATGTTGACAGAAGACTTAAGAACTTTTAAAGAATTGAGGGGATTGATCTTTAGAACTCACTAGCATTTAGTCCACACATGACAGATGTTGCATCTATGAGGATTAGGACTCTCAAGACCATGGCAAGTTGCATGATTAAGGCCAAGTATCTTGATCCTACACTTGAAGTTGAAGCCATTAGCAGTGCTACTCACATACTTAATAGATCTCCTCATCTAGCCTTAGATGGAAAGACTCCTTTTGAGGCATGGTGTGGAAAAAAAATAGTTGTGAGTCACCTTAGAGTCTTCGGTTGTCTAGCATGGGCAAACCTATCCTCCAAGAGTTGCAAGGCACCAGCACCTAGGCCTTGTACATTTATCGATTATGAAGACACTGTGAAGGCTTATAGACTTATGGATCTAGAGACACAAGATTTTTGTGGAGAAGGATATTCATTTTGAGGAAAGTTCACCAAGCTTATCCTTAACTCCTCTCTATACATCATACACAGTGGAAACTGATAGTGACACCAACAATAGTGCTTCAACAGGTTTAGACACATGGGGTTCTATTGATAGTTATAGTGAGAGGTCACATTAGTCCAGTCCACATGCTTATATTGCCATAGTGAAAGGTCCATCACAACATGGTATATCTTGTCTTCCACCTCCAGCTTCACTTGACTTGGGAGACAAACTTGAGGACTTACATCTTCTCATTGATGATGATTCTTCTACAATTGTTACGAGGGCTCACTTTGACCCTCATGTCCAGTCTCTACATGATCAATCTTCACAGGTTGGTGTGATTGTGGATCCTTATGAACAGAAATTAGTGGAGGTCTCTTTGTCAGTAGAGGAGATAGATGGTTCAGTGGAACAGGTTCAACACACATCCTTGACCAATCTACATTCATTCTTTTCAACATAGTTGGAAGGGTTGAACTTCAGCATCAGCATAGGGATACTTGAGTAGGTTTTAGGGCCACCTTACATCTTTAGGAGTGTACCTTTACCATTGTTTCTTCCTAAGGGGGGGAACACTATTCTGCATTCATGGACTAGCTTCTTCATCAAAGCAACTTTCACTTGTTGGCATTCTTCTTTTAGGGGGGGAGCCTATTCTATCTCTCTTCCTTCTCTTGTTCTCTTATGTATATATTGGATATATGTCATAATGGGGGGGGTCTTGATTACTCCATCCATCGATGCATCCTTACTTATCTCTCTTTTTGGGGGAGGGTTTTTCCCATGAGGTTTTCCCTCTTTCCCCGCTTTATGAGAGATTTGCATCTTCATTATGTACATGGGTACCTAACATGGCCTCATAGCCAAGACCCATTATGCATCTTCATCCTAGTTCGTAAGCTTAAGGGAATTCCCCTAAGTTGCACTTAAGGGGGGGTGTTGGTGTAAATAAGTATTTACTTATTACACTTACTTAAGTTTACTTAGGTTAATGCATTATTTAATTATTTTGCATTATTTTATTATTTTTATT
This sequence comes from Cupressus sempervirens, assembly GCA_028749045.1. Classification (NCBI taxonomy): domain Eukaryota; kingdom Viridiplantae; phylum Streptophyta; class Pinopsida; order Cupressales; family Cupressaceae; genus Cupressus; species Cupressus sempervirens. The sequence goes on along the minus strand of CM053789.1, from coordinate 236,981,231 downwards.
TGTGAGACACTTAGGAGTTTGCGCACCTTTTTGAGTTGTCATGTTGACAGCATAGGAGTATGCAACTCTATTAAGCACATGATGTCTACAACATTATTTTGTGTGTCACACCCTTGTAGGCTTATCCTCTCATCACTGCACTTACTTCCATGCTTAATGGAGGATAACCCATATCTGGTGGACGTGTGCTTGGTTTTATGACAAATCATGATGTTGATTATGAAACATTCTAGAAGTTCTTTTGATGCCTTTATATTCAGGCACTCCTAGTGTACTCTCAACAAGTTATTGAATGAATATCGTCATTTTGATCATACTCTCTCTCTCTTTGGTCTACTATGTGCTTATGTTTGAGTTCTTAGTTCCTGGGTGAATTTTTCGCTTAGGAAAATTATTACAAGTTCAAACTAACTTTTTCCTTGGCTTGTACTAACTTTTCTCGACACCTACTAACCATTTGGTCAAGCTTAGTAGAAAAAATTTTGAGTAAATTGTTCTTCTAAAATTTCTAAGTCTAACCAGCCTCTGTAACCTTAAGTAGATTATCAATACATCATGTCATCATTGTCTTAACTAATTCTTGTACTTTATTACATAACCGTAACCTAACCTTTCCTCTATCTGCTATTGTTACATCTTATTGATCAAATCCTCTTCATAAATCAACTAAGTGCTAGTACTTGAATCTTATAAGCAATTGTCTTACTAGCAAATAGAAAGTTTGACATCAATGACAAAACAAAGATTGAAACACATAGTCTTCTTCAAGAATCTACCTCTTTTACTAATTTCTTTCATCAATGATTATTTCAATCATATCTCAACATGATTATCTTCCACATAATTCAAGAAATCAAATTACTCTTCTTAAATTCATCAAATCTTTGATTTAACAGTGTTTTTTTATCATTTGACATCTGTAATGTTTTGTCGCTCAGCCAACTCTAGTTCACTTGTCAACCATGAAAGTTTATCGATGCTCAAAACCAACTAGACTTTACTTGGCATATGCTAACAATCACTCAACTTGGACTACTTTTCATCTTTTTCTAGCACCTCTCATTTTTCACTTAGATTCAACTAATTTCTTTTCAACTTGTGTTGACTACTTTACAAGGCTTGGTAGACACTTTTCTTACTTGAACTTCTTCCAATCTTAACTTGAGTAATCTTTCATTTTAGACTTTAAGTAGATAAATAATACACTATAGTATCAATGTCTTAATTGGTCTTAGTGCTTCTTTTACATACCAAATAACTCAATCTTTCTCTAGGTGCTATTACTATCTCCTCTTTTCAAATCCTCTTCATCAATCAACTAAATGATAGCTTTTAGACCAAAAAGAAATTGTCTCACTAGCAGATAGTAGGTTTGATATCATTGATAAAATAATTATTTTCCTACTATAGGTTCTTCACTTCAAAATAATCCTATATCAATATTCATCAAGGTACCAATTTGACTTTTCTATTAGCTCTAGATTGGCAAGTGAACCCTAGGGACTCCCTTGTTTTAGTTGTACAGTGTCCAAAAAATTTGTGACCAACATGCACCAAAGTGTCTCCAAGGTTTACTAAGCATGTTTCAACTATTATCTTCTAATGATCATATATTGGAGCTTGTGAGGGCTATAGAAAAACTATAAAATGGTTGAAGACCATGTTGAGAAACCCTATAGTAAGCTATCTCAATTTTGAGAGACTCCAAATGGATTTGATTTGGCACAAAATTCTTGCTTGATACCAAAAATTGTAGTGTTTTGAAATGAATATCATTCATCATGACATCAATTTAACTACTTCATTAGCTCTAGTGGGTGGGTGAACCTTAGGGACACTGTTATTTTGGCTATAGAGAGTTTAGAACAGTCTAGACCACTATGTACTGAAGTGTCTCCAAGTTGCACTAATCACATTTTAGTTGTCATTGTCTACTAATCATATCTCTAAGGTGATAGAAAATAGACAAACTATTAGATGGTATAAGTTCATGTTGAAAAACCCTCTAGTAACCTAGCTTAGATCTAAAATATTTCAAATGGATTTGATTTGGCACAACATTCTCACTTGATGCCAAAACTTGTAGTGTTGCTTAGTAACTTGGAGAAACATTGTATATCTTTCCAACCATTCATTATGGAATAAATTTGATTAGGGTGGGTGAGCCCTAGGGACACCCTTGTTTTGATCTCAAAATGTCTAGAACAATCGTGACTACCATGCATTAGAGTATCTCCAAGGTACACTAAGAACATTTCTACTACCATCTTCTAATGGTCATATCATGGAGCTCATTAGGGATATAGAAAAACTATTAGATGGTATGAGACTATGTTGATGAACCATATAGTAACCTATCTCAGTTCTAAGAGATTCCAAATGAATTAGATTTGGCACAACCTTCTTCCTTGATGCCAAAACTTGTAGTGTTACTCAGTGAATTGGAGGGACATTGCATATCCTTCCAACCATTCATCATGGCATGGATTAGATTCTTTTGTTACCTCTGGATAGGTTGGTGAACCTTAGGGACACCCTTTTTTTGGTTGCAGAGTATCCAAAACTGATGGGGACACAACCCAAGAACAGAATGGAAACAACAAAAAAGGGAAATTATATTAACTAAGAAAATGAGCTAGTACAAATAGTACAGGAAAATAAACTTCAAAACATGCCCTAAGGGCTTACAATAGCATAAATCTGGAGATAATTTCTCCTTATGGCACCTCCTCTCAAACTCGACTCCGAACTGTCTTTTACAAAGCCAGAAATCTCCTTAAATAGACCCTGGAGGGTTAAGGACTAGGAGTACATTCTAGAAAGTGCTAGTAGGCATCCACCAACCAAATAGAAGGTTCCAGAAGCTGCGTTAGAAGTCGGTGCAAATCTAGAAGAATCCAGAAACAGTAACCAAAATTCTGGGAGGCATAACTTTTGAACCGTAGCTTCGATTGACAAACCGTTTACATTTTCGAAAAGTTCTCGAAGTGTTCTATAGCCCTATGGACCAGCTCTGCTCGTCCCCCATTTTTTGGCCCTTTTTGAGGTCATTTAATGCCCCTAACCTGACTTTGAAGCATTCTTAGGAGGTCTCCAAAACCCAAAAAATTGCAATAACTTTCAAATCGTGGGGCCTTTTGACCTGATTCTTTTTCTGGAATGCTCTAAATGACAATTACATTCATTTGGCCAATTCACACCTTCTAGGTCACCAAAATGATGGCAAAATTGTATGCTCCTATTTTTTTGGGATTTTCAAACACACTGATAGTGGAACTGTGAGAGTTGGAACCTTTATTTGACCCAAATGGGTATCCAAAAATGTAAAGACATGAAACAAAAACTAAGTCTAAGTACATTTTTTGGGTGACACAAGATTGCCCTTATACCTCTGGATGCTCCTGCATCAAAAAAAATAGCAACTATAATGCATTGAAGTGTCACCAAGGTGCAATAAGCATGTTTCAACTACCATCTTCTAATGGTAATATCTTAGCACTTAAGAGGGATATAGAAAAAATATTAAATGGTACATGATTGTGTTGAAAAACCCCACAATAATGTATCTTAGTTATCAGATATTCCAAATGTATTTGATTTGGCACAACATTCTTGCTCGATCCAAAAAATTACTGTATTTCTTAGTCAATTAGATCAAAATTGCATATCTTTCTAGCCATTCATCATGGCATCAATTTGAATATTTCATTAGCTCTAGATGGGTAGGTGAATCCTAGTGACACCCTTGTTTTAGTCACAAATTGTCTAGAACAATTGCAACCACCATGCATCAACCACCATGCATCAGAGTGTCTCCAGGGTGCACTAAGCACATTTTAGCTTCTGTCTTCTAATGGTCATATCTCAAAGATCATGAGGGCTATAGATAAATTGATAAATGGTATAGAACTGTAACTGATGAACCCTACAATTTCCTATCTCAAATTTGAAAGATTCCAAGTGGATTTGGTTTGGCACAATATTTTCTCTTGATGCCAAAAATTATAGTTTTTCTTAGTGAATTGGAGCAACATTGCGTGTATTTCCAATTATTCATCATGGTATCAATTTGACAATTATGTTAGCTCTGGATAGGTAGATGAACCTAGGGATACCCTTTCTTAGTCATGAAGTGTCTATAAAAATCACAATAGCATGCACAAAAGTGTCTCCAAGGTGCACTAACTATATTTTATAGTAAAATCACCAACTTGTGCCACCTTTTATAAAGAAATAGGATCCTAGAACACAAGTTGTTCAACTTTAATGACATAAAAATGGTATTATTGTTGAGAATTTAAAGATGATGTAAACTGATGAAATGTGTGAAATTGGATGAATTTTATGCCTATAATTTTTTTTATTTTATCAAAGAATAATTTATTCATTTTTTAAAATTTTGAAGTTCTTTTATTAACTACAAAAATAATAGGATGCAGTTCGCGTCAAACAAGTATATGCAAATCATCTTTTTTTCTCTCATTTGAAAGTATGTTATAGATTATATGTATAGGTAGGGAACAAAAAAATAAATATTGATTTTTGATGTATATTATCTTTGTTATGAGTACTCGAGGTTGACATTATCATAAACCATTTTTTCCTCTCATCAAAACTTCCCTATCAAATCTACACCTTTTTCAAAAAAAATACATATTCTTGAAGTGGACTCTCTCCTCTAGGGATAAATATAAATTATAATTTTTTTCCTTATGATTTATTGTTTTGTCCCTTTTTGAGAGTGTTGGCTCCTAATTTAATAGTTTTGAAAATGACCAAGAAACTAGACCAATGCATCTAAGGCTTGCAAATTCCTATGATAGAAACACCTAACTACATTCTTGGGCCAACTTTAAGGCATAACTCCTTCTTCACTACAAGCTCTACTACACCTAGGTGGGTTAACCTTCAAGTTCTGAGATATGGTACCAGTGCATTTAAAACATAAATCTAAACCTAATTATTACAGATGTAAACCTCTTATGTCTCCTAATAACTCATGAAATGACATAGATCTAAAGTAGCTAAATGCAAATCTATGAAATTCACAAGTTGAGTGAGAGTTAATCCTTTTCAGCCAACTACAAAACATGAAAAATTGAACTGATTTTATTAAAAAGATTGAATTCAACAAACCCTTAGATATGCAGCAGTAAGACTTTAATGATCCTATAGCTAACCAATGCCTATTTATATATTTAGATATACGATCTATCTACTTACCTTTCAAATAGACATTTGTGCTCAATCTGAACCTCATTCTTATATGATATCCCCATCAGTAAACTTGTAACCCTGTCGATTTCCCTGAAGTGTTTACATAACCCATTGGGTTACAAGCAACAATGAAATAACATACAACCTTAAGGGACTACAACTACAACCTAAGCTCTTTGTTCAAAGATTGTAAAACACTAAAGATCACTAATAAAGGAGACAAGATTCGACATGAAACTCAACCTATTGTTCTTTGTATTAATTTCCTTGAAACAATACATTCATATGCATGAAATGAAAACATAGAAAACACCTAACAGATCTGAACTATCTATATTATCCTTCCTAATGCTATTCATACAAGAGAGAATATGCTGAAAGAAATGGTTTCATAGTGAAACACTGGAACCCTACAGGTATTACCCAAAGAAAATTGCCAACCCCTACAGAGAATAAAAGATAGAAAGATATAGGAGAATATGAATTCCCAGATCTGATCTACACCTAACATGTGTCCACTTGGAATTCAATCTTCTATAATTGAATAACCTCTCTCTTCCTTCTCCTATTTTGATCTGATTTGGTTTCATCATTACTTGCAACTAATTTGATAATATCCTCATTTTAATGATGAAAAACGTTATGAAATGCTAGTGAAAATCTTAGCTTTTACTAAATACGGGTGACCAAACTGACCCAAGCTATATTTTAACTACCTTTTAACCATATTCAGGTCATTACCATGTCAAAAATAAGAATTGAACTTTGATACCTAAATACAGTTGAAAATTGAGAACCTGAGAGAAAACCTTGAATAGCTTGAACAAACTACTTCCTATGTAAAAACTAACTCTAGAATCAAAAAGTTCATTCTCTCTTAGTACCGGTGATATATAACATTGCATATTTGGCCTACCAGGAACCTCTAGAAAGCCAGTTTGAAAAATGTCCCTTTGCTAAAAGACTCAGGTCTATAACTTAAAATATTTTAAATTTTGAAAAATTTAAAATAATCTAAAGTTTTAACTTTAGAAAAGAAAAGGGCCATTTGAATTTAAAATGATCTGACATGCACATATTTGAGGAAATAATAAAATATTATTTTTTATTATTTTCAAACTTTTCCCTCCTCCTCAATCTGGGTCAACAAGATTTGACCAAGTGCCATGTGGAACTTCATGATTGGTCAACCCTAGTGCCACATCATCACAAGCTGGGATCCAATGCCACATGGCGACAACCCGCTCACCCAGATTACCTAACTAGTGAGTAGCTTCCTTTTACAGGATTGCACCAACCATTGATTTAGGCTAGGTGGCATGATCCTGTATGTTCATCTAAACCTACACATCTCTATCGCATCACTAACAACTAGGACCCACTTGCCACAGGCCAAAATCCTACAATCTCACTTTATTTAACTAGCGTGCATGTCTATCTTGCAAGGATGTTCCCTCCACTCATCTCACTACGTGGCATCAACTCCTTAAACTGAGCCATGTCATTGTGTGTGTAATTTCATTAAAAATGTTTCTCGATTTGCATGCCAGTTGTATTCATTGTGCACGAGTCCCACCAATTTAGCGCTTATCTTTATAAAAGACTCTTATCATTGGACACTACACTATATGCATGGACTTATATTTAAATCCCTCAAAAAACCTTCTCTTGCCACATGTGGGATTAAGCAACTTAGCTTGAACCCCTACACTTTTCACAAGTTGCTGCTGCTTTTCATCACTCCATTGCTTGTCTGCATAGGGGCTTTTCTAATATTGCCATGGAGATTCCTCTTTTTATTATTAATGGCCTACTTACCTATTGCTCATGGCTTCTTGGTTCTGAAGTCTTCCTTCAAATGGCTTCAACTATCTTTTATGTGGTCCTCCTTTGCATATCCCCTGTCATGGGTTATTAGTTTGACTATCTTTTCCTTTTTTATGTCTGAACTCCATATTTTCAATGCATTCACTATAGACCCTTGCTTCCTTTGATATGCTTTGATTCTTATTATTAGTCGACTCCTCTTGATCATGGCATGGATGCTTCTTTTAAATGCTCAAACTTCATATTCTATGTCCAAGCTTTGGCCTCCTTGCTCATGAGGTGTCCTCCTGCTATGGCATTGAATACTTCTTTCTTTTATGCCTTCTTTTTTTTTGGCATAGCCGCTATCTTTCATGGTGTCAGGGCTGCATATGCTCAATTTTTGGAATTTTCTTTAAAAAGAAATCCTTTTTGAATCAAGACCTATGTATTTTTACTTGTCTTCACCTTTTCGCATGAACTCTTTGATGTTCTCCTTCTCACACATGGTTTTCCTCTATGCTAGGCATGAGTTTCCTCTAATTTCATAAGGTGTTGCATGTTATGGCTTTTCCAAGCCATGTTCGACTTTCATGCCCTAGACTACCTCTTTTCCTGATGCTCATTTCTTCCATTTGGAGAATTCTCTACTCCTCTTCAAGTTCTTTCCCATACTTCTCAATTTCTCCATATAGAGCTTTGTAACTTGAGCACACTGTAATTGTCAAGAAAGAAAATTTGACTTCCCAATTGTTACTTTCACTATAATGAAAATGCTGATCTAGAGTGGAGATCTATGATGCCTCAAGTTTCTTGGGCAAATTCTTGAGGAAAAGTTGCCACTCTTGCTCCTACCATTTTCAAAGGGCTTCTTCTTTTGGTGCTTGCAAGTTTAAAACTATATTCTCCCTTTGATTGCCGGTTGTGGATTCTTCTTTCAAGCTCCTAGGTTATCCCTTATCTATCCTAACTCTCCAACATGGAACATTTGGGTTCTTCAATCATTAAAGCTGATCAAGATTCATTACCATGACTGTAAGAAAAAAATTGATTAGCTCATAAAGTAATCATTCTATATAATTTACCAAACATGACTCTTTGCTTCAAATTTGAATTTCTTGATGGAAACTTTTTAAATAAAATCCATTATCAATACTAAATCTCTACATCCTCAATTTCTTCTCTTGAAAACTACCAGGATCCATTTTTATCCATCAACCTTCAAATTCCCTACTTGTCCATCATAAGACCCAGTTGCAAGCAACATCCCTTTTCCATGCAATTCCCCATATTAAGCAAGATCTCCTCAATGTGCTTATAATGCAAGTGCCACAGTGCATGTTCAATTTCTTTTTCTTCAGCAAAAATCATGATCTCCAACTATTATTGCTTCATAGTTCTCATGCATTAGAGTCCAAATATTAGGATTAGAAGGAGTCTTTGCATGAAACACATCCCTCAACTTTTTGTCCAAGTCCATAACCCTTTTGTATCTAGCTTTGCAAAAGGCATATATTTTTATCCATAATTTGCAACAAATTGAATTTTTTCTCTCAAAATATGTTCCTTATGCTTGAAAGGCTCCCAAATTTCAACTCAAATTTAGTTGAATAGCATTAAATTCCACACCTTAAGTGTATGTGTACCACAATACCCGATTGATTCAGACTGATTAAAAGTGCTTATTGAAAAATTTATAATTGTTGCAACCATTATAATCTCCATTTAAAATCAAACAAAATTGAAACTCAATGTTTTACCAACCTAATGGAATCAGTCGGGTCTTCAAAGTGGGCCCGGCTAAGTTTTTTTTTGTTTTCGAACAACTAAACCTTCAAACTGGCCCATTGATTATCTTGAATTGTCTAAAATTGATTTTGAGCATTAACTTGATCATTAAAAACTCATTTACCCACCTTTTGCAAAATGTGAATTTAATGCTAGAGGGTCCTTTGACTAGCCTTAATAACTGACCCAAACACCTAATCGAGCTTTGAAAATTGCCACACTAAATTTTTGTTCCACATAATTTTACCCTGTCAAATCTCATCTCATGAAAAATTCGGGGTCAAAAGAAATTCTTTGTCAAATTTTTCCCTTTAGAACTACCTGCATGAAAACATGTTAGAAAATAATAAACTGCATTCAGAGTTGGCTTTGAAAACTACATTCAGAGTTGGCTTTGAAAACTGCATAAATCGACACTTGGCAGAAAAAAAATTGGGGCGTTGGTTCTCTATCACGAGAAGAGTATAAATATGCAATTTGGGCTCATGACCAACAAAAAGACACAAATGGCAAGCAGTCAAAGTGAGCTACTCAAAATTTCTGACTAGAAACAATGACAAAAAGGTGATTTTTGCAAATGGAATTGACCTAGAAAAGTGTGCAAATGGATTTGTTGAGATTTGAAAACTGGTACACTTAAAGTATTTTTAGAGGACAACATAGTGGTACAATCCATTTAACCTCACCTATCATGGATCTCAAGTTATAACATCACAAACAAGGGTCTTGAAAAATTTGCAAATGCTGACACCATAAAAAAGTTATAAATTATGTTTGGAATCGCGTTTCAAAACTAATCAATCAAATTTTTAATAATCTAAAACTTGAAACATAACAAGTTTCTAATGTCTAAAATGTAACAAAAAAGGAATTTCAACATTTTGGTCATCTGGGTCAAAGTTATAGCACGTCAAACAGGGCCTCCCAGAATTTTGAATTAATTGCAAAAGCATGTAAACAGTAACTGACCAACTTTGGAGGATTCAAAACCTAGTCAAATGGACTCAAAATGACTCAAAATCTAAAACATAGGCTCTCAAGTATGGATACTATATATTCCCAAAGTGGAAATTCATGAAACATTTTTGGGTGCGAGATATTCAATTCCAAACACAGCCTCCTATCATTGTTTAACACGTGTGAAAATACAGATTTGGAATTAGCTCAAAACAAGACATCACAAAATGGCTCAAAATGTCAATTTATCATCATGGAACACTTGAACACACTAAACAGAGGCTATTAAAAACATTAAACACCTCTTAAGCCTCAAAGGTACAGCTAGGTACAATCACATCAAAAGCATTTATAGGGCTCAATTTCTTCAACGGTGCTCAAAATTTGGGTTACAATTTTGAGCACCAACAGTGGCTCTATTTGGGGATGCATGTCCCTTGTAGGCATGGCAAGATTTTAGATCTCTGGAAGAAGTAGACCACACACCTGAACTTCAAAAAATTCTCTCGAACAACTTTATTTAAAATAGGGAAACAACTACTCCTATTATGTACAAACGATGGCCCTAGGCCACCGAACTTCAACAAAATTGTTTACCTCTGTCCTATAAATGATTTTCATTCCTTTCCTCATGAGGTAAACTGAAATTACTTCTCCTATTAGTTTCACCAATCATATACACATCATAAAATGAATCACTTGGCAAAACAAAATTATCACCCTCACTTCCATAGTGCATGTAAAAACTTGGCATAAATTTAACCTCTTGCTCACTATGAAAAAGAACATCGGCATGCTCATGAATGTCAACATCAAAATGAAATTGATCTTTACTAACTGATTCATGCATGCTGTCTACCAGAAACACAAAGTGCTCATATTCAAATTCATGGAAAGAGTTAAATATATCATGAATTTTCAACTTACCTTGACTTTGCATTTCTTCTAGTGTTGCTATTTGAATCTCAAATGAGCAATCAAATTCATATTCACACATAACATCATCATCAAAATCTGACATCATTTCATAACCTTTTGATGTATCTTCACAATTGAAGTGCTGATTAGTTTTTATCTCATTTGAATTAGCATGAAATTTACTATGAAATGTTGGTTTCTCTTCAAAGAAAACTCCATTAAACACTTCATCTTCACACTCACAAAATGCAGCATCATTAGAAGATTCAGTATCACAAATGGAAGAATAATACTCTGATTTATTACAGCAATATGACAGTGTATCACCATTTGCATCTAACCCAACTAAATCTGAAACCTCCATGTCCTCTTCAAAAAATGGGTTAATGACTCCATGTAGGGATCCTCATTGAACATTTTGAAAAAAAAATGGGCTAATCATCATTAGGAGCATCATCATATAAAGCGTTATCATATACTTTAAATTCACTACCCATTTTATTCTCATGGAAACTTTTAGCGTATGAAGAAAAGTTAGAACTATATGAAGACTCCCTTTCTATTACTTCTACCAAACATATAGTGTCCATAATTAAATCCTCTTCGTTATCTTGTTTAGGAAAACCATTACAAATGGACCATGAATCATTCCTAAACATCTCACTACATGCTAAATCTTTATTGTCTAATGTAGGAACACTTGACAACTCTTCGCTGAAATCTTCATATTCAAATTCATTAACATTAATTGGATTCAACATTTCTTTATCTTCATACCTGAAGGAAAAATCTCTCTTAAATTCTTCATTGGCTAACTAATTTGTATGACGCAAAAACTGAGATGCATTGCCCTTTTTAGATTCAGAAAAAGAAGTCAAACCTTCACCTTCAGATGAATACTCACTACCATCATTTCTTTCTTCTTCCCAATCAGCATCAAAATCATGTGAAGGTGAATTTATAGTATCATTTTCCTCACTGTGATTTGAGTAACCACTCACATCATCTCCTTCATATGATGCCTCTTGATAATCCATTGGATCAACAATTTCATTGTCATCATGTGAAAGATGACTTTTAGCTTCTTCGTACCCACATTGAGATGCATATCTTTCCTCTTCAACCTTTATATTATTCTCAACATAATGCAATCTCTCAATAAGATAATTCATTTCTTTCCTATCTTGCTGATCAAGAAAATACATCTTACCATCTATTGCTGCAACATTAGAAGTATGTGCACTCTACTCTTTTGATTGTGGTTGAGATGAATGTGACTTACATTCTTCTTCTTGTGCTATCTCTCCATGACATGTTAGATCAGAAACATTAAACTTATGATTACAGAGATAACTTTTAGCCTCCTCACTTGCATAAGGCTGAGATCTAGGTGTAGCAACTTCAAAATTTGAAACATTAGTTACATCATCATACATATAATTATCATGAGAAGAAATTATTGGCGAAACTAAACCTTGATTTATCAAATCCATATAATGCTGAACGAATCAAAGTCTAAGATATGTCTTACTACTGTAGTATCAAAAACATGTGTAACTTCATTTGTAATTAGACTAACCTCCCTTATACATATATTCTAATTTAAATTCTCAATCTGATTAAAACCTACAGCAGGGGTGTTGACATTCTGATTTGAGACTAAAACATCTACACCACACTCATCCTTTCTTTCAAACACATTATATCAGCAATCATTTATAGAAAAATGACCTCTCATTAGTCCATACTTCAAATTCTTTTCAATATCCCTAGTAGTCATAAAAGCCTAGTACAATGTCTGTGGTTCTTTATCCCTTAGTAGATAATTCATTTTCTTGTCAAATGCATCAAAATAAATAGCTAGACACATTTGATCATTGGGTCTATAACTCTTAGGAATTTCACTTAGAACCTTTACAAATCTAATATTAAATTGAGGAACCAATTCATCATCTTCAATGTGAATCTTCAAGAACTTATCATAAGAATTAGATATGCTTACTCGTTCTCCAAATTGCTCCATGAAGGCTAAATGCAACTCACCCCAAGATGAAATAGAACATGCTGGTAGAAAAGAAAACCAGTCTCTAGCATCATGTTCTAAGGTTTGAACAAATAATTTCATCTAAACATCTTCATGAGAAATCTCATAGTAACCCATGAAATCACTAAACAACTCAACATGATGACTAGCTGAAACAAGATGGTTCCCACTAAACTTAGGCAAAAAATTTCTAACATCATTAGGAATGAAATTTGGGAAACCACGAATACCATTAAAAATTAATTGCATTTATCGCTTGGTAGAAATAGACCTAGGAATTTCAATGACAGGCTACATACTAGATGAAAGGAAACTCAACATTCTTCAAAAATATGCAACTCATCCACCAATAATTCTGATTTTTAATTTGTAGCAGATCTATAACCTTCTACCAAATACATTTCTTCAAATACACTTCACAACTTAAACACAACAAGCTGAAACTTATTCCGATGAAGTGTATAAAACCTTTTAAACTATTCTCCTCCTCCTAGTGCTGAAAATCACTTGATAGAGAATACACTTTTTCACAATCAATTTTCATGAAAAGAAAATACATTAAAATGAAAATACCTCAAGATCTTAATGGTTGAAAGTTCTCTTCCTACCATTTACACCAGCAAACCCAAAGTCTTATCAAATCCTTACTGAACCTTTTGAATCAACACACCATAAATCTTGCAAACATTCAAATGTTTCAACCTCTTCAGATCTATTCTTCTTTTGCAGCAACTAATCACAATTCATGCATAATATTGCACTGCTACAAGATTAATTTTGAGTTGCCACTCACATTAAGTGAGACATGAATTGCATTAGATTTAAATAGAATTACAAACTGATTTGAAAAAACAATAGATAGAAGAAACCCTCTTCAAATTTATCTTGACTGTGGAACTTCCAAACAAAGCCGAAACATAACTCTCTCAACATCATCAGATCGGGACTACACTTCTCTTTTCAAATAAGAATTTCAACAAAAAATTTAGATCTATCCCACAATGTACTGAAAGCCCTCAACAGAATACATGTACAATTAAATACCAGTGGTTGTAGAGATAGAGTCACCACTCACCATTGTGAGAAAAGATTTTGAAATAGAAATTGCTACTGATCTAATTTTGAACTAGACTTTCAATATGAAATAAACTTGCAGATCCTCAAATATTTTGAAAAGAGAACAAGATACTAATCAATCCTTTGACTCTGAAACTTTATAACAACACTTGTAGAGATTGAACTGATTGAATACAAACTTATGGCATTCATAAAACACAATTTAAATCTAAGTCTCACAACATACTACCATAAAGGGATAAAACTTACTAGGGTGCATGAAACCTTGCATACAAAATTGAATATGCATAATGTATCAGAGATTTCCAACTCCTTATCAATGAATTCTTTCATAGACTCCCTAGTGGATTTTCCATTTTGTTGGCTCCTGATTTAATAGTTTTGAAAATGAACAATAAACCATACCAATACATCTAAGGCTAGAAAATTCCTATGACAGAAACACCTGACTACAGTCTTGGGCCAACTTTAGGGCATAACTCCTTCTTCACTTCAGGCTCTACTAGACCTAGGCAGGTTAACCTTCAAGTTCTAAGATATGGTACTAGTGCATTTAAAACATAAATTTAAATCTAATTACTGTAGATGTAAACCCCTTATGTCTCCTAATAACTCATGAAAAGACATAGATCTACAGTAGCTAAATGAAAATCTATGAAATTCACAAGTTGAGTGAGGGTTAATCATTTTCATCCCACTACCAAACATGAAAAAATGAACTGAATTGATTAAAAAGATTAAATTCAACAAACCCTCGGATATGTAGTAGTAAGACTTTAATGATCTTGTAGTTGACCAATGCCTAATCCATTAGGTAAATCCATGAATCAAATGCTTACATATGGATATTTGATACTTATTTATATATTCAGATATATGATCTATCTATTTAGCTTGTAAATACACATCTGTGCTCAATCTAAACCTCATTCTTACATGATATCCCCATCAGTAAACTTGCAACCCTATTGATTTCCTTGAAGCATTTACATAACCCTTTGGATTACAAGCAACAACAAAATAAAAAATAGCCTTAAGGGACTACAACTACAACCTAAGCTCTTTGTTCAAAGATTGTAAAACACTAAAGATCACTAATAAAGGAGACAAGATTCAAGATGAAACTCAACCTGTTGTTCTTTGTATTAATTTCCTTGAAATAATACATTCATATGCATGAAATGAAAACATAGAAAACACCTAACAGATATGAACTATTTGTGTTATCATTTCTAATGTTGTTCATACAAGAGAGAATATGCTGAAGAAATGGTTTCATAGTAAAACAATGGAACCCTACTAGTATTACCTAGAGAAAACTACCAACCCCTACCAAGAATGAAAGATAGAAAGATATAGGAGAAGATGAATTCTCATATTTGATCTATGCCCAGCATGTGTCCACTTGGAATTCAATATTTTGTAACTGAGTAACCTCTCTCTTCCTTCTACCATTTTGATATGATTTGGTTTCATAATTACTTGCAACTAATTTGAAAATATCCTTAGTTTAATGATGAAAAACCTTATGAAATGCTAGTGAAAATCTCAATTTTTACTAAATACGAGTGACCAAACTTGACCCAAACTACATTTTCACTACCTTTTAACCATATTTAGGGGTCATTACCATGTCAAAAATCAGAACTAAACTGTGATACCTGAATACAATTGCAAATTGAGAACTTGAGAGAAAACCTTGAATAGCTTGAACAAACTACTTCCTGTGTAAAAACTAACTCCAGAATCAGAAAGTTTGTTCTCTCTCAGTTCTAGTGATATATAACATTGCATATTTAGCCTACCAGGGATGCCCAAAAAGCCAGTTTGAAAAATGTCCCTTTGCTAAAAGACTCAGGTCTGCAACTTAAAATATTTTAAATTTTGAAAAATTTAAACTAATCTAAAATTTTAACTTTAGAAAAAAAAAAGGCCCATTTGAATTTAAAATGATCTGACATGCACATATTTGAGGAAATAATAAAATATTATTTGTTATTATTTTCAAACTTTTCCCTTCTCAATTTGGGTCAACAAGCTTTGACCAAGTGTCATGTGCCACTTTGTGATTGGTCAACCCCGGTGACACATCATCACACGCTGGGACGTACTGCCATGTGGCAGCAGCCCACTTACCTACATTACCTAACTAGTGAGCATCTTTCTTTTGCAAGATTGCACCAGTCATTGATCTAGGCCACATGCTATGATCTTGTATGTTCATCTGAATGTGCACGTCTCATCCACATCACTAACAACTGGGACCCACCTACAAAATGTTGAAATCCCACAATCTTAGTTTGTTTAACCAATGTACATGTCTATCTTGTGGGGATGCACCCTCTACTCATCTTGCTACATGGCATCATCTCCTTGCACCAAGCCATGTCATTGCGTGTGTAACTTCATTCAAAATGTTTCTCAGTTTGCATGCTAGCTATCTTCATTGTGCACGGGTCCCCCCAATTTAGCACTTGGCTTTTTAAAAGACTCTTATCATTGGACACTACACTATATGCATGGACTTATATTTAAATACCTCAAAAAACCTTCTCTTTCCGCATGTGGGATTAAGCAACTTAGCTTGAACCCCTGTGCTTTTTACATGTTGTTGTCGCTCTGCATCACTCCATCACTGGTCTGCGTGGGCCTGCCTTCTAATACTGCCATGGAGATTCCTCTTTTTATATGTCATGGCCTGCTTACCTATTGCTCAAAACTTCTTCTTGGTTCTGAAGTCTTCCTTCAAATGGCTTCAACTATCATTTATGTGGTCCTCCTTTGCATATCCCCTGTAGTGGGTTATTAGTTTGACTATCTTTCCCTTTTTTATGCGTTGACTCCTTATTTTCAATGCATTGACTGTAGACCCCTCCTTCCTTTGATATACTTTGATTCTTATTATTAGCTGGCTCCTCTTGATCATGGCATAGATGCTTCTTTTAACTGCTTAGACTCCCTATCCTATGTCATAGCTTTGGCCTCCTTGCTCATGAGACATTCTCCTACTATGGCATTGAATACTCCTTTCTTTCATGCCTTTTTTTTTGCCATAGCTGCTATCTTTCATGGTGTTAGGGATGCATATACTCAATTTTTCTTTAAAAAGAAATCCTTTTTGAATCAAGACCTACATATTTTTACTTGTCTTGACCTTTTTATGTGAACTCTTTGAGGTTCCCCTTCTCACAGATGATTTTCCTCTATGCTAGGTGTGAGTTTCCTATGATTGTGTAAGGTGTTACATGCTACAACTTCTCCAAGCCATGGTTGACTTTCATGCATTGGACTACCTCTTTTCCTAATGCTCATTTCTACCATTTGAAGCATTCTTTTCTCCTCTTCAAGTTCTTTCCCATACTTCTCAATTTCTCCATACAGAGCTTTGTAACTTGAGCATGTTGCAATTGTCAAGAAAGTGATTTTGACTTCCCAATTGTTTCTTTCACTATAACGAAAATGTTGATTTAGAGTGGAGATCTGTGATGCCTCAAGTTTCTCAAGAAAATTCTTGAGAACAAGTTGCCACTCTTGCTCCTACCATTTGCAAAGGGCTTCTTCTTTTGGCGCTTGTAGGTTTTAAACCATATTCACCCTTTGATTACCGGCTATGGATTCTTCTTTCCAGCTCATAGGCTATCTCTTACGTAAATCGACACTTGGGAGAATGAAAACTGGAGCGTTGGTTCTTTGTCATGAAGAGAGTATAAATATGCTATTTGGGCTCATGATGAATAATAGAATGCAAATGGTGAGCATTCAAAGTGAGCTACTCAAAATTTCTGACTGGAAACAATGATAGAAAGGTGATTTTTTCAAATGGAATTGACCTAGAAAGGTGTGCAAATGAATTCGTCAAGATTTGAAAACTAGCATGCTTAAAGTATTTTTAGAGGAAAACATAGTGGTATAATCAATTTGACCTCACCTATCATGGATCTCAAGTTATAACATCACAAACAGGGGTCCCGACAGATCTGCAAATGTAGACACCAATAAAAAGTTATAAATTACATTTGGAATCGCATTTGAACTGATCAAATGGATTTTTCATAAGCTAAAACTTGAAATATAACATGTCTCTAATGTCTAAAATGCAATGAAAAAGGAATTTCAACATTTTGGTCAACTGGGCCAAAGTTATAGCACATCAAATAGGGCCTCCTAGAATTCAAAATTAATTGCAAAAGGATGATAATAGTAACTGACCAATTTTGAGGGATTCAAAACCTAGTCAAACAGACTCAAAATGACTCGAAATCTTAAACATAGGCTATCAAGTATGTATACTAGATATATCTAAAGTGGCAAGTCATGAAACATTTTTGGGTTCAAGATATTCTATTGCAAACATAGCCTACTATCATTGTTTGACACTTAGGTGAAAATGCAGATTTGGAACTAGCTCAAAACAAGACTTCACAAAATGGCTCAGAACGTCAATTTATCATCATCGAACACTTAAATGCACTGAAAAAAGGGTGTTAGAAACATTAAATACCTCTTAATCCTCAAAGGTATAGCTAGATACAATCACATCAAAAGCATTTATAGGGCTCAATTTCTTCAATGGTGCTCAAAATTTGGGCTACAATTTTGAGCACCAATAGAGAGATCATATTCGCAAATGCTAAAATACCTACTTATAATATTTTGAAATTATAACATATTATAAGTAATCAAAATACTATGATATTTATATAATTGTAATATTGACTTCGAGATATATAAAAGGGTATTTTTAGTTTTTGAAAAAATTAAATTTTGATAGAGAAATAAGATTTGATCAAAATAGGTTTAGAGCTCCTAAAAGGTGACATGGATCTATGCTTTTACCCTTTAGTTGTCATCTTTTAATGGTCATATCTCACTAGTACATTTAACCCCATTTTTAGACCAAAATTTTCAACCATCTATTAAAATGGGGTCAAATTGATCAGAATAGGCAAGGAAAAATGTCTCTTTTTTTCAAATCCATGCCTATGTTGGTCAAAATTTTGACCAACATGGACTTCATTAGGTTAAAATACAAAAAATTCTATTTTGTGCATGAAGAGAAACGTAAAGGGGCTTTGACTAGGGTGTTGTGTAGTTGAAAGGGAATGAGCAATGAGAGGAGTGGCATGTTTGTAGACTAGAGAATGCATTAGTGTAAATGTTTCAACATTTTAGGTCATCACTATGGGTGTGTGTTCAATTTAATGTACTCCCAAGTGTGGCTATCTTTTTCTATATGCCTTCCTCAACCTGTATTTGATTGTTTGGGCTTCCTTGCATTGACTCAATAGTCACATGACATATCTTTTTCTCCTTTGGGAAGTTTCCCCTTTTCTTCACAACTGGGATTTGATGCAATATTCAATGGTAGTTCCTTGTGATAGGCATATTATATAAACTGAAGGCCACAAGTTCTACTCCTTGATATGTTAAATTCTAAGTAGAAGGAGGAGAAGCTTTTTAAAATGTGTATGGATGGTTTGAACTTCTTCTACGTTGTTTATTCCAAGGTATGTTCATTTTTCTAGAGCCTATTCTGTAAGAAGGATTTTTTCCCAAAAAAATAGAATAAGAGATAAATATATTTCATCTCTTGGGGATATTTTTGAGTTTCATTTTTCATTTAAAAGCTTCTTCTAAATTTTATCAATTCAAAAGTAGTATTAGGGCATTTGAAAATTTGCTATTGCTAAGACTTTTTGATAAAATAAATTAGATTTTCAATGTTGGGTAGGTGAGATCTTCATTTACATGGGCCTCTTATAATTATGGGGATAATTTCCATTCTAAATATTATGAAATAGTCAATTTGGAGGTCTACAAATCTTCAGCTTGTATCTTTTTTGTGTACAATCTTGTTGGTTCTTTTCCTAGCTGCAAGTAGTGGAGATAGTTGATTTAGCTATTTATTACATAATTTTGGTACTTATTAGTTTTATGTATACATGAAATCTTTAATTTTTTTACCCAATATCAAAACACGGTGATTCATTTTCTAATTGAATGTTCTTGCAAAATTTTAGGTTTAGTAATGAAACAATCCATTGGGGGTATTGGATTCTATTGTATATTCTGATATGTTGCACACACCTATGTGTATCTCCTTACATCTCTTCTATGGACTTCATTTATACATCTTCTTTGATATGTACTTGCTTTCCAGGGCTCCTAGTTCAACTGCATAAGTGTACACATTATCATAAACATTGTAGCTTAAATATACAAGAGTAGAAGTCATTGTAGCTTAAAGCACTTTCTTTTTTAGACAAAGGAAATGGCCAAATTTTTTTGAAAAGCAATAGATGGATTGTTCACATGAACATCCAATTCAGTGATGAGCTCTTTATGCTCTTCCAAGTGAATACAACCCTAGAATACTTTGCTTAATAGTGTGATATGATTTTTTTGTGATTTTTAAATATGATCTAAATCTTGGCTATTTAAAATATGTATATGCAAGTTAAGTAGGGATTGAAATTCCTTCTTGTGTTCTAAAATGATTCATAATCTAAATTATTGTTTGCATACGGTTAAACATCATAGTAAAGGGTTACTGTGTATCTTGTTTTCTTTATAAAAATATAGTTTCCAGAAATTATGTTTTAATTTTGAGATCTTTGAATTGTTTGTGTTTGAGCATTTGCAACTTTTATGCCCAAAAGATAGTAAGTATATTTTATTTTTAATACAAAAATTTGCCTACCATTTTTCTTCATTAGTTCTTGTAAAATAGTAATTCTCATGCACATATCAATTTCCATTTAATTGCATATTAGATATAAAGGAGGAATTTCATTTAGTAGAATTGGGGAAGAACCTAGCAGTTATTTCTCAAATTTTACTTAGAAGGAAATAGCCTCAATTCATTTGTAATACCATGGTATCTTTACTTGGCATGCAATGGTACTAATTTATATCCTAATGCTTGATTGAATTTATAACAATGATAAAATAGAAATCCCAAACCATACTTAGCAACAACATTAGTTTGCCTCTAAAGTTTTTTTCTAACTCTAGACAATTGCTCTAAAAAAATGGGACTTACAAAAGAAAATTGATAGATTATGTTGTAGAGTTTCTCGAGCCAATATTCCAATACTTGGTTGGGAGGCCCTTAAGTCTAACCCAATTGGGTTTCCTCGATAAGTCATTGGGTTAAAATTAAGGCTCCAATCTATACAATGAAAACTAGTGTCCTCATGAAAAATTGGATTTCAATGAATGATTTCCTATTGTAGGAGAGTATCAATACACTCAATTAGAAAAAAATGACCCAAGATGATTTCAACACTCACCTTTCCCTTAACATTTATATTCCATCATTCCACAATGCTTGTGGTAGGACACCCATCTTATCTAAACTTGATCTTCTAGGCATCCTTTAGTTGGAGTTACAAATCTATTTTATGTTCTTTGCAAATGTTTCACCCAAAGCACTCATTTTTTCTATTTCTCCTATATCTATGAGCTCCACAATGCCTCTATCATGACATCCATAAACTATCTCAAACAGACTCTTACTTACAGTTGAGTTGGGGATCTCTCCCAAAAGGTGAACCTTATAAGGAAACTGATACCATCCCAGCTAAGGATCTCATAGGAAACTATTAGACCATACCATGAATCTTGAGGGGATATGCTAGATACATTCTCCCCTATGTTTGGTTCTATACTTGCTATATTTCACAAGTCAGTGGTGAGCACCAATACAGTCATTTGTTATGTTTTGTAATGTTCATGGAGTTTTTTAAGATTTTTATAATGAGCTTTGATGTAATGCAAGGTTATAAAGATAATAGTTATTGTAGATTAAACTAAAAATAGTTGAGACCACACACATATATACTGATTTGGAAAACAAGTGCAAGAATTCAAAGCTCCACAAAACCCAAACATATATCCAATACTCTCTTCAATTTGTTATCCTATGTATTTACCACATGGTATGAAAAGTACCATAAGTTATTGGTTTATAAAGTTAAATTGAGTTGTGGAGTTTATCTTTGTTCGACAACCCCTCCTTGTTTGGCTATTTCTACCAGCAACATAAAGCCGATCTTTGGCAACATCAAAGTAAACATTTGATAAAGTCTACACTCACAAAATGTTGAATAGTTTGGGAAATATTATCGAATTGATAGCTCCCATAGCTCTGTTCAATGTTGTTGATAACATTGGCAATGCAGAGGTGGGGGTTGACAAAATCAAATCTTGTGGAAGCCCTAGGTTAACTTGTCCTAGTGATTTACTCATTTTCAGACCCCTCTCATCCAAGACAAACCCATGAGTTAGAATGCTCTTGTATGGTGCTTGTCCTCTAGTGGATATGCTAGTTAACAAGAAGCTTTGAAACCACCCTCTATGTATGGTGCCTATCCTAAATTATTTCCTTTGAGCATCAATAGTTTTCTTGGCAAATTGAGTAGCTTTCTTTCTTAGTTTCAATGGTGTGAGTGTTGAATTTTAGCATCTATCAAAGTAATTATCATATTATAAGGGATCAAGTTTTCATCTAATATATTCATGTCAAATAATTTATTTATATGCCAATGGGATGCCAACTTTGGGATAAAAATAGCCTCCTCAACTTAGTGTCATTATAAAATTCATCAGCATGTTTAGTTCATTTTGTTTTAAAATTATAATATTCTTAAATTCACTATTCCATTTGATGTCCCTACCATCACTAAATATAAGCTTGATTGCTACCTTTGTCAAGGAAAAGTCAGCTCATTTATATCATTTACATTTCCTAACATATAAATAGTTTCCTTGTATCCTCAACTCTAATTATTGTGTCATTTAATGATCTTAATTAGTAGTTTTCTTGTTCTTGTTTATCACATTTTATTAATGTAGTTTGTAATCACATAATTACTAACAATCATCTCTATTTCTTGGGCTATAACATGTCTTTGTTTTGATAAATGATAGTGAAGTCAAACTCTTCATGAAACATGTTTCACCACTTTAAGAGTCAGCCAACATAAGCAACATAGCATTATATTACAAATATATCTCTGGAAGAAAGTGCCTCTTTGAAGGTGAGTTGGCCATCATCATAGAATCTATCTTGCATAAATCAAATGCCAATATGACATAACTTTCCTTGAGTGAGGAGATCTAGAGCTGATTTGGATTGGCCTTTGGATTGTGATTAGTGGCCATTATTGATTGTGTTCATAAACCTTTGACATGAAGACAATTATTGCCACCAATCTTAGACAACAAATTCCTCTTGACACCAATGACAAAAATATTTCCAACATGAATCACATACTCAACAAAATTGTAAACATGGTTGAGCCTGGTGACATTAGCAAGAAGGATTGTGATATGTTGTTTGTGCTAGCAATAGAGATGCCATGTTTTTTTATGCAAGTCCTTCTATATAAATATATATGCTTTGTGCAGAGTGATGTTGTGAACACAGTAATACAAATCTCAAAAAAATATTACATCGATATGTTTGAGAGGTTTCCCTAGGGCTTATATGCTGAACCTAGACATCTAGAACATTCTAGGTATGGGCATCAAGAGAAGCTAACTCTTTATAAGAAGAGGCATATAGAACAACAGACATTTACTTTGTTTGAACATTTCAACAAAATTGAGAATATTTAACAATGATACAAGAACATTAATCTCAATAGATCTCAGCAGGGTAGCAGAGCCAAGCCTAACTAATACCATGTAGCATGATGTAATAAAAAGCTAAGTGGAACTCCAAATCTAATCCAAACAAGATAAGCTATACTGAAAAATTAATCATGTTGAAAAACTTCTAATATATCTAGCTAAGTTGTTTATTAAATGCTTTATTTAATTTTTTACCTAGATATTTTATTTTATGCAAGTGTTTTCCCTTACAAAGAGATTCACATATATGTCCAAATGAATGTACATGTGTGTAAATTGTAAGGGTGAAAATTAAATAATTTTTCATCTCCAATTTGGCCTCAAATAATTCACACACCTTGTCTATGCTTCCATAGTATGCAATTTTTTCTACCAAAGAAGTTCCAACTACATCAAAAAATTCATTTATTCTTGTACTTTGATGGATATCTATAACCTGTTCCAAAGCTCCCACTTTAGCATATGCAAGTAGTATGCTAGTAAAGGTTGTGGAATTTTCCTTTGAATGTGTCTAGAGGCTTTTTGTCAAATCTAATTTATGCATATCCTAAAAATCATTGTAAGCAATGATAGCATTTCTTTGAGGCATCAAATAAAAAAGATGACATACCTCGTGTATTCTTTGAGGGATGTCCATGCCATTTTCCAAAATTCCCATTTTGGAACAGGCAAGTAGAATGCTAGCAAGGGTTGAAAATTCATTACACCTACCAGTTGAATTTTCTCAAATATAAAAGTATGCATGCATATGTCCATGCATCTGTCTATATTTTCAAAAAATCCATGTGTTCATATTCTTCAATCATGGCTTACCATGAGACCTCAATTTTTTCAAGCTTTCTATAAAACAGTTCACATACCTTGTCTACACTCTACATTTTACATGCCTATCTACTAGGGCAATTGTAACTAAAACACATATATCCTCAACGAATCTATTTTGTGCATTTACTGCAATCTTTGCAAGCCATGACTAGAATTCTTTTAGGCATTCTGTCAAGTAGTTCTTATGCCTTGTCTATGCTCCAATTTTGTAAGTGTGCCTACGAGGGAAATTGCAATTACAACATTTGACATGATTCCTTTATGCTTTAATGAATGCGCATATCGTATTCCAAAGCTACCATTTTGGCATAGGAAAATAGTATGCTGGAAAAATTTGTAGAATACATACATACACATGTGCACATACATATGCATACACAAATGCTATACATATGTGCATGAATACATGTATCTATATTATAGGTCACATTTATGCATATGTATATATGCATCATATACATATATACATAAGCATACATGCACATATACATACATACACAAATGCATGTACATACGTATACACACAAACTCTATACATATGTGCATACAAAGATGTATATGGTATATGTATATGTATGTATGTGTGTGTGTTGTTGTTATTATTATTATTATCAAGTACAAACATATATTGCACTCCCAAGATCGATTTAACCTATAGGTTCATAATACACATTATTAGTAATTTCCATTGAAGAATAAATCTGAATATCCATACATCAGTACCAAGAAAGGTAAGATTGTAATTATCTTTATCAGTATTTCTATCAAAGATCTTGTATGCAATAATAGTGAGCTCTTTGACACTTGTTGTTATACTGATCTAGGATCGTGTTCTTGATCACTAATCTTGCTATATCTTATTGTGCAAGCATCCAATATTGAATTGGGTTGTATATTATCTCAAAAAAAGTTTGATGATGATCACTATGCATATTGAATGGTTATACAATGTTTTGTATTACTCCCGATTTATATATAATGGTTATATATAGAGAGAGAGATTTATATATGTATACACACACACACACACACACACACACAAAAACTATCTCCCATAAGTATATATATAGGTATATGTATACATATGTAGATCTTAATCATTCATACACTCTCTTCTATATATGTGTATTTCTATTTGTGACCAAAGCTAGAAGTGTAAGGTGCTAAATTGTTTTACGAATTCCTATTTTGAGAACAGGTGACTTGTTGGATATTTTTTTTAGGGGGTTAAGACCTATTAACCCCTTAACCCTCTTCTTTTCATTGCCATGGAATATTGTTTTTTTATTGTAATTTATTCAAGGATTGCAACATATATATATATATATATATATATATATATATATATATATATATATATATATATATATATATATACACACACACAAACTATCTCCCATAAGTATATATATACCTATATATGTATACATATGTAGATCTAAATCATTCATATGCTCTCCTCTATATATGTATATTTCTATTTGTGACCAAAGTTAGAAGTCTAAGGTCCTAAATAGTTTTACAGATTCCTATTTTGAGAACAGGTGACTTGTTGGATATTTGTTTTAGTGGGTTAAGACCTATTAACCCCTTACCCCCCTTCTTTTCATTGCCATGGAATATTGTTTTTTTATTACAGGTTATTCAAGGATTGCAACATTTAGCTCCAGTGTCCACCATTTCATTAACCAAACTAGAGATCTCCTCAAAATTTTGTCACTTCAATTTCCTGTAACATTAATATTTGTAACCCTCTTAGCTGCTATTATTTGTAATCCCTAATATGTTGAGAAGGGAATCCAGATGAGATGGATTTTGATCCAACCTTGTATTTTTTTTTGGAGGTTCTTCTATCAGAAATCCTCCCCTTGTATAAAAGGAGGTATGCCTTCTTAAAGACCCTTATAAAGGGCATATGTAATGTATACAAGACTCTGGTCTTGGGCTATACCAGGGGTTTTCTTTGCCCTTTTTTTTTCCCCTAGTGCTTGCAGTTGAATAGGGGAAATTTTTTGTAAAATCTTCTGATAATATAATATAAAGTATTGATTATTATTGTGTATTAATGAATTTTATATCATATTAATGAATGTTATGTGACTGTATTGATTGAATGTTGTAGTTCATAAATGGATGAATGAAATGAATGAAGTATGTAATTAGATGTTAATGGGGAAATTAGATTGATGTTAGGGAGAGGGGGGTGAGGCCAGATGAGTTTCCACCTTCACGTGGTTGGCCTTATTAAGTAGAGAATATTATAGTATTCTTGAAACCAAGTGAAGCTCAAACTAACATACCAAGGAATCACAAAACCCAAATCCATCTAGCTCTCATCTTCTCATCCCAAAAAGTCATTTTTTCTACCACTTTTATTTGGAAGGGTCTAAAGCCTAATCAATTCATCATCTGCATATCTTGAAATCATAATGCTCCAAAGAAAAGAATGATGTGCTTGAATAATGCATACTATTTCTTTCACCCACTTTATTTGGATGCCAATTGCTTCCATCACCAAGTTGAGGTAGTGTAACTAGTAAGCTACCCAAAATATGTGCTCATATCTCACCTCAACTAATGTAGAGTCTATAGCCTTAATCCACCAAAATCTTCTCAAGTGCCTACTAGCAACCAACCCACTACAAGATGCCAAAAAAAGGTTACTAGCCTTTACCCAATGCTGACCTCTGTCCCTCCAAGTGGACTCCACTTCTCTAAGGTCTTACCCCCTTTCTAGGGCTCTTAGCAAACTCAGGTCAAATTAAGGCTTTAGGGATGGTAGCCCTCAATTAGGCCAAATATGGAAAATTAGGCAAAATGCTTTCAAGACTTCAAACAAAGACTAGTTTTATCATTCCTAGTCCTATATACCTTAGTTTTTATTAAATAAAAATACAATAACTCCACCACTTAACCTTTGATTCAAATATGGTCACTTTCCCTAATGTTGCTAATGCTATCTTGCCAAATGAAATTTTCAATTGCTATGACCATGCTCGTATAGCACAGGAGAAAGCTAGTTTATATATGCACACACTTTAGGTAGGTGATTCATTGGGAGTACACATTAGCTTTAATATAGATTGAATATTTTGTATGAAATATTGTCTATATGATTTTTTGTGGAAATCCTTTTTAGGTTTACTCCATTTTTCCTTATGTCAAATGGTTTCCTAGGAAATATTTATGCATCACTAATATTGTAAGTTTGGTTACAACACTATATAGAGTTTCCTGATATCAAACATGTCATTGTCAACACCCAAGCTATTGAGCCACAGGTCTGTGAAACATTATGTGCTCTTGAAATTGAATAGAAACTATCAATTCCCTTACTGATTCTAGAACTTTTAAGGCCCTTTGTCGAGTTCTTTGGGATCCTTTCTAGTGAGTGGGCATTGGAGTGCATGAAAGATCTTCTCCATGGTAAAGTGGTGGATACTAGCCCCAATGACCACATTTTCATTTATTACTCTGACCGTGGATCACTTGGAGTACTTGGTGAGTAACTATATTTGTTTAAAATTCTAATTATTGTCTTTAATTTTCTCAAGTGGAATTTTTGGTCAATTCCTATTGTTGGGCCATTGAGGAGCCACCTGCATTTAGATTGTTTTAGTTTTTTACTCCTCTAGGATAAATTTTCTTCTAAGTTACTATTCACTTTTCTTGAATCTTTTGGATAGCCTTTCTTTGTAAGACTTATTTTGTGATATTTAATTATCGCTTTCAAATATTATTTAGTGATTGAGAAATTTTGCTGCTAGAGTTATCAAATGGTATGAGTTGATGTATTTAATTTTGCTAATATAGACATTATAGTTGTTTGAAATAATGGTTTTCATACCTTGCAATGGTTTTAAACTTTTAGATGGTGTTATTTTGGATATCATGCCTATTTGATATCATCTATTGGCTTACATTATTATTTTTTAATGCTAGTTGAACTTGGTTCGATCTCATTGTTGACTAGTGGCATTTGAAAGTAGGTGCCACTAGTTTTAGCTTGGACTCACATGCGGTCATTTGACATAGCTCTCATTGTTATGATCCTATTCACTTGGTAAGAGAAAATAGGAGCAACTATGACCCCTAGAAAACCATTTTTATTGTAGTCTCCATTTTTCTAAGTTGGTTGATATTCATAACTATATCCTATATAATGAAAATGAAAATAGTTTTTGACCAAATCAAGAATTTGATTGTACTTGTATGTATAATTTTCTTTTACTTTCATGAACTCAGTCTCAATATCTAAGTTTTAAAATAACCTGGTTGTTGGGGAATTTTTTGATGTTATATGTTTCTTTTTGGTTGTTTATTTGGTGATTCTTACAAAGATGTATGTTCCACTTTCTTGGTCAACAAGAATGAAGATATTACTTGGGGCTATGAAAGGATTATCTTTTCTTCATTGTGCTGAGAAAAGAGTTATCTATCATGATTTTAAGACATCAAATATTCTACTCAATAATGTTAGTATTTTCAAATACATTTTAAATACAAATATGAACTATATTTTAGTTTGATGAAATATATATTTTAGTTGTTATGTTTTAAAGAAATAGCAGAGGACTAGTTGGTTAGTTTGTCATAGGCCATAATGAAGTAGCCATTTTACTATTTTGAACATGAGTTTAAATTGAGTGCAAAAAGTAAATTGTCAGCTTAGGATTATGTCATTTTAGAGTTCATTCTCCTAATATGTTATTCATTAATATAGACAACTATAAACATTTGAACCATGTATTCTAATGTAGGCACTATCATTAGAGATTAAGTGGGGTTGGCCCTTGACACTATTCGGAATGAGGTTCTGTGAATTGCTACCAAGATAGTGCTAACAAAAGATTCAGCAGCAATAGTTAGTGATGTAATGACTTAGGAAGCTATTATGAGAAGAGTTAATCAAATTAGAACCATGATTGAGGTATGTCATCTTGTCTATGTGTGTGTGTGTTCTTCAAGCCTTAACATGGACTATCATTCTTATGCTTTGTAATTAGAGCACTTTAGTTTTATTCTTTATGTTATTTCTCCTTTTTCTACACGTAGTATCTCATCATGGTTAACATTCTATCTTTTTTTGATCATATCAATATATTGGCAAAGAATAACTCATTAGAGAATTGTGCTATTGTCAACCTAGCTTGTCGAATGTATTTGGAAATTGAATATTTTCTTTATTTGCAAGTTTATGAACAAGATTATGTGAAAGAAAAATTGAATGAAAGGATTGCTAAACTATCTAGGGGAGTCACAGTTATACAGATGAAGTTATTGAAATGTGTCTAGTCTTCTATAGTGTTTCACTGTTAAATACTTCTCTGAGTAATAGATAAATTTTGTCAATGATAAAATCTTGACTAGTAATTCTTATAAATTGTAATGTCTCTCTCCTATTTCCAAAATTATTTCTGATCTATTCTCCAAACATTTTATTTGTGATACAAATACTTAATTTTTTGATTTACTTATGGTTTGTTGGTCTACTTTGATTATTGTGGTTTTCTTAGTATAGACAATGCTACACAATATATTTATAGCTGAGCCACTAGTAAATGGATGTAGTGCACTTCTAGATTTATTTAAATACCAAAGTGTGTGATAGAAACTCTTATTATTTTTCTTCAGCAAGGTAAATATTAGAAAGCTTGCCTACCATAACATCACCCAGGTCAGATTATAATTTTTGAGAACCAAAATATGACTAAACAATTCTCAATTCCACTTCACAAATGCATCATTTTATTTATAATCACTTGTATAAATTAAAATACTATTTGTGATATAGATTTTTAGCATATTTCTCAATCCTTGTCTTTAGTTATGTGCATCTGTTGTCTACTTGTAAAGTTGGACTTTGCCTTTCGCTTGTTATGATTTTTGAGTTTGTGATATAAAGCCTATGATATGATAGGTGTTTTTTTGGTTAGTTCTTTTTTATAATTGATGGTATTTTCCTTTTCTCTGATTTCTTCCAATCAATATTTCTCTTTTCATGATTACCCAAGGAACCCTATCACAAATATCTACCTTATCTAATCCATTGAGTTAATATGTTTTCACCGATGCTTGTTTGTTCATAGATGTCTGATTATGATCATCATGCAGACCAAGGTTGTCACTCATGTAAAATATACCTTCTTTATACATGATATTCCCTCTATAATCATTGGCTAACTTAGATTGCAGTAGATAATATTTATTTACTCTGTAACTAGCTGCACATATATCATTCATTAAGATAGGCTTTATTGTGCCTATGTCATTATGATAATAAATAAGCATGAGCCAAGTTAGGTGATGGATGATAAGAAGTATGATTGACAGGTAGGAGCACAAACAAAATGTGGAAGCAAGTGTAGTATTTTAGGGAATATAAATCTTGAATAACAACCATTGTTGAGGTAGAGCATGCTTCGATTATTGCAAGAAATGCACTTTACTACTTGGCTATAGGGAATGTTGATTGGGGTGTTAGTTATTTCTTCAATATAGGAAATATTAACAGTAACTGTGCTAGGATCTATACAATGCTAGAGCTAGAAAGTTCATAGTAGCAGGGTTGTCGACTTTTGGATGTTCACCTTTAGAAAGAACATTTCTTGTTGTGGTAGGGAGGCCATACAATGTAAGAATAAATGATACTTCACCCTACTTCAACAAAAATTGGGCACCTACTCTCTCTAACTTGGAGAGCTCACTGCTAGGATCAACTATTTTTTACTCAGACATCTATGACATTGTAGTGCATGTTGTTGCTTATCCTTTCAAATATGGTAAGTTTGAATGACAACGTAATTTTATTTTTAAATTCAATTGTGTAAATATTTTTAGCATCATCATTTTTTATCAAATGAATTTGTGGTTTAGCATCATTGTTTTGGATCAAATGAATGTGTGGTTTAACATCAATGTTTTAGATCAAATGAATTTGTGGTAAGCATAATCTTGTAGCTACATCAACATTAATCTATTTGAAAAGTAAATTTTTTGTTTTTAAATTTGATTGTTTATGGTAATTTTAGGATCAATGTTTTGGATCCCACTAGAAGATCCATCATCAGGAGACAAGAATGCAACAATGAAGTGTAACAGATGATTTTTTGTAGGATGTGGAAGTGCTAGTGGTCTTATTGGTGGGTATTTACCACATTAAGGTTCACGTCAACCAATTGGAGGTATGGGATCTAGTTTCAACTTTTTTGTCTTCAAAATCTAGCAAGCCAGACTTTAGTTGGAGATCTACTATCTCAAACTAGCTTATTGACTCAGGTAATCATGTATATTTGTTGGCTTTTGTTTGATAGGTAGGAAATACTAATAGTTGTAGAAAGCTGTGGGAAATGATTTTTGAACATTTGACTGAAGTTTTTATTAATGTGTTATGGTAGTTGCCTAATCAAGGATTGAGTCAAAGCCTACGAGATGGTAAATTAAATCATATTATGGGATGTGGATGTCAGTAGCAAGGAAGATATTCTTTGGTTGTAGGCATCTAATGTTTATGTTAGTCAAATTGGAAATTCTATAGGCAGTTGCATGATAGGCTTCCAATCTTTTGCATGATTGCTCTACTTTGTTATCCCCACTTTCTTCAAGTTGAAATGCCTGTTTAATAGATAATTGAATTATGGTATATGTCTTGGTGTGAAGTGTGTTGTATTCATGTTTTCTTTGATTTTGATTGAATTTTCATGCTAAAGTGTTAGATTGTGGACTTTCTTACATAGTTACTAGATCTGGTTAGTTTTAAATCAAATTCAACTTGATCTAGAATTTTTGTATCAGGTAAATTTGTCCAGTTCATCCTTGGCTTTTCAATTCCTATACTAATTTTAGTGAATTATTTCTTGGGTTTTGGATTTATAATTTTTATGGATCTCCTAAATAAATCAATTTTTTCGACCAGCTAATCATGGTTTTTGAACATTGAATTGATCAAACTTGGTGGTTTTGAACCTTTAATTTTTTAAACCTAGTTGGTACCTATGTTTTGTGAATTTTGATTTAAGTAATGTGGTATAACTTTGTACCTACCCTAGTTTTTACACTTTAAAGAAAGAATTCAGTGGTTTACTTATAAGTGATTTATGCCTTGGGTACCTAGAGGTTCTTGTAGCATGTCTAATTTTTTTGGTCTTATGATGTTGCTTGATATATATCATGATTATTCATGGTTCCATTGTCAATTCCTTTATGTACTTTGATATTTTCAGCTCTTTGATTAGGCCTTAGGTTATTCCTTGTATAATGATTCTTACTAGGACAATATGCATAGCCTACAATATTGGCTTGCCATTAGAAGACATTTCATGGAGGCAGTCAATAAAATAGTTCAAACACATTACCTATGATTCCACATTTTGCATGCATGTCTACCAGGGCAGTTGCAACTTAAAAATATATATTCTCTCAATATATCTATTTTGTGCATATCTAACAACTATGGCTTTTGATGACCACATTATGTTTAGGCATCTTGTCAAATAGTTCACATGACTTATCTATGCTTCCATTTTGCAAGCATGTCTCCCAAGGAAAATGCTACTACTTCATCTACATTGTCTGACAAAATCCTTTATGATTTGATGGATGCCTATAGCTTATCCCAAAGCTCTCATTCAATAGTTATGAGATTATCAATCAAGAGGAAATAGTTGAGAGCTTAGAGTGACACAATTTTCAAATGATTATATGAAATGAAATGGGTGTGCAAGTAGAAAGAAACTAGAAAGACATTTTGTACAAATGAAGGCATGAAATGGATGGTTTTGGAGCACTTAGTATAGAGACTCAACATTCAGTACATATCATCATTCGAGATCAAATGGGTGTGTGGAATTATACACATAGTGAATAATAAAGGAGGGAATTGAACCGTCCTTGAAGCTTACACTTGTTGAGGTCCACTTCAGCAATGGCCCTTCCTATCAAATTGTCTTCTAAAACCTTTCTAATGAGATAATGTGTTATGAGCTCTTCATCAATGGGATGGAACATGAATCCACAAGGCAGTTGTGCAACACCCATATCATGACTATAACTAAAGTTAAGAGCCTCTATTATTGAATTCTCTTCCCTATCATCGATATTCTTTGCTATGGGAAATATTGAAGAGAATTCAATAATAGAGGCTCTTAACTTTAGTTATAGTCATGATATGGGTGATGCACAACTACCTCCTAGATTCACATTCTATCCCACTGATGAAGAGCTCATAACACATTATCTCACTAGAAAGGTTTTAGACAGCAATTTAACAAGAAGGGCCATTGTTGAAGTGGACCTCAACAAGTGTGAGCCTCAAAAAAAATTTCACCAAGCATTGGTTAAAATATTGACCAATGTTGTGTAGTTTTTGACCAATGCTTGGCAGAACCTTGGCCAACATGTTTGAAAGTTTTCAACCAATGTATTCATCAAAATTTTAACCAACTAGTAGGTTGGTTGAAATTTTGATGAGAAAAATTTTGACCAATGGGTTGGTCAAATTTGGTTGAACTTTGGTCAAAAACTAGTCAAAAATTTTGACCAATATTGGTAAAAAAAAACACCAAATATACTAGTGTCTCATAGCTCCTAAGGGCTATAGAAAAACTATTAGATAGTATAGGAATATATTGATGAACCTTATAGTAACCTATCTTAGTTTGAGAGAATACAAATAAATGTGATTTAGCATAGGGTTCTTTCTTTATGCCAAAACTTGCAATGTTCCTTAGTGAATCATAGACCATACAATAGTAGATCATACTTAGATTTGAGATGTCAAGAAAAGAATGGTAGAACATACGGTGGTATTTATGAAAATGTGACACTAATGAAAAAACTACATACCCCATCAACATGGAGATTCATAACTACATACATAAACCTAAATACTTATGTAGACATTTGTTACAATGAAAATAAGCTCATATTAAAGTGACAAAATTTATATGAATTTTTTTTTCAATATTTTCTATAAAAAATCCAATATCTAAATATGCACATGTTACATTTTCAATAATTTTCTATACCAAATTTTACATATGAATATGCACATTTTACATTTCTTTGTTAGTTTATATATACACATTTTGGCATCTATAATTTGCACATTTTGCATTTTCTTCTCAATTTCTATATACAAAATTTGGTATATAAGCATGTATATGATAGAAAAGTTACAAAAAATTTCAAATTTATATACAAAAAATTCAAAAATTATTCTACTATAGGGTATGTGCAGGGTCATGGTGGGCCAAACTATGGCCTTAAGTGTCAATGAAAAATTAGGACATCAATGTTAGCCAACTTGATGTGAAATCTTGAACTAGTTATGAAACTTATATCAAAAATTTGTAAGAATAGTGTATGTATTAAATTGAATCTAGTTTCTATAATACTAGCCTTTTTCTAATAAAAAATTAATTTAACTATCCAGAATTTGGAATTTCAATGCAAAAGTATGAAACATTTTAGGAAAAAATAAGTAGGTGTATGTCTAACCACCTTAATCATAGTCAAATGATAATTATTTTTTAAAGATTCTAGATATAAGAAGTGGGCCCATGCCTAGATGTGATGCATATTTTATTGTAATTTCATTTCAAGGAAATAATTAATTTTAAATTTTACCCTACAATATTTTATGGAATTAAGAAACTCTCATGTTTGACCACCTTTACTTGTTGAAAAATATACAAAATTAAAATTTATTTTTATTTTTCTCATAATAGGAATATCATATAATATGATGCATCTTTTGGATTTTGAGAAGGTTATACTATTTAAAAGTTATAACTTTTTTCAATCAGTACATAAATCAGCACTTTATAAGTAACCTCATTAGAAAATAAGTAATAATTACTTATTGACCTCATAATTTGATAACATTTGTATTGATGGAAACCTAATAATTTCCTTAAGAGCCCTTTTCCATTTCATCAAATTCTAATGAAAGGTGATTTTTTTTAACATTGCCACTTTTTGGCCCATCACGATCCTGCACATAACATATATAGTGTAGAATCATTCTTTTGGATCAACATGACCCTCTAGATCAGCTCTAACCCTTAGTATGCCAAGTATTACCTCATGATCAGATTTGTGAACTTTCCACAAATTAAATTGCTAAGAGGTCTACCATGGTTTTGCATCAAATGAATATTTTTTACAAAAACAAGGTTAGAGAAATCAAGAATATGTCTATGTGTCTCAAAATCCTTAAACAACCAGGCATTAGAATTCCTTATAGGGTACAAAAACTTGATTAAACCTTGTAATTTAATATCATAAAATCACTTTTACCTCAATATTAATAAAACTTGGCACAATACTAGTACCTTCTTAGCTAACTTTCTATAGCAACAATAGATCCTATTGAGTACTTGATATCCTCACCATTAGTGACTATAGTTGTCAATTTCTTTTTCGCCTCGATACAAAAACATTAAAAAATTCATCCCTTATTCATTACCCTCTTTTGTAATAACTTCATACACATAACCTACATTTAATGTATGTGGATATGTTAATACCAAAAATAATGGAGATTGCAATTTTAAAGAAGTATTAAATTGACAAATTACTTGGCTCAACTAAGTCAGATATGTGGTCCCAATCTATTGATACTTTAATCTACTTCAATTGTAGTGTGCTAGGGATTTCATATGAGTCAAGAGGTTGCAAATATCTATAAGACCAATTGGCAACCCACTGTCTTGATCCACATTCATCCCATAAAAAATGCATACACATGGAGTAAAAATGCATGACCTGTTTAGTATAAATTTCTAACATGATAATGCATTTGAATTTCTAAAGGAATTATTTTTACTTGATCCTTTGAGGATACAACAATCCTATAAGTTTTCAATGTCATCTTCACATATCAATTAAGAATATATGGAAACCAAAGTCTTACCTTCATTACCTAGTCCCATAGCAGAGTTAAACAGTTGTACTAATGATTTTGCATCTTTTATCACTAAGCCACCTTCATACTTCAATTCTTCTCCAAAAATTAGTCTTTTCACACATGCTCCTACACCATTTTGATCTCCCATTCCATGCCCTACCTCAATGAAGTTCCAAAAAATTTAGACATGACTTTTCAAATGCTTCCTAGTCAATCACTAGAATATCCTTGCACTCTTGAATTGTGTTGTGCAATTGTCTAACCATATTATGTGTTGATTGTAGCTAATATCTCTTCTCTTAAACTTGTTGGAATGTTTAGAATAACAAAGAGGGGGGTGAATCGGTTATCCAAGGTCCAAGTGTATAAATAAATATCTTTAATATTTAACAAATTCATATCCATAAAACCATATCATGCATGCATCCATAAGAACATCCAATACTTTAACTTAGTAGGTCAATGTCCTAGGTCAAAATAACTTTTCACAAATGTAAACATGAAATACCACAAACTCATTCACACAATTTGACACAAGGTTTTTACATGGAAATCCAATTTTGGAAAAACTACTAGTAACATGCTACCAATTTTCACTCTTTTGAACTGATTCCCTAGTAAAGGTCAGCCCTATTAAAGGTTACAATATACACAATTAAATGTGACTTGGTTAAAGGGTTTCAATCACCATGCTAGGATTTAGCCTTGTTAGAGGAATTTAGAACATTCCATTAGAATGTCACCTGTTTAAAGGATTTAGAAATGACTATTAGGTCCACCTTAATCCAAAGGATTTATCCAGACTAGTACAATGATTAGAATGTAGCAGTATGACTTGATCTGATAATAAAACACAACTCACTTGTAGATTACAGATCTCTTGTTTAGTCCTCTATTCTACTTGTCGTTCATACTCTTCATCTTTGATAGCTTATTCACCCTTCAAGAATTCATCCTTTGAATCCTTATTTCTTTGTATGCCAATTGTAGACTCTTCTATTTGGTCACCATATGAAGCAACACTCTAGACTTCTTGTCTTTCTTAGGTCCTTGCACATAAAAACACTTGCTTTTGGCCTGTTATCTCTATAAATAGAGAATTTATCTCTTTTGTTGCTTAACTGCAATCATTCATTCTAGTGTTAGGTAAGATTTAATGAATGTACCCACTTTTTCATTTAGTCCCTTCTAGAAAATTATTCTACAATCCTCTTTCAATTCACCTAAAAATGGTTTATCTTGAATTATGTGCCACTAGCTCATCATATAAATCTTCCACGTGCTTCACACAATTCAAGAAATCAACTTTTTTAGCTCATATTCATCAAATATTTTATTAAAATATTTTTACTTCCACTTGGCATCCACATTGTTCACTCGGCAATAATAGTCTTCTGATGCTCGACCAACATTGGATTGCTCAACATCAATTATGTCTTCCTTGCTTAGTTAATACTATTGTTTCCCTGATTCTCAACACTTACTATATTTTTTGAAGGCTCAACACATACTATTTTTTGATGCTTGGCACATATTGAATTCTTCTCAGACTGAACTAAGTTTACTCGACTTATACTATTTGCTCGACCAGGCTTAGAAAACACTTTTTATGAAAACACTTCTTCTAGGATTAGCTAAAGTATCTATTCACTTTAGCCTTAAGTAGATCAACAATAAATAATATCATCAATGTCTTACTTGGTCTTAGTACTCCTTTTACACACCAAGTAACTCAACTTTTCTCTAGGTACTCTTGTTATTTTATCTTTTTAAATCATGTTCATCAATCAAACAAATGATAGCATTTTGACCAAAAAGAAGTTGTCTCACCAACAAGTAAAAGGTTTGACATTATTGAAAAAATAATGGTTATTCCTTGATAGGCTCTACACTTCAAAAAATCTCTTTTTGACAATCTCTCTCTTTGGCATTGATGGAAAACCAATACCAACAATGATACCAAAAAGAAAATTAATATGTTGTAATGAAATATCTCCCTCTATCAATATATGTGCCTCTTTTGTTTTCCTTGTCTAATCTAATCTCTCTAATATCTACCTCAATACATTCTTTAGGTTTCATGTACATCACTTTATTATATGATCTCTCTCTCTCTTATATCTCCCTTAATCCTATATCTCCCTCTTTGATATCTCTCTACTATATCCCCTTTTAACAACTATGTCAAAGACTTTTCAACTATACATGCAAATATAATCAATTTAGGTTCTCCCTCTCTCACCTTGCATGTGACTATAAATCTTCAAATTCAAATCCTTTATTACTTTAGGCAAATCCTAAAATCAGATCCACTAAATGAAATTTTAAAAGTATGACATTCAACTCAATTCATGTAGGGCACAAATCTTGATTCCTAAGTAGATTTAGATAGGGGTATCACCCCTAGTTTACCTCTAAGATATTAGTGTGCATATTTAGGTAAAAACTTTGTGAATATATGAGTTATATATTTTTTATTAAAAAAAATAGGATTTAACAAGCCTTGAAACCCATACAAAATAAAGTTCAGTCATAAAGACAATGCTTAAAGTAGCGAAAGAAACTAAAAGAAAACAAATGAAACATCTCCTCACACAAAAAGATAGAGACCAGTAAAAGGTTGGGGAGAGAAGACAAAAAGGTAGGCCAACCTATTGGTGTTTGAAAATGTTACCCATTTCCAATTACCCTGATGAGAACAAGATGCATCTAGGGGCAGCTAACTCCCATTATCAACACATCCATTCAGACACCAGGCCAACTATAAGGCTATACTCCTTCTTCTTCTTCAGGCTTTGCAAAACCTCGGTGGGTGAACCTATAGATTCCTTATATGGTACCAATTATCAAAGCATACACTGAATCTAATATGAAGCAGATAAAACCCTTATTTCTCCTGAAAACTTATGAAATAACATATATCTGCAGTAGCTAGATGCAAAACAATGAAATTCGTAAGCTGAGTGAGGGAATTCTATTTATAGCTCTTCAACATGAAAGGGAAATTCATTTGATTAAAGATGTTGATTCAACAAAACCTCAAAGATGCAACAGTATAACCAGTGAACCTATAAATGATCAGTGCCTCATCCATTGGGCAATTCCATGAATTCAAAACATACATCTGTGACATCAAGATGTATCTCATATACCCAGACATCAGATCTATCCAACCACCTTGTGATTCAGACATCAATGTTCATTCAGGTCTCATTCTCACAAAATATCCTTCTCAAACAACAAGTAACCTTGTTTAAACATATTGAGCATTTACTTGGCCCTTTGGTCCAATAGCAAGATACATTAAACATACAACCTGAAAGGGATGCAAATAGGTCTCAAATCTTTGTTCCAAAACCACATAAGACTTACAGATTGTTGAGACAGGAGACAAGAACCAGAACAAAACTAGTGAGATTGTTGCTCATATGTATTCATTTCCTTGAAACTATACATTCAGATGCATAAGATTAAAACATGAAACAACCTAATATCTCAGAACTATCTTTATTATCTCTACAATGTTGTTCACATGAGAGTTTTGCTGAAGAAAATGGTGTCACAATCATGGAAACATGTCAAAATACTGGAACCAATGGTCTCACAGTGCAAAAATTGGGATCCCAAATGGTATCACAGCAATGAACTTTTTTCTTCCCAGAAACTAGAACCAACTGGTTTCTTAGTGACCAAAACTGGAACCCTTACAAATGAAAAAAGAAAGAAAGATATAGCAAGAAATGAATTCCCGGATCTGATATGCAATTGCCAGGTGTCCACTTGAAATCCAATCCTCTTTCTTCTTTCATCCCTTCTGATCTGATTTTGTTTCATCATTAATCTGGAACAAACTTGCAAAATATCCTTGCCTAATAATGAAAACCCTTTACTTGCCAAAATATCTGATTGCCCCATGAAAAAGCCAGTGAAAATGAGTTTTTACTGAGTAAATCAGAACAAATTCGACCCTAACTTCATTTCCATTGCCTTCTACTGATATCCAGGTCATTATCTTGACAAAAAAACAAATCTGAACTTCCTGGTATGAATATGGTTGCACTTTAGGTACCTGATAGAAAACTTCGTGTAGCTCAAACTGACTGATACCTATGCAAAAGCCGACTCCATAAATAAAAAATTTGGATTCTCACAATTCCAACGGTATATGATAAGGCATATCTAGCCTCTGAGAAACGCCTGAAATCTTCGTTTGAAAAACAGTCCCCTGCATGTCAGTTTCTTGGCAAAATAATTTTAAAATGAAAATTTTAAAATCATTTTATTTTCCCTAGCCCTTCAAAATTTGAGTCAACTCTAGGTTTGACCAATGCCACGTGTCACTTTTTGATTGGTTGTTATCTCCAGGTGGGACCCACGTTGCATTTTGAATCTTGCCAAATTTTTAGAATTTTTCGGCGACCTCGCTATGTCGCTAGCCGGATTTTCCAAGATTTTTTGGCAAGTGACATAGCGACCTGCCGGATTTTTCACTTTTTTGGCCGCCTATAAGCTGCTGACGTGATCATTTGGGCATGCATTTTCTTTCAAAATTTACTTCATTCCTTCTAGCCAACTAGGACCCACGAAATCCACCACACATCACACAACTTTCAAAAGCCTTT
This sequence comes from Cupressus sempervirens, assembly GCA_028749045.1. NCBI lineage: Eukaryota > Viridiplantae > Streptophyta > Pinopsida > Cupressales > Cupressaceae > Cupressus > Cupressus sempervirens. Next base: position 236,940,433 of record CM053789.1, on the reverse strand, counting down.
GTGTTGTTGACACTACATGTTTGAGTGCAAAAGTATTTAAAAAACAAAAACTTCCCTTGTACAAGTCATGTGGGATAATTCATTTTACATTTCCCTCTATCCTGTAAATGCTGATTTCTTCTGTTGCATATGTGTGAGTTGTTCCAGCTCCTTTGGCATGAGTTGCTCATTCTTACATGGAGTTCTAACCTTGTGATTGATAGTTCCACAATGGAGTTTCATTTTTATGTAAATATCCCTGCCTGTTGGTCATTTTTTGCCATGAATCAGCAAACTTTTCATAGTGATGGTCATTTCTTATGCATATGGTCACTTAAAATGAAGCTCCACCCTTCTAAAAAATGTGATACTGTTGCTGGAGGAAGCCATGGGCTTCAAAAACGTGGATACATGCTTCCTTGACCTTTGTTTCAACAGCAAATTTGTTCATTTTTCTAAAAAACGTGGATGTTGTTCTCTCTGGCTGCATTTTGTTTATTTATGGATGTCTCCTTTTAATTCAGCCATGGCTTACCTCGGTGTGGCTGCTCCTTTCAATGCCACTCCTTTTAAAATGGGCAGCTCTTTCTATATTTTGGTGCTTTTGCTTCAGCATTTATTCTTCTATTCACGGGCTGCCCCTTTTCATTTTCATCTTCACAGAGGTTGCAGTAGACTATGTTAAAAAAAAAACATGTGGTGAGCCTTTACCATTCTTTGATGCTAATTTCTCAAATGGTGGTCGGCTGCTCCTTCTACTTGGCATGGACTCTCCCCAACGATAGCAGCTTTTCTTTTCCTTATGCCAATTTATTCTTGGCCGGCTCCTTTTTTATAATTATATGGATGCCTCATTTCCTATATAATATCGGCAAACTTCTAAAACAATTAAAATTAAAAATCTCCCTTGCTTTGATAACCTGTGGCTTCCATTTTCATTTGGTGAAAAAGAGCAAATGATACCGGGCTTAATCAACACTTTCTTCTAAAACCTTTCAATATGTTTTATTCCATTCTACCCAACTTCTTTTAATCAATTGTGGAAATTGTGGATTTGTGTCTGGAGGCTCACCGACTGGCCTTAAAAACTAATACAATCAAATAACCAGGCCATAAAAATCGGCATGAGTGTTCAATCCTGCACACTCTATCATACTGCAAATTCTTAGCCCATGATGATTTTTCAGTAAAAAGATTTTAATTGCCGAACATCCATACTTCAATTACGCTGAAGGCAAATAATGTTAAAAAAAACATAAACTAGGTTTGGGTTTGGCATTATAAACTGGGTTATTGATCACTTGGGGTTTTGAAAACTAGGATATAAGTTCTTTGCCATGAAGAGAATATAATTCCATGTTTTGGGCTCATGACAAATTACAGGGCACATTTGGCGAATTTTCGAAAATAGGCACTTGGAAATTTTAACTGGCAAATGTGTCAAAAAGTTATTTTTGGCTAATGTACGAACATAAGAAAGTATGCAAATGGATTCATCATGACTTAAGAACTGGCATACTTCAAGGATTTCTAAGACACAACACAATGGTACAATCCATTTATGCTATCCAATCACAGGATCAAAGTTATAACATGCCGAACAGGGGTACGGATCAATCTGGATACCTTAGCCGTAACAAAACAATGCAAATTGGGTTTTTGATCATGTTAGCAAACTGATCAAATGGATTCGACATGATCTAAAAATTGGAACATATGAAGTGTCTTACCCCTAGAACACAATGCAAAAAGAATTTTTTCATTTGGATCAACTAGGTCAAAGATATTATTGGTTGAACAGGGCTTCCCAGAATTGTGAACAACTAGTTAAATGCACAAAACAATAAATGACCAACTTTGTGGGGTGCAAAACCTAGTCAAACAGATTCGAAATGACTTGAAAATTGAAACATAGGTTCTCTATTATGGACACTAAACATCCCCAAAGTGACTAGTCATGACATAGTACTAGGTAAAAGATATTCAGATGCAAACAAGGCCTCTTATCGCTGTTTGACACAGGTGAAAATGCAAAAATGATACTAGCTCAAAATAGGAGTTCGTGAAACAGCTCGGCATGATGTTTTAGCTGCATAGAACACATAGACGCACTAAATGAAAGGTGTTAGAAACATTAAACACCTCTTAGGCCCCAGACCGACAACCAAGTACAATCTCATTTAAAAGCATTTAAGGGCTTGATTTTTTCAAAATTGTTGAGATGTGACTAAAAATGAAGCATGCAATTTTTAGTCCCAACAGTGGCTCTGTCTAGGGATGCATGTCCCTTGCAGGCATGGCAAGATTTCAGATCTCTGGGAGAAGTAGACCACACACTTGAATAGCAAAAACTTCCTCGAACATCTTATTGAAAACAGGAAAACTACTCTTAACTATGTACAAGAGATGGCCCTAGGCCATTGAAAAATTTCAGAACTTTTTTCCTCTGTAATATACCTTATTTTCATTGACATTCTCCTGAGGAAAACTAAAACTCTCATTCTTCCTTGTCTTACCTTGTGCCTCCATAAATGAAAAGTATGTGAAATCTGATCGTTGCCTACTTGCAACCATGTTACTCACTGAATCATATTTATCCTTTGCTGAAACCTCTTCACATTCAAACAACTGATTAGTCACCAAAATTGAAAACTCATTCCGAAAGTGTTGATCCAAACTATGCTGATCATTATCGCTTTCTTCATTAGACCGAATGTTGGAATATACCTTGAACTTATCTTTACATGACTTATCAGCACATGAAGAAAATCTATAATCTGATTGACAACCTTCACTATTTTCCTCCTCATCATATGAAAAATCAAAAAAATGTTCAGCAAGATCAACATGAAAAGAACTTGAAATGGCACTAACCTTCCCAGAATTAACATTCCCTACATCCAGCAAATTGTCATGTGCAAAGACATTTGAGGAACTATCACCTACACCTCCAAGATCTGATAAGAATTGTTTAGATTCTACCTCCTTTTCTACATCAAACTTTGGGGAATTGATTTGACTGAATGAGAAAGCATTATGAGAGAAAATATGAAGATCCTTAGAGATATTTACATGCTTTTCAAACTCACGAGCCAACAAAACAGAGATTTCATCAGAACTCAAGAAGATTGCCTCACAAATCTTCTCTTGGCTATGGTTATCATCTAGATAACATGAAGAACTTACAACAGGTAGATGATTAGTGTAACAATCTGGAAAATCAGAATTATTACAACATTCTTTCTTATCATGGCAATCATTGGATCTATTGTTGTTACAACTTTCTTCAACTTCATATGTATTGTAACTTAATTTATCTTCTCTTTTATATCCATCTTTTTCATGCTGATTGCTATTACCTGATTCATTAACATTTGAATCCACCTCTTCACAATCGGAAGATAGATTATCTTGCTCTATGGACTAATTGTATTCATTACTACCTTGGCTTTCAGCACACTCATTATCATTAGGAGATATTTCATGAAATCTGTAATCACCACTTTCCATCTCATCAATGAATTTTTTAGTCTGCAAAATTATTTGTAACCTTATAGGTGCTGGCCAATCGACTGAATCAGGTACTAGAACATCAAGGAAAATATTAGGTAGTGAAGATTCCTCAGGTCTACAATGAAAAGGCATCTTACTGATTACTGACTTAAGCCTTAAATAACATTGTTCGACACTTAGACCTTGAGTACTGCCTACCTCATTTCTTATAAGATTTACAATCCTTTTATAAACCATTGTATTCAACATAGTAATGTTATTATTCACGATTTTCAAACTCTCAGAATTTGGGGAACTAATCTCAGATCTAAGATCTGACTCCATCATAAAACAAACTTTTTACCTCTTCTTTCTAGCGCTGAAAATCACTAAATAGAGGCAACTTCTTTAAACACGTGACTTCCATGAAAAGAAAACATGAAAACCAAAATACCTCCAGTGCTGATACTGAACTTGGATCTACTGATTTGGCACAGGTGCAAGACTAAAAATCCTTTACACCACTGATCAAACTTTGTAGAGTCGCCACCTCTTTGCAAGAGGAAAGAAATAACCACTGTTGTGATCTATTTTTATATTTCAATTATTTATAACAGCAGATTGCAACTAGCACTTAAAAACTTATCAAGAATTTGAAACTCCTTTTCAAGAAACTACCAAAAGCTTCAGATCTGGCCATACAACTGAAAGTCCTTTAAAATTTTGCAATGAAATCAACTAGGAACAAACTGGTACAGAGATTTGTGAGAAATAAAACATAATTTGTCACTTGACAAATCTGAACTAGACTTTCAATGTAGGAAAAACTTGTAGATCATTATTATCTTGAAAAGAATTTACACTTTATAAAAAAATTCTTGACTCTAAAACTTTCTCAACAGTATTTGCAAACTGGAATGATTGAAGATAGACCTATGACAGTCATAGAACACAATTTTCATCTAGTTTCAACATACTGTTGATAATGAATAAAGCTTAACTTGGGGACATGAAACTTCAGCAAGGAAAAGGAACACATCTTGCTATTTATATGATATATCCAATCTGTTTCATGGCAGAGATTTTTATTCTTTCTATATGCAAGTCCCCAGCAGAGTCACCATTTTGTTGGTGTTTGAAAATGTTACCCATTTTCAATTACCCTGATGAGAACAAGATGCATCTAGGGGCAGCTAACTCCCATTATCAACACATTCATTCAGACACCAGGCCAACTATAAGGCTATACTCCTTCTTCTTCTTCAGGCTCTGCAAAAACTAGGTGGGTGAACCTATAGATTCCTTATATGGTACCATTTATCAAAGCATACACTGAATCTAATATGAAGCAGATAAAACCCTTATTTCTCCTGATAACTTATGAAATAACACATATCTACAGTAGCTAGATGCAAAACAATGAAATTCGTAAGCTGAGTGAGGGCATTCTGTTTATAGCTCTTCAACATGAAAGGGAAATTCATTTGATTAAAGATGTTGATTCAACAAAACCTCAAAGATGCAACAGTATAACCAGTGATCCTATAAATGATCAGTGCCTAATCCATTGGGCAATTCCATGAATTCAAAACATACATCTGTGACATCAGGACGTATCTCATATACCCAGACATCAGATCTATCCAACAACCTTGTGATTCAGACATCAATGTTCATTCAGGTCTCATTCTCACAAAATATCCTTCTCAAACAACCAGTAACCTTGTTTAAACATATTGAGCATTTACTTGGCCCTTTGGTCCAATAGCAAGATACATTAAACATACAACCTGAAAGGGATGCAAATGGGTCTCAAATCTTTGTTCCAAAACCACATAAGACTTACAGATTGTTGAGACAGGAGACAAGAACTAGAACAAAACTAGTGAGATTGTTGCTCATATGTATTCATTTCCTTGAAACTATACATTCAGATGCATAAGATTAAAACATGAAACAACCTAATATCTAAGAACCATCTTTATTATCTCTACAATGTTATTCACATGAGAGTCCTGCTGAAGAAAATGGTGTCACAGTCATGGAAACATGTCAAAATACTGGAACCAATGGTCTCACAGTGCAAAAACTGGGATCCCAAATGGTATCACAGCAATGAACTTTTTTCTTCCCAGAAACTGGAACCAACTGGTTTCTTAGTGACCAAAACTGGAACCCTTACAAATGAAAAAAGAAAGAAAGATATAGCAAGAAATGAATTCCCGGATCTGATATGCAATTGCCAGGTGTCCACTTGAAATCCAATCCTCTGTAACTGAAAAACCTCTTTCTTCTTTCATCCCTTCTGATCTGATTTTGTTTCATCATTAATCTGGAACAAACTTGCAAAATATCCTTGCCTAATGATGAAAACCCTTTACTTGCCAAAATATCTGATTGCCCCATGAAAAAGCCAGTGAAAATAAGTTTTTACTGAGTAAATCAGAACAAATTCGACCCTAACTACATTTCCATTGCCTTCTACTGATATCCAGGTCATTATCTTGACAAAAAAAATAATCTGAACTTCCTGGTATGAATATGGTTGCACTTTAGGTACCTGATAGAAAACCTCGTGTAGCTCAAACTAACTGATACCTGTGCAAAAGCTGACTCCAGAAATAAAAAATTTGGATTCTCATGATTCCAACGGTATATGATAAGGCATATCTAGCCTCTGAGAAACGCTTGAAATCTTCGTTTGAAAAATAGTCCCCTGCATGTCAGTTTCTTGGCAAAATAATTTTAAAATGAAAATTTTAAAATCATTTTATTTTTCCTAGCCCTTCCAAATTTGAGTCAACTCTAGGTTTGACCAATGCCACATGTCACTTTCTAATTGGTTGTTATCTCCAGTCGGGACCCACGTTGCATTTTGAATCTTGCCGATTTTTTAGAATTTTTCGGCGACCTCGCTATGTCGCTAGCCGGATTTTCCAAGATTTTCCGGCAAGTGACATAGCGACCTGCCGGATTTTTCACTTTTCCGGCCGCCTATAAGCTGCTGACATCATCATTTGGGCATGCATTTTCTTTCAAAATTTACTTTATTCCTTCTAGCCGACTGGGACCCACGAAATCCACCACACATCACACAACTTTCAAAAGCCTTTGTGTTGTTGAAACTACATGTTTGAGTGCAAAATTATTTAAAAAACAAAAACTTCCCTTGTACAAGTCACGTGGGATAATTTTTTTTACATTTCCCTCTATCCTGTAAATGTTGATTTCTTCTGCTGCATTCGTGTGAGCTGTTCTAGCTCCTTTGGCATGAGTTGCTCATTCTTACATGGAGCTCTAACCTTGTGATTGATAATTCCACAATGGAGTTTCATTTTTATGTAAATATCCCTGCCTGTTGGTCTTTTTTTGCCATGAATCAGCAGACTTTTCATAGTGATGGTCATTTCTTATGCATATGGTCACTTAAAATGAAGCTCCACCCTTCTAAAAAACGTGATACTGTTGCTGGAGGAAGCCATGGGCTTCAAAAACGTGGATACATGCTTCCTTGAGCTTTGTTTCAGTAGCAAATTTGTTCATTTTTCTAAAAAATGTGGATGTTGTTCCCTCTGGTTGCATTTTGTTTATTTATGGATGTCTCCTTTTAATTCAGCCATGGCTTACCTCGGTGTGGCTGCTCCTTTCAATGCCACTCCTTTTAAAATGGGCAGCTCTTTCTATATTTTGGTGCTTTTGCTTCAGCATTTATTCTTCTATTCATGGGCTGCCCCTTTTCATTTTCATCTTCACAGAGGTTGCAGTAGACTATGTAAAAAAAAAACATGTGGTGAGCCTTTACCATTCTTTGATGCTAATTTCTCAAATGGTGGTCGGCTGCTCCTTCTACTTGGCATGGACTCTCCCCAACGATAGCAGCTTTTCTTTTTCTTATGCCAATTTATTCTTGGCTGGCTCCTTTTTTATAATTATATGGATGCGTCATTTCCTTTATAATATCGGCAAACTTCTAAAACAATTAAAATTAAAAATCTCCCTTGCTTTGATAACCTGTGGCTTCCATTTTCATTTGGTGAAAAAGAGCAAACGATACCGGGCTTAATCAACACTTGCCTTCTTATAAAACCTTTCAATATGTTTTATTCCATTCTACCCAACTTCTTTTAATCAATTGTGGAAATTGTGGATTTGTGTCTGGAGGCTCACCGACTGGCCTTAAAAACTAATACAATCAAATAACCAGGCCATAAAAATTGGCATGAGTGTTCAATCCTGCACACTCTATCATACTGAAAATTCTTAACCCATGATGATTTTTCAGTAAAAAGATTTTAATTGCCGAACAACCATACTTCAATTACTCTGCAGGCAAACAATGTTAAAAAAAACATAAACTGGGCTCGGGTTTGGCATTATAAACTGGGTTATTGATCACTTGGGGTTTTGAAAACTAGGATATAAGTTCTTTGCCATGAAGAGAATATAATTCCATGTTTTGGGCCCATGACCAATTACAGGGCACATTTGGTGAATTTTCGAAAACAGGCACTTGGAAATTTTAACTGGCAAATGTGTCAAAAAGTTATTTTTGGCTAATGTACAGACATAAGAAAGTATGCAAATGGATTCATCATGACTTAAGAACTGGCATACTTCAAGGATTTCTAAGACACAACACAATGGTATAATCCATTTAGGCTAGCCAATCACAGGATCAAAGTTATAACATGCCGAACAGGGGTACGGATCAATCGGGATACCTTAGCCGTAACAAAACAATGCAAATTGGGTTTGTTATCATGTTATCAAACTGATCAAATGGATTCGACATGATCTAAAAATTTCAATATATGAAGTTTCTTACCCCTAGAACACAATGCAAAAATAATTTTCTCATTTGGGTCAACTGGGTCAAAGATATTATTGGTCGAACAGGGCTTTCCAAAATTGTGAACAACTTGTTAAATGCACAAAACAATAAATGACCAACTTTGTAGGGTGCAAAACCTAGTCAAACGGATTCAAAATGACTTGAAAATTGAAACATAGGTTCTCTATTATGGACACTAAACATCCCCAAAGTTACTAGTCATGACATTGTCCTGGGTAAAAGATATTCAGATGCAAACAAGGCCTCTTATCGCTGTTTGACACTAAGGTGAAAATGCAAAAATGATACTAGCTCAAAATAGGACTTCGTGAAACAGCTCGGCATGATGTTTTAGCTTCATAGAACACATAGACGCACTAAATGAAAGGTGTTAGAAACATTAAACACCTCTTAGGCCCCAGACCGACAACCAAGTACAATCTCATTTAAAAGCATTTAAGGGCTTGATTGTTTCAAAATTGTTGAGATGTGACTAAAAATGAAGCATGCAATTTTTAGTCCCAACACAACCAAGAAAAGCTAGGGTACTTAGAAGATCTCTCTTATCATTTTTTTTGCATTTATTTTGAGCTTTGATAGTCTACCCATTGCCTCCTTCATGTCTGAGTGCTCCTAGTCAAGCTCTAGGGTATCCTTCTTCCTCATGCAAGATCTTGTGTGCTTCCTTGAGCTGTCATTAGGGGTCTTTTCCTTGATGTTGTAGGGATTCAGGTCCTCTTGCTTATTGGGTCTTTTCTCCTCTATTTTTTTGATGAGAATCTTGATATTCTCATTGGCTTCTTTTAGAATATTGTAGCTTTGTTCTACAATGATACGCATAGAGCTCTCCATTATTTGGACCCTATTTTTGACCACCTACACTCTATCATCCTTGCTCTTGTCTTCCTCTAATATCATGTTCTTTAGGTTGTAGTTCTCTCTTTTAAGGCTACATACCCTATACTTAAAGTCTTGGATTTCAAGAAAAATCCATTTGGTTGTGAAAAAGCTATCAGCAACATTGTTCTTAGCATTGTTGATGACCTCCATATCCAGGTGCTCCTTAGGTGTATCATTGGAAATGACCAATGTTGGGTCAATTAATTCCTAAATTTATATTTTACCTTCATCATCCTCTTTGACCTATGTTCTTATTAATTCTCTATTAATCCCCACCTTAGCAAAGGTTGTGTCGAAATTTCTCCACTCCATATTTATGTCTTTGCCTGTGATTGAGCATTTGTATCAACTGATTCCAAATTCCTCATCCTTGGTTGTGGTCATCCCTCTTTCCTTGATTGAGATCACTTTCTACCCCTTCCACCTCAACCTCCTATTTCTCCTTCTTGGCCTCAAGATGCTTCCTTTTTGGCTCCTAGATATATTAACAGAGTCCTCTTTGCTTTTCTGAATTTTGATGATGATGGTTTTCTTTCTCTTTGTTCTCTCCAAACCCTCCCCTTCCATAATCTCCTCCTCACCTTCAGCACTATCCTCCCCTATGTCCATGCCTTCAACACTTTCATTATAGTCCTTATCAAAGAAGGAATCAAGATCATGCTTGGGATGGGGGATAGTTTTCATTTTATTTTCCATTCTACTGGTATGTTTCCCAAAGCCACTCTATGGAGAATCATCCTTCTCCTAATCAATGTGCATATCAAGGCTATCTTTAGTGTCAGAAGGAAAATAGGTTTCTTCTGACTCTTCAAAGTCCACTCTACCCTTCTTTCTCTCCTTCAACTTAATTTGTTTTCCCATTGTCCTAGCTTTAAAGAACTCATAAATTAAAAGTAACAACCCCTCATAGAGTGGTGAATTTCTTGTATGATTCTCCTGATATTCATTGATGTTTTCATTCATAGAAGAGTAAAGATAGAAGGCGATAGAAATTTTGGCCCCATACCTAAAGTGATTGAGTATCACAAAGTGGTAGGTGCAAAGATAATCAAATCTGGTGTCCAAGGTGATGTATTTGATGATAACATATAAAAAAACCTCCATGGTAGCTTGATAGAGCTCAGGAGATAATGGGTTCCTCTCTTCACTAGCACTTTTTTCTTCTCTTGAACCTTAGTAAATTCCACCATCACTTTCTCCAAGATTTTTTGAACTCTATAGAATTTCTTTCCTAGGATGGGAATGCTAGTGACAATGGAGATGACATCCTCAATCACCATGAACTCCACCCCATCAATTTTCACAATGCCCTCATTCCAGCTTTTAAACATAGCCTTGGTAACCAAGGGTTTCCAACCATGGAGCCTATCAATGAAGGTCATAATTTCCTCTTTTTCAGTATGTCCCAAACCTTGGACTACTTGCACCATTTATGGGCTTCATATTCTAGTTCCCTCCTATGCCTTTTCCCAACCATGTTTTCCTTAGTGGAAGCTAGAAAACTAGTTTTGAATCCCTTCAAATCCAAAGAAAAAGAGGCACTTCTCATTTTGAGCCAATTTTCCACTTTATGAACAAACTATCTAAAATCTATCATAGAATTAAGTAGATAGATATGTTTGATGTGAGAAGTATGAGTGAAATCATACTTCCACATTACTTTCCTACACATTCTCCATAAAGAACTAACTATCATAATAAATTTACACATCAAATTTTTGACCACTCCCCATATCATTTTAGCAGTCATAATGAACTTCTAATTATACCCAATCTTCCAAAGATCCTTTCATGTTCAATCATATCATTAATATCTGACAAGAAACTATTACCTTCCATCCACTTAGTCATTTCATTGTACTTGATGCCCCAATTTGCCAACCTGCTTGCCACTTGATTGGCCTCCTAGTACTCATGTGCCACATAAATTTCTTAGAAAGTCTTGAGAAGAAGAATGCATTCCTTATAATATTCTCTATAGTCCATGTAGGTTTATTCTTCTCATTTAGGAAGTTAATAATGTTTTTCAGATCACCTTCCATCCATATTTTTCTCACAGCCATATCTTTTGCCATCATTTTGGTATAGTGAGCCATTGTAGCCTCTGCATAGTGATTGGTTTATGTTCCAAGGAGAGCAGCAACCACAACCATTCCTTTGCCAAAATTATTTTTGATAATTCCTCCTGCACCATCCTTTCCCAGATTACCTTTGGCCACCTTGTCAAAATTATCCTTATACCAACCCTCAGGTGAGATCGACCATCTTCATCCATCCCTCTTTCTTTTATCCCTTTCATTAGAGTCAAAAGAGGGGGTAGGACATTTGATATTATAGTAGTTTTCCAAAAAAGCATGAAAACATTTGTGGAAAACCACCTCATCCTTAGTTTTCTTATCCCTATATATTCTATTGTTCTGCTCTTTCCAAACCCCCCAAAAGACATGGGGTAAGGTCTAGTTTTACAAAACCCTATCATCTCTCTTGATCCTACCTTGGTTCTACTACTCAAAGATATCCAAAATGTTGGAAGGAAAACACTAGTACATGTTGAAAAAAGATAGGAAATATTTTCAATGAAAGGGCAATGGATGAATAGGTGATAACCACTCTCACAATTATTTTTACATAAAATGCATCTATTCGGCATCCTATTTTCCCTCTTTGTAAGGTTATCCACCATTAGGATATAGTTTTGAAGCATAATCCAAAATAAAATATTAACTTTTGGAATGAGCCCCAAGAACCAAGCTTTGGTCCACATAGGGGTAAGGCCAAAATTTTGCATATTCTCATAGCTAGAGGCCATAGTATAAATACCATTAACAATCTCCCCCCAGATTATGGAGACTTTGTTGAGAGATAAGGGGATATGTCTAATCATATCCCTAAGTAGCTTGAGATCCTGAGACATCTTAGCCAAGTCAATCCACTAATTCTGGTCCCTGTAGTCACACACCCTATTCCCAAATCAATTAATACAAGAATTAGCCCATCTATTAAAAGGTTAAATGTCCCAAAGAGGGCCAACTCTCAACCATTTGTCATGCTAGAGTTAATATATTTTCCCTTGCCAAGTTGCCATTTAGCTTTTTTGAAAGCTAAGCTCTTCATCCTTGAGGTGTCATTCCAAATAAAAGAGCCCCTAGTGTCAGGTTCTCTATTGATGAATTATTTGAGATTGAGGTTTTCCATATACTTTAGCTCTAGAATATCTCCACATTCCCTCTTGGTTTTGATGATTCTATAGATTTGTTTCACTTGGAGAGCATAGTTAATCTATTTTAGCTTTCTAATTCCTAGACCCCCTTTAATCTTGGGTCTATAGATATTCTCCTAGGCCACCAGAGGGTATTTTTTATTCTCATTGGTGCCTAACCATATGAAATTCCTCTCAATAGCTTCCAGATGATTAGCAACCTTGGAAGAGATAGAGAAGAGGCTAAGAGCATAAGTAGGAAGGTTTTGTAGGGTGGACTTGATCAATAATACTTTGCCAGCCTAGCTAAGAGTCACACCTTTCCAGCCCACCAGTTTTCTATTAAAATTTTCAATGAGATTATCCCAAAACCAATCAGGTGGTTTAGTCCCCAAAGAGAGGCCTAAGTAAGTCTAGGGAAGAATTCTAATATTACATCCCAAAATTTGAGTGATTTTCTTTTGTCTATTTGTAGGGGTATTGAAGAAAAAAATTGAACTATTATCCTAGTTGATGAGTTTTCCAAAGGCCTTAGAGTAGGTATTGAGGATGCATTTGATGCTCTTAGCTTCTCTAACTAAGGCCTCACTCCCCAAAATTGTATTATCCAAAAATTGTTGGTGGGTAAAAACTAGAGGACCTAAAGAAGGTTTTAGGCCCACCAACTCCCCTCTACATCTTTTAAAATTATTAAGCCTACCTAAACCTTTAAACAGAATGATAAAGAAAATAGGTGATAATGGGTCCCCCTAATGGAGTCTTCTAGAAGACTTTAAAAAGTTTGAAGGGGTCCCATTAATCATTACTGCAAAGGTAGGGGTGGAAATAAATTGAGTAATAATCATTCCCACTCTAGAATTGAACCTAAAAGCTTCAAGCACCCTGTCCAAAAACCCCCAATCCACCCTACCATAAGCCTTAGATAGACAAAGTTTAAGTAGAAAGCCCTTCTATTTACCAACTTCAAGGGATGAATAACTTCATGAATCTCAATGATGGAATCCATAATTTTCCTTCCACGTACAAACCCTAATTGTTGAGGTGTAATAATTTTTGGAAGTAATTTAATCACTCTATTGGTTAAGACTTTCACAAAAATCTTATAGAAAGAGTTGCATAGGCTAATAGGCCTGAAAGAGTTAAAAGAATCAACCCCAGTGACTTTAGGGATCAAAACCAAAAAAGTTGCATTAATTTCTTTTAGCAGATTCCTAGCACCAAAGAATTCTTGAATAGGTTTGACTAGGTCAAATTGAGAAATTTCCTAGAACATTTGGAAGAAGAAAGTGGGGAACCCATCAAGAACATAAGGGATGGTATCAATGATAATATTTCTATCCTCTTCAACTAGGTTAAGATCTCTAGTAAGAATTGAAGAAAAGTACCTAATGGCCTCCTTAATAATTTCATTGTCTTCCCTAGTCATGCCATCTCCCTTTTTAATCTCATTGATTCTATTGGTATCCCTATGTTTCATTGTGGAAAGGTGGAAGAATCTTGAGTTTGTATCCCCTTCCTTGAGCTAGATCGACCTAGACCATTGTCTCCAAAACATTTCCTCCTTTCCAACAATATTGTGAAGATCAACATGGATTTCCTTCTCATTATTCTTCTTAATTAAATCATAATCCTATGTCTTGATCTCTTCCTGCACCTCCACAAGTTCTTCCACAATCCTTTCTTTGGTCTAGAAAATATTAGCAAAGTCCTTTTTGTTCCATTTTCTAATTTTAGACTTAATGAATCTAAATTTTTTTGCAACTTTGTACATAGCTATTCCATCAAATTCTATCCCCCACTACCCCTTGATTTTGTCGAAGAGGCAAGGGTGCAATAACCACATCTTCTCAAATCTAAAAGGGAAAGACTTATTTTTGTTAACTCTATCAATAGTAAGAGAGATAGGGGAGTGGTCTAAATGGAGATGAACTAGAGATGAGATGTTGCATTGAAACTAGCACATCCAATCCATAGTTTAAAGGGCTCTATCTAGTGCCACCTGAATACAATCTAGACCAATTCTCTTGTTAGACCAGGTGAAATTACATCCACCAAGTTCCACATCTACTAGGGCTAAATCCCTAATCAAGTTAGCCAAATTTTTCCTTTTATCTACATCAAGTGTAAGACCTCCTAACTCCTCAATAGCCAAGAAGGGGGTATTGAAATATCCCATAATAATGCCCTTAGGTTCTCCAATCTAAGATACTAAATCCAAAATTTTATTCCAAAAAATTATTTTGCTACTCTTAGTATTGGAGGCATATAAGTTCAAAATAAACCATCTATCCAAAGTCTTAGGGACAAAAAAGTTCATAAGAAAAATATTATCTCCAGTAAAGATGATATTGGCATCCAAGGAATTATTCCATATTGTTAGTAGACCATCAGAAGCCCCATCTAAGTTAGTGGTCAAGTTCATCAAACCTTAACCAAAGGAAATCTTTTCAACTTTTTCCTTGTTCATTTTAGTTTCTTGAATTAGAAAAAAAAACCTGGCCCATGATCCCTAATCATATTCCTAATAATTTTCTATTTGTGGATCCCATTAAGTCCATAGATGTTTTAGGAAATGATCTCCATATTTTACATTTGCTGCATGCTTCTTGGATGGTCTTTTGAGTCCCATCCAGAATATTCGTCCTCGCTTCTTCCTTTTTAATTTTGTTCATGCTCTTCCTACCTAGAGTGCTAGATGTACCTCCAATATCAGCTTTGGCATTGCTCCTCATTATTGCATGTGAGACCAGCAAAGGATCCCTATTATTTTTATTTTTCTTATGGGTAACTTGAGATCAAGGATCCTCATTAGAGTCCTTGCAACTATCAAAGAGGGCTTCCAAGTGAGATAAGTGCTTAGAAGAGGTAGCTAAGACCTTATCAAGGAATCTGTTGACCATTGAGGGGGTGTTGGTTTCTTGAGAGGGTTGATTCAACCCCTCCAAAAGAATCTCATCCTAATAGTCAAAATCATAGGATGTATCGGTAATGCTATTAAGTAATGGATAAAGATCTATCAAAAATATTAGGATGGGATCCTTCCTTGTCCTCCATAATGCTATTAGGTAATGGATAAAGGTCTATCAAATCCTTATTATTTTTCACCAAAGGGACATTATGATGTGATATCTTTGTAGATTCATCATTTCCTACCTCCTCATTTCTAGGCAATGTGTTATGTTCCATAGAAAGAGGCACCTTGTCCTCTCCCCCCTAGACCTTTCCATGTGAAATATTTTCCCTCCACACCTTTCTAGGTGCCTCACCTAGGATCTTTTGGTTATCATTGTATTTCTCTTGTTTGAGTTTGGCTTTTTGGGACTTTTCTATATCTTTGATAATTGGGCAAGCCTTCACTTTATGTCCAGCTGTTTTACAATGGAATTAAGCAAAAGAAACATTCTCATAGTCAATTTGTTGCACTCATTTACCTAGATGAGTTCAACCACACCCACATATATCCTAGCATATGAGAGTCACTTATTGGCTATAGTGATAGGGGCAATGGAAAGTAGTTCTCCAAAAGAGTTGGTAATGCCAACAAGAATATCTTCATGCCAATTCTAAGGGATGTTCTGGAAGCCTAATTCATCTGGGACCTGGCTAAGAAAATCATTATTCAAATCAAGGTTTGAAGTGCATTGTTGAAGGATAAGAGTAGATTTACCCATGATTCAGTTCCCCACACAAGGAATCTTGGAGTAATCCTCTAGATAGGAGAACTCAAAAGACATAAATCCTTTTGCCATAGCCATTACTTCAACCTACCCTTTTAACTCCCATTTGTTTCTAGCAAATATCCTTACCATATCTATATTAGGTCAAGAGCCAATAAATTTTCCCACAAGGGTAGTAGCCATACCCAAAATGTTATGCTCAATGATTTCAAAGGGAACCTCTAAGGAAAATCCCCATTTTCCTTGTCAAATTTATTAATGATCTTAGGAAAAAATGACTTACCTATGGTTTTAACACCAAAAAGGTTATTCCATCTACCCCAAGTTCTAGGGGCCCCTCCTCAAGATGGCCTATGCGTTGGAACATGAGCAGGAATATCTCTTAGGTTTGGCTACAAAGCATGAGGGTCCCCATCATCTCCAACCTCACCCTTCCCATCATCCTTGCCCTACTTGATTCATGTAGACTAGAATCCTTGTTCTAATTTTGAATTTTTCTCACTCAAAACTTGATTCAAACTTCCCACCCATTCCCTCTCTACTCCATTTCTATGTTCCTTCATTATATATGAGTTACATGTTCTTTTGTATTCACATATTTCATTCTCACTTCTTTGTCTTGAACCAACTCTTTCAAGTAATGATACTTGATTGCAATGTGCTTTGTCTCTGTGTACATCTCAAGGTTCTCTGATGTGTTTATAACACTTGTATTGTCACAATAAAGTACCACAAGTTTAGTAATTTCCTCCTTCATTCCTTTGAGTAACTATTTGATCCAACCACATTTGTGCAATTCACTACAATAGCCATGTATTTAGCTTCAATAGTAGATTATGATATACAAGTTTGTTTTTTATTAGGAAAATAGGTTTTACAGGGATCCTGAAACCCAAAGTTTTACAGCAATAAACAACTTAAAGCATAAAAGTCAGAAAAAACAAAAACAGCCTCAAAAGGCCCGAATCCAGGGAAACAAAGGCTAGGAATAAAGCTTGGCGGGCAGACTAGTGTCCATTCATCTCCATTTCCTACAAGATTTTTGCAGCATCACTTTCCTTCTGGATGGCCTCCTCCTCTTGGGTTGCGGGGGGGAAATGCATCTGGTACCCCTGGCTTTCCTGGATTCCAGTCTCTTTCTGAGGATCCTCCCAGTTGGTTCTGTTCTTTATACTCTACTCCACCTTCCCCACAAGACCAGCATTGGTTAGATAGTCCCCCAGATTAACAATGTTTTCATTCAAGGTATGGAGGGTATCCACAATCTGTTTAGTCACAACTTGGTGGATGAAATCCATCCTTTGGACCTTCTACTCAAGCCGAGAGATTCTGTCCTCCTGATTATCACTGGGGCCCTTGCTTCTGTCTTTTTCCTGGCTGCCCACCTAATCTTTACTGCCTCTGGCCTCATGATCATTGACCTCCCCCTTGTTATTGGTCTGGTTGGACCTATCCTTTAGAGTCACAATTTCTCGAAAAAGCCACTTAATGGAGCAGAAATTGTCAATCGAGCTATTCTTTGCATTGTTAAGGAAGTTGAAACCCATTTCATGGGCATTGTCAGAGAGAACCAAAAGAGTCAGGTCAAGGAGCTCATCATAGTGGGTGCTACTATCGAGGTCCCCCAACACCTGGATTTTAGCAGGTTCTCTAACAATGCCCATACTAACACTATCCATATTGAAATTTTTCCATGCTCTTCTCTTATTTTTATTGATGGCCTCCCCTCCCTTTTCAACCATAATTTCTATCATCTCTTTTGGGGGCAAAATGGGGATCTCCAGGGGGGAGGTGGGCACTATGGGGCTAGGGGGAAAATCAGCGTTATCACTGAGATGATCATGGGTTGGGGATTGGTCCAATTTTCTTTTCTTGGGGTTATCCTGGGTTGTCAAGGGGGTCACCTTCTTTTTGTCATTATCTTTTTCCTTATCATTTTCTAGCTCACTTTCCTTCTCTGCCACCGAATCTGCTTCCTTCAACTCTATATCTGACTCCTCACTAGACTCCTTAGGATGATGGGTAGGGGGGTTAGGGGGAGGGAACCTAGGGCTCTTCTTGCTAGGGAAGTAGGGAGAGGGTTTGGCTTTTGGGGTTTCAAACTTGATAGATTTCACAATGCGCACTTCCCCTAATTTTGAGCTAGCAATGTCCTCTGAGGAGCCACTCAAAGCCCTAATGGGCTTGACTCTAGTTTGGGTTTTCAGAAACTCAAAAATGATGAGCAGAAGACCTTCATGAAGGGCGGGATTCTTGACAGGACATTTTTTGTAACTCTCTATATTCTTAGTCATTGAAGTAAAAATATAGAAAGGAAAGGAGATTTTCACTTTATGTCTAAAATGATTAAGCAGAACAAAATGATGGGTTCTGACTCTATCAAACCTGGGCTCCAAAGTGACATACTCTATGATGATCCTTAGAAAAAGCCCCTAGAACTTCTTGATGGACTCTATGTTGTAGAAGGTGTCAATCTTTACCAGTTTTCTTTTCTCCTTGTCATTCTTGATGAAAGTGTTGACAGCATTGGCGGACATCTTCTTATCCCTGAAGAAGCTAATGCCTTCCTAGGAGAAGCCTGTCACCTCTGCAATAAGACCCTCTATGATTTGGTGGGAGACACCATCAATTAAGACCTTTTCATTATGCCAGGTTTCAACCATTATCTTGGTAACCCCCACGTCGAAACCATGGAGCCTCTCCATGAAGCTAGTTATGCCGCCCTTCTAGAGTTTTTTCCAAACCTTCCCTTTTTTTTTCTAGCTCTCTATTTCTCCCCATGGCTCTCTTCTAATCCTTTCTCCCACCATTGTGATTTTATGCCACTCTAACCCTAAACCTTGAATAGAATTGTAGAGCTCCAAGATGGACAAATCGCTAAGGATGAGAGCTTTAATGCATGTGTTTTTGGGTTTAACTCTGGCTTTCTTCTACTCGTGTAATCCGTACACATTATTATGCAATGGTGGGGGTTCTGCATAACTCCTTTTGATTCCCTTTTTAAAACATGATTTAGCATGTGTCATCATCTTAAAAAGATTTTGAGTTGGTACCTTGAATTTTCTCCTTTCGGATGAGCTCAATAGCCGCCGCCAAAAAATGATTATGGTTTCCCCACGTCATCACCGAATTGAATGTGACCACTGCGTTGGTGAACCAATCAGCAACCACGTTAGCTTCATGGTAGACATGGCTGACGTGGTAATTTTTAAGTTTGCTCAAGTCCTTTTTTAGGTCCTCAATTATGCTTTCAATGGTCCATGATGGTTTGGTTACTCCTAAAATACAATTAATTATATTTAGGGATTCACCTTCAAGCCATAGTTGATTGATCCCTGAGTCCAGGGCCAGCTTAACAATGAGTCTGGCCGCACTGGCTTCAGCCAAATGGTTGGTTTGGTGACCAATAGGGGAGGAGATAGCAGAAATGCCCCTCCCAATCTATTTCTTATGATTCCACCACATCCAGCGGGACCAGGGTTCCCCTTAGCTGCTTCATCAAAATTGGCTTTATGCCAATTTTTGAGGGGGAAGGACCAAGAAGCCTACTCTCTTCTTTTGATCCTATCTTCTTTCCTGGTCTTAAATTTCCCTCCATCCTTTATGTTTCCATCTCTAGTTGTGGAATAGTTCTCTTTCATGAGGCTATCAATTTTCTCTGCTATAATACCCTTAGGAGCTTCTCTATCTCTAAATATCCTGTTGTTACGCTCCTTCCAGATTCCTCAGCAAAAGTGTGGGATAATCCAGGAACTCAATGTTTGGGATTCCAGGCCTTTTTGGTTGCTTCTCCACTGAATGAAGAAATTTTGGATACTGGCTGGCGAGAACCAGTAGGAGTTCATATTGGAAGTCAGAAGACTCCACACTCTAGAGGAAAAGGGGTAGTGAATAAAATGTGATTAACCGTTTCTAGGTCAATTTTATAGAGGCAGCATCTGTTGGGAATAATTTGGCCTCTTTTGGCTAAATTATCCAAGGTAAGGATCTTGTCTTGCGAGAGAAGCCAAAAGAAAATGTTGATTTTAGGCATTAATCCAAGGGTCCAGGCCTTGGCCCAAATAGGTTTCTCCCCTATCCCCACAAGGGAGAGATAGCCTGAGGCAACAGTATAATGGCCTCCAAAAGAGTCTCCCCAAACTAAGGTGTCACCTATCTGGTTGATGTTAATAGCATTCAAAGAGGCCATCAAATGCTCGAGATTCTACGAAAGTTTTGCCAGATTGTGCCAATCATTCCCATTTCTTTAGTTCCTAACTAGCATACCATATCTGCCTATTGCCTGATCAGCCCACCTGCCAAATGAAGGATGGCTATTGAGAGGTTCCTGAAAAAGCCAACTGTCTTGCCAAAAAAGGATTTTGTCTCCCATTCCAGCTTTCCATTTGGCCCTAGATTTGGCAAGGGGAAAGCCCTTCAAAATACCTTTCCAAATGTAAGAACCCAATGGCAACTAGGCCCCTTGGAAAATGGAGGAGAGAGATAGGCCTCCCAAGTACTTCTTAGCCAAAATGTCCCTCCAAACCCCTGTGCCTTGGAAGATGCACCAAGGGAGTTTAGCTAAGAGGGATTGATTGAGGTGAGAAATTTTCCTGATTCCAAGACCTCCCTAGCTTTTCGACAAGAAAACCAGGTCCCAGGCTACCAGGTGGTATCTCTTGTGGTCATCAGTACTAGTCCAGAGAAAGTCCCTCTGAATCCTCTCCATTCTGTTCACAAACCTAGCTAGAATCCCAAAGAGACTGAGGGCATAGGTGGGGAGGTTCTGGAGAATCGAGTTAACCAGGGTGCATTTACCTACCTGACTGAGGGTGGCCCCTTTCTAGCCAGCAAGTTTCTTGTTGAAGTTGTTGATAATGCTTGTCCAAAAGGATTTTGGGGGTTTGGAGCCTAGAAGAAGCCCAAGATAAGTCACCGGTAGGGACCCAATGCCACAACCCAAAATTTGGGCAATTTTCCTCTATCTCTCTAGAGGAGTGTTGAGGAAGAAGACAGAGATCTTGTCTAAGTTAATAGCTTGGCCAGAACCCCTAGTGTAGAAATTAAGAATACTTTTGAAGGTCCTAGCCTCTTGAATTGAAGCTTCACCCCCCAAAATCATGTCATCCACAAATTGCTGATGAGTGAAAGAGGATGGACCTGAAGAAGGCCTCAAACCCACTAAAAACCTGTCCCTAATCTTCTTCTAAATGAGTCTACCAAGGTATTCCACCATGATAAAAAATAGGACCAGAGAGATGAGGTCTCCTTACCTTAGATCCCTAGAGGGGGAGAAGAAAGGAGAGGGGTGGCCATTGACCAGAACCGATAAAGAGGGTGAAGACACAAGTTGAGAGATGAGTTTGCAAACCTAATCATCGAGGCCAAAGGCATGAAGAACAATAAAGAGAAACTTCCAATCAACCCTATCATAAGCTTTTGATAGGTCCAGCTTAAGAAGGAATCCTTTCTTTCTACCTGCCTCAAGAGAGTGGATGACCTCATGAACTGAAACAATTGAATCAAGGATCTGCCTGCCAGGGACAAAGCTAGTTTATTGAGGAGAAATAATTGGAGGGAGAACTCTGAGGAGCTTGGAAGTGAGAACCTTGGCAATGATCTTATAGAAGGAATTGCAAAGGCTAATGGGCCTAAATTTATCTATAGAATCAACACCCGAGATTTTAGGGATGAGAACTAGAAAGGTAGCATTAAGTTCTTTAAGAAAATTCTTGGCTCCAAAGAACTCCTGAACCGCTTTAACCACATCCTTTTTCACAATGTTCCAAAAGATCTGAAAGAAGAAAGTAGGGAAACCATCCAGGCTAGGAGCTTTATCCCTCAGGAGAGAGAAGAGGGCCTGATGGATTTCCTCCAAGGAGGGGATTGCCTTCAACATGAAGTTGTGGTAATCTTGAAGAATTGGGGGAATGGTCACTAGGATTTCCTCTTGTTCAGACCCAAAGAGGGAAGGATCAATAGAGAGGAGAGATGAGAAGTAGCAGACAGCTTCCTTCTCGATTTCATCCTCTTTGGTAATCTGAACCTGGCCCTTTACAATGTTGGATATTCTATTATTAGCCTGGTGCTTAAGGGTGGTCAGTGAAAAAATCTGGTGTTGTGATCTCCTTCCTTCAACCAACTGACTCTTGATCT
Source organism: Cupressus sempervirens (assembly GCA_028749045.1). Taxonomy (NCBI): domain Eukaryota; kingdom Viridiplantae; phylum Streptophyta; class Pinopsida; order Cupressales; family Cupressaceae; genus Cupressus; species Cupressus sempervirens. The sequence goes on along the minus strand of CM053789.1, from coordinate 236,918,220 downwards.
CTGTTTCTAGTAAAGCTCTTCCTTAGATATGATGTTGTGTAGATCCAAAAGGATGGCCTTTTCTTGTTGGCTATTATGTGCATTGTATCTTGAATGTTGGATTTCATCCTGAATAGAAGACAACTGATCAAAAACCTCATCTTTCTCCTAGAAGATGTGGCCAAAGTCAGTTCTATTCCATGATTTGATGTTTCTTTTCACATTTTTTAGCTTTTGGGCAACTATGTACATTGCAGTGCCTTCAACCTCAATGCTCCACCAATGGGATATATTATCTTCCAGCGTAGGGTGTGAGAGCCACATTTTCTCAAAGCGAAAAGGGAAAGCCTTATTGCTAGAAAGGGGGGAGGCAGAAAGAGAAATTGGGGAATGATTAGAGCCCACCCTGGGGAGGAGGGATAATCTACAAGAATGGGAGAGGAGCCATTCGGGGGAGATGAGGGCTCTATCAAGAAGAACCTGGATGCTATCACCCCCAATTCTTCTGTTAGACCAAGTGAAGATGCCACCTTGAAGGTCCAAATCCAAGAAAACAAGATTCTGAATGAACAAAGCAATGTCACATTTTCTATCCTGATCCGGGGCATGACCCCCCCTTTTTTCTGCATCAGATAGAGGCAAGTTGAAGTCCCCCATTATAATCCCTTTATTCAAGTTACAATTAGATAAAATGACAAGGATCTTAGTCCAGAAGCGGTTCCTATCTTTCTTGGTATTGGGGGCATACAGGTTAAGAATTATCCAAGATTCATTGCTTTGGATGTGAAAAACCTTACAAAGAAGAGCATTAGTAGAGCTATAAAGAGAAGTTAACTTGAAAGCTCTAGTGTTATACAAGGTTAGGACACCACCAGAAGCACCATCTAAATTAGAAGCTTCATAGCAAAAATTTTTACTGAAAGATATCCTTCTTACCAGGTCCCTTTTCATCTTTGTTTCCTATAACAACAGAAAGTTAGGTCTTTGGTCTCTAATCATATTTCTTATGAGTTCCTGTCTGTGAGCCCCATTAAGGCCCCTTATGTTCCATGAGATAACTTTCATTTTGTACTTCCCAATAAATCCTTGATGGACCTCTAGCTTCCATCTGCCAGGTTCTTTCTTGTTTCTTCTTGCAGTATCTGATTTAAGTTCTTTCTTCCTGCTCCCTTGGGGGGTGACCCAATATCAGCTTTAGCCCTACTTCTAGTTGAAGAAGGAGATGGGGGGGGGGGGGGGGGGGGGTGAATTTTCTTCTGGTTCTTCTTTTTCTTCTTGACCATGCACCAATCATCAAGGCTATCTATCACACTATTATCTAACCTATCTTCCCAAAGGGAAAGCTGAGATGGATCAGTGTTCTTAATGAGGAGTTGAAGCTTGGCCTCAATTCCTATAAGGGCTGTAGAATCTCCCCCCTTGCCAAAGATGACCCCCAAAGAAGCCAGAGTGTTCTCAAGGAGAAGACACTTAGATTGGGTATCCTGATCTTGATCCGGGGATTCTCGTTCCAAGCGATTCAACACTATAGCTCCCAAAAGAGGGACTTCCTCCACTGCGGGAGAAAACTGTACTATAGTTTCCAGAGGGAGATTTTGCTCCACAATGGGACCTGTGGCTAAGGAGGGTGAGCTAACCCACACCTTAGGGACCTCCAACGGGTCTGAGAATGTCTTTTCCAATACAAGCCCCTGTTCAAGGGGGGGGAGACAGAAATTTCTTTGAGGGGATCCTTCTGAATAGAGTCCTTCACTGCTGCATCTATTAGGCTAACAGCCTTTCTCCCCTGTTCCATAGAAAGTTTGCACCTCCATAGCATCTTCATCTTTCCCTTGCCAGAAGGGCATGTAGCAATTTTCTTGGTTTGATCAGGGATGAATGAATTCGTGATCTTCTTCTTTGCCTCATTGGGGCACTGGTGGGCCTTATGACCAGCCTTTAGACAGAGGAAGCACGCAAAGGGGATCATTTCATAGATGATTTTCTGGTTGTGCACTCTAAGTTTGGAATGAAGTTCAATGAACTCAGGCATGTCTATTCCATCTCTCACCCCAATGTAGATGCATGAAAAATTGAGGCGACACTTGGAAGCAGTGATCGGATCCATTGAGAGAAATTCCCCAAAGGTCCTGGCTATACCCCCAAAGACGTCCTCATTCCAGTATTCTAGTGGTAGTTTTGGCAGTCTTACCCACACCGGAGCTTGGGCGAAAAAAGAATCATTCAAGCTCATGCCAGAGGACCATTTTTGGAGCACAAGGGAAGAATGACCCATGGCCCATTGCCCTTCACTCAGAATGCTAGCAAGGTCTTCCGAGTAAGTGAAATTGAAAGACATAAAGCCTTTCACCATAGCCGTGACCGAGACCTGGCCCTTGAGAGCCCATTTATGATTTATGAGCTGCCTTACTTCATCAATGCTTGGTCTAGGCCCTAGAAATTTCCCAACCAAAGTAGAAGCCATAGTCTAAATATTGTGATCCACAATCTCATTTGGGATGGCTATCACACAAGAACCAATCATCAAATTTTGAATAGTTTTAACAGGCAGGAAAGAGGACTTACCAGAGGGTTTAACCCCGAAGAGTGAGGACCATTTTTTCGGTCCTTGCACATTTGTTTTGGAGACCAAAGGAGACTTGGCTACTTCCTTGATTAGGACAGCTGGACCCCCAACCGTGCTTTTCAACTTGTCCCCAGTGCCAGGAGCAGCCAAACAGCCTCCATCTTGTTTTCTATACTCCAGTCTAGGGGCCCAAAACTAACCATCCAAGGAGTTCCCACTCTTGCATGAATTTTAATTTTGAAAACACCCACTCTCTCTGCTCCCATCACTATCCGCTCCCATCATTGGATCTCTTATCTTCACTAAAAATGTTACAAATGTGCATAGAGTTTCTATTTTCAATATATATATATATATATATATATATATATATATATATATATATATATATATATATATATATATATATATATATATATATATATATATATATATATATATATATATATATATATATATATATATATATATATATATATATAAGTTTGTTTCTTACTAGTCCATGAGACTAATATTTTTCATGAGAAAAATGCTCCTCCACTTGTACTCTTTATTTCATCAATGTTTCTAGCCCAATCAGCATCTGTATAGGTTCTCAATTCAAACTTATCATTCTTCTTGTAGTATACACCATAGTCTTATGTTCCTTTCAATTATCTCATGATTCTTTTACTAGTCATTAAATTATTGTCCTTAATATTTATTGAAAACCTTGCAACAATCCCAACAACTAATGCAATACTAGGTCTATTATGAACTACATATTTCAATTTGCCAATCATAGACCTGTACAATGTTTGATTTACTTTAGAAGAATCATCACTCTTGGGTAGTTTGTGTCTTGTCACCATAGGAGTACTAATAGGTTTTGAATAATAAATGCCAAAATTTGTAAATATTTCATTCACAACTTAAATTGAGCAATGTAAATACCATATTTCATTTGATACACTTGTAAACCAACAAAAAACATTATCTCTCCAAACATAGGCATCTCAAACTATTTCTTCATTTCATTTGAAAATGTCTTACATAATACATTTGGTCCTCCAAATATGATATCATTAACAAATATTTCATCTAGTAAAATCACTGTAGCTCCTTCTCTCTTTAAGCATAAATTCTTGTTATCATCAGTCTTCTCAAAACCAATCTTCACAAGATAGTTGTGCAGTCTTTCAAATGATGCTCTTGCAATCTACATACCATGTTCTTATTTTTTGGATTGAAAAATCCTTTTGGTTGTTCTATTGAAACTTCCTCTTCTAGTATGCCATTCAAAAATGTTTACTACACATCATCTGATAAACTTTAAAGCCTTTATATGCATAGTAAAAAAGTAGAGTTCTTACTCCTTCCAATCTTGCAACTGGGGAGAATGTATCTCTATAGTAAATTCCTTGTTCTTATTCATATCTCTTGCAAACTAATCTTTCCTTATGTTGGAAATACAATAAGAGAAGTAAATTCTAAGAGGAGGGGGGGAAGGGTGATGGGCTGAATGAGTCCTTCAAATCATTAAGCATAAAATAATTCACCACATGTCCATCTCATAATTTGCATGTAAACTAAAATAGTTGGCTAAACATATTCATCCATAGCATGAAAGAAAATGAAATTCAACACATATATGACACGAGATATTTGGTTACCTAGAAACCCTCCAATGAGAAGGTAAAACTGGGGTGGGGATGACACCCAAAAATCTTCACTATTGCAGTTGTAAAATGTATCCAATGAAGGTTACAATTTTTTATCATAAACTATGATCTACCCTATAAAAGGTCTACCCTGTTAAAGGCTTACAAGATTTTTAGATCTTACCCTATTAAAGGATTTCCTATTATAAGTGTGCCTAATTAAAGGAATTAAACTTACAATGAAGTAAGCAACTTGTTAAAAGATTTACAATAGCCTGTTAGGACTACTTGATGCAGGAGCATCCAGAGGTATAAGGGCAATCCTGTGTCACCCAAAAAAAAGTAATTAGACTTAGTTTCTATTTCATGTCTTTACATTTTTGGATACCCATTTGGGTCAAATAAAGGTTCCAACTCTCACAGTTCCACTATCAGTGTGTTTGAAAATCCTAAAAAAATAGGAGCATGCAATTTGGCCATCATTTTGGTGACCTAGAAGGTGTGAATTGGATAGATGAATTTAATCATGATTTAGAGCATTCCAGAAAAAGAATCAGCTCAAAAGGCCCCACGGTTTGAAAGTTATTGCAATTTTTTGAGTTTTGGAGACCTCCTAAGAATTCTTCAAAGTCAGGTTAGGAGCATCAAATGACCTCAAAAAGCGCCAAAAAATGGGGGATGAGTGAAGCTTGTCCATAAGTCTATAGAGCACTTCAAGAGCTTTCCGAAAATGTAAACGGTTCATCAATTGGAGCTACGGTTCAAAAGTTATGCCTCAAGGAAGTTCGGTTACCGTTTCTGGATTCTTCTAGATTTGCACCGACTTCTAACGCCACTTCTGGAACCTTTTATTTCATCAGTGGATGCCTACTAGCACTTTCTAGAATGTACTCCTAGTCCTTAACCCTCGAGGTCTATTTAAGGAGATTTCTGGCATTGTAAAAGGTAGTTCAGAGTGGAGTTTGAGAGGAGGTACCATAAGGAGAAATTATCTCTAGATTTATGCTATTATAAGCCCTTAGGGCATGTTTTGAAGTTTATTTTCTTGTACTATTTGTACTAGCTTATTTTCTCAGTTAATATAATTTCCCTTTTCTGTTGTTTCCATTTTGTTCTTGGGTTGTGTCCCCATCAAGTGGTATCAGAGTGAGTTTTCCTGAGTGTGTAGACAGAGCGCCGACTATGAGGCAGTTTGCACTAGGACTGTGTGGTTGTAGCACTCATAACTGGGTATCAGAAGAGATGGTCTCTAAGTTAAAGCTCAAGAGGGAGAAACATCACTAGCCCTATCAGATTTCTTGGGTAAAAGATGATCATAAGGTCCTGGTAAGTGAACAATGTTTAGTAAAATTCAAAATTGGGAGTTACAATGATGAAGTTCTCTGTGATGTTATTTCGATGGATGTTTGCCATCTATTGTTGAGTAGACCACGGCAGTTTGATAGACATGCAGTGTATGATGGACATGCAAACACATACTCTCTGACAAAGGATGGAGTTTGCCACAAATTGAAGCCCATGAAAAAGGAAGGTGAAAAGGTATGTAGTAGTGCTAGAATTTGTATTGTTGATGGAAGGAAGTTTTTAGATGGCATGAAACATCAGCATATGTGCTATGCTTTGATTCCTAGGAAAGATAAAGAAGGTATTAGTGAAATACCACTTGAAGTTTCAGATTTACTAAGGGAGTTTGGAGATATTATCTCTGATAATGTTCCAGATGGATTTCCACCAGTAAGGAAAATCAGTCATAAGATAGATTTGATTCCAAGAGCTAGTTTTCCAAACAAGGCTGCTCACAGGATGACTCCTACTGAAACAGAGGAGCTAAATAGACAGGTTCAAGAGCTGTTGAGGAAGGGCTTGATTCGAGAGAGCCTGAGTCCTTGTGTAGTACCTACAGTACTCACACCAAAGAAGGATGGAGAGTGGAGGATGTGTACAGATTCTCGAGCTATAAATAGGATCACCATCAAGTACCGATTTCCTTTGCCAAGGATGGATGATATTATGGACTACTTGAGTGGAGCTCAGTACTTCACAAAGATAGATTTGAAGAGTGGTTATCATCAGATACAAATTCGAGAAGGAGATGAGTGGAAAATAGCCTTCAAGACCAAGGAGGGTCTTTATGATTGGTTAGTCATGCCCTTTGGATTGACGAATGCCCCAAGCACCTTCATGCGGCTCATGAATGAGGTACTTAAGAAGTTCTTGGGAAAATTTGTTATTGTCTATTTGGATGATATTTTAATTTTCAGCAAGATTTTGGAAGAACATTTATTGCATATTTGTAGTGTCCTTGAAAGGCTAAGGGAAGAGAAACTATTAATTAATCTGAAGAAATGTATCTTTGAAAAAAGGGAGTTAGTCTATTTGGGGTTTTTTATATCACCTGAAGGTCTCAAAATGGATCTAGAGAAGGTAAAAGCCATCTTGGAATGGCCTACTCCAAGGTTTGCTACTAAGGTAAGATCATTTCATGGTCTAGTTAGTTTTTACAGGAAGTTTATTAAGAATTTCAGTGGCATATGTGCACCCCTAACTGATACAATAAGAGGGGATAGAAAAGAGTTCAAATGGACTGTAGCAGCTGCGAGAAGTTTTGAATTGCTAAAGAAGAAGGTGACAGAACAGCCTGTGTTGGCACTTCCAGATTTTAGAAAGGTTTTTCAGGTGGATTGTGATGCTAGTGGCAGTGCTATTGGGGTTGTATTAATCCAAGAAGGTAAGCCTACTACATATTTTAGTGAAAAATTGAATGATGCAAAGAAGAAGTATTCTGTTTATGATCAAGAGTTCTATGCAATAGTTCAGGCCTTAAAGAAATGGAGGCATTATTTATTGCCAAAGGAATTTGTTTTGTATACTGATCATCAGGCATTACAGTACCTAAATAGCCAAGATAAATTGAATTAGAGGCATATGAAGTGGGTAGAGTTCTTACAGAGCTATACATTTGTGTTGAAGCATAGAAGTGGAAAATCTAACAGGGTTGCAGATACACTAAGTAGGAGGCAGTTGTTGCTTACAGTAATGTAGGTTGAAGTAGTTGGATTTGATGAACTCAAGAATTTGTACCTTGAGGATCCTAATTTTGTTGAAGCATCGAAAGCTTGTAAAGAACCTATTGCTATAGATAGAACCAAGTGGTTAGACTATTTGATTAAGGATGGCATGTTGTTCAAAGGTAGTCAATTGTGCATTCCAAGGAGTTCCATGAGGGAAAATATGATAAAGGAGAAACACAGTGGAGGGATAGCAGGACATTTTGGTCGAGATAAGACCATTGCCATTCTTAGAGAACATTATTTTTTGCCTCAAATTTCACAAGATGTGAAGAAGTTTGTACAGAGTTGCCAGGTTTGTCAAGTTGCCAAGGGGTTTAGTCACAATACTGGCCTATATCAGCCATTGCATGTTCCATCAAGGGAGGACATAAGTATGGATTTGTTCTTGGATTACCAAGGACACAAAGGGGTAATGACTCAGTATTCGTGGTGGTTGATAGGTTCTCCAAAATGGCACATTTCATTCCATGCCACAAAACTCATGATGTTGTCCATATTGCAGACTTGTTTTTCAAAGAGGTGGTAAGACTACATGGTCTTCCAAGGAGTATAGTTTCTGACAGAGACACTAAATTTGTGGGGTATTTCTGGAGGACATTGTGGAAAAAGTTGAGAACAGACTTGAAATTCAGTTCCACACATCACCCACAAACTAACCGTCAAACAAAAGTGGTAAACAGAAGTCTGGGCAATTTGCTGAGATGTTTAGTTGGGGATAAGCCCAAGGGATGGGATTTAATTCTACCACAAGCAGATTTTTCTTACAATAACTCTATAAATAGGAGTACTAGAAAATCACCATTCCAAATTGTATATGGGAATAGCCCAAGGACTGCACCAGAGCTGAGGAAGATAGAACAAGGGGAGAGGACAAGTGCTAAAGCTGAGGAATTTGCTGAACATATCAAGCGTCTACATGAGGAGGTTCAAGCACACATAACCAAGATGAATCAAGAGTATAAAGCTAGGGCTGATCAAAGGAGAAGACATAAGGAATTCCAAGTAGGGGATCTAGTCATGGTGTACTTACGAAAAGAAAGATTTCCAGCTGGTACTTACAACAAGCTAAAAATGAAGAAATTTGGCCCCTGCAAAATTTTGAAGAAACATGACTCAGGAAATGCATATGAAGTGGAGCTACCAGATGGTATTCAGATTTCTCCCATTTTCAACATTGCAAATTTAACAGAGTATCATGATGATGGTGCAGATGAGGAGCTAGTGTTAGAGCCATGTCCAATTCCTGCTTCTAAGGAGGAGATAGAAGACATTCTAGCTTATCATGTGGGTAGGAGTACCAAAAACAGGCAGTATGAAGAGTATTTGGTCAAATGGAAAGGACGGTCGATCGAGGACTCAACTTGGATTTCAGCAGCTAAGGTTTCCCATTTGGGATTTCCTCTACCATTCATCAAGTGGCAGGGTCACTTTTCAATCTACCCTGGGTGTCTGATGCAGGAGCATCCAAAGGTATAAGGGCAATCTTGTGTCACCCAAAAAAATGTACTTAGACTTAGTTTCTGTTTCATGTCTTTACATTTTTGGATACCTATTTGGGTCAAATAAAGGTTCCAACTCTCACAGTTCCACTATCAGTGTGTTTGAAAGTCCCAAAAAAATAGGAGCATGCAATTTGGCCATCATTTTGGTGACCTAGAAGGTGTGAATTAGCTAGATGAATGTAATTGTGATTTAGAGCATTCCAAAAAAAGAATTAGGTCAAAAGGCTTCAAGGTTTGAAAGTTATTGTAGTTTTTCAGGTTTTGGAGACCTCCTAAGAATGCTTCAAAGTCAGGTTAGGGGCATTAAATGGCATCAAAAAGGGCCAAAAAATGGGGGATGAGCAAATCTTGTCCATAGTTCTATAGAGCGCTTCGAGAGCTTTTTGAAAATGTAAAAAATTCATCAATCAGAGCTACGGTTCAAAAGTTATGCCTCCCGAAAGTTCGATTACCGTTTCTAGATTCTTCTAGATTTGCACCGACTTCTAACGCTACTTCTGGAACCTTCTATTTGGTCAGTGGATGCCTACTAGAACTTTCTAGAATGTACTCCTAGTCCTTAACCCTTGGGGTCTATTTAAGGAGATTTTTGGCATTGTAAAAGGTAGTTCGGAGTGGAGTTTGAGAGGAGGTACCATAAGGAGAAATTATCTCCAGATTTATGCTATTGTAAGCCCTTAGGGCATGTTTTGAAGTTTATTTTCCTATACTGTTTGTACTAGCTTATTTTCTCAGTTAATATAATTTTCCTTTTCTATTGTTTCTATTTTGTTCTTGGGTTGTGTCCCCATCACTACTCTAATAAGAGATTTAACTAATTCACTTGTTAGAATGTCTTAGCAATAATCTTGTAATTAACACTCTACTACTAGATAATAGAGCATCTCTTTTTTTATGTGTACTTGATCCTCTCTAATCAAATGTGTCACTTCTATCCTCTAATTTCTTCCCTCTATTCTCCTCTAACTAATGTTGTAATGTATAACTCAATTCACAACTCCTTAGCTACCATGAATGCTCTTTTTGCGCATGCAAACTTCTCTCTTTACATACTCAATGTTTAGGGTTTTTCTTCCTTAAGAAGACCTAGGTGAATTAGGGTTAGGCATGAATCAATGGTTGTGATTCACCCATTTTTTCACTTAATCTATCCCTTTAATTGATTGGTTTCATTTACTACATTGGGATCCTCAATATAGATTTGTCCTGACCATATAGAATCACAAAACAATCCTTAAGTTGGCTCAATAATGGTTTACATAGAAGTTTGTGCCATTAAAAACAACTATGTCCAAAACTATTTTTCTTAGCATCCACTATATCTTCAATGTTGTAATTTGGCCTCTAAATGACTCGACATCCATTGATCACTCGACATATAAATCACTTAGCATCAACTCTATACTCGACACTTTAGTGAATTGGCACTTACTAGTTACATGGCACATATTGTATATCTCACTCAACATATATTATATGACAACTTATGCTTGATATACATTACTTGTTCAACATGAACTAAGTTTTATCTTGTAAATGACTTAAGTGTATTGTCACTCATATGTCAAAACCAATATGAGATTAACACCTTATTCCTTATGACTTCATCATTCTCATCCAATTTGTTTTTGTACACCCACTAGGTTCTAATCACATTCTTTTTCTCTGGTCTGGGTACTAGAGATCATGTTTTATTCTTCTCAATTTGATCATTTTCTTCTTTCATGGCTTTACTCTAGTCTTCATTATCTTATGCATCCTTCACTAACTTAGGCTCATGAATTCTTAACAAACATGTATCATTTCTCAACCTATTCTTTTTCATTGATTTGACTTCTTTGTTTCCAATAATTTGTCCAAAGAGATGATGTCTTCTGACATACTTTGACAATCTTGGTTCTTCTCTTCTTTCTACAATGGGTTTGTCAACTTTAGAGTCACTTTGCACTTCTCTATTAGGTAACTCGATATTCTTTTCATGTACACTTATCTTAGTATTAGAACATACCTTGGCTTTTGTCTACAACCCAATTCTTCAATGCAACTTAACATCCATTGTATGTGACTTGGAAGTCACTGATGGTTATTTTTGTTAATTTACAACTTGTTTCTCAACTTAATCAGCATTCATGTCTTCGTAATAGTACATGAAGATTTTGTACTCTTCAGGTTCCTTCTAAAGTTTAACTTCATGTACCTTTGTACATTCAACAAATTTTACATTTGCACCTTCCACAACTTTGTTAGTGTTAGTATTTAAACACTTACAGGTAGTTATTGTGGAATAGACTAGGAATAAACCTTATTATATTTTTTAATCAAGTTTACCATTTATTTTTCCTTAAGAATGTAACACTTTCTTCCAAATACCTTAAAATATTTTACATTGGGTGAGTATCCATATCATAGTTCAAAAGGTGTGGAATTCATACCTTTCTTGACTTGTACTAGGTTCAAGGTATAGACAATTGTGCTTACATATTCTCTCCATTATTTCAAGACAACATTCTTCTCCATCATTAGTGTTCTAGCACAATCTATCAAAAATATATTCCTCCTTTCAAAAATCCCATATTGTGGAGGGGTCCTAGGTGTAAAAGTTTTTCTTTTAATTCCTCTGTCATTACAAAATATCTCAAACTCTTTTGATATAAATTCTCCACCTCTATCAAATCTCATACACTTCAATCTTTTGCCAGTCTCCTTTTCAAGTCTTGGCCAAGTACCACTTAAACATTTGAAAAGCATCAAATTTTTATTTCAAAAATATAATTGTCATCATCCTAGAATAATCATCAACAAATAGGATAATGTACTTGTCACCTTTGTAGCTTTGCACATCAATTGGTCCACATAAATCAGTATGAACTAATTCGTGAATTTTTTTTGAGGTATGAATCTTACTTTTAAAACTAGATTTTATCATCTTGCCTAACATTGTTTGCAAATCATATTATTAGGTTTTTTTCAATTTTGGCAAAATTCTGACACTTTTCATGTTACTATTACTAACTAAGTTATCAAAATTAATATGACATAACCTCTTGTGCCATAATCACACATCATCAAATTCTACAACAAGACAAGTAGCATCATTCATGTCAACATAAAATAGATTACCTCTAGTTTGATCTCTATTTCCAATTAGTTTTCCATCGATGTCATAGATCTTTTCTTTCTTGTTATCAAATTCAACTTTGCAGCCTGAACTATTCAATTGTGACACACTCAAAAAATTATATTTAAGTCATTCTACATATTAACCATTGTCACACATGATCATTTGTATCATTTATACTAATCCTATTGGCCTAGTTTTTCACTCTAAGATTTTTGTAACATCCTATAGTGAGAAACCTTATGAATTTTGTTAAAACCCTAGATGCGATCTTTAAAAATTTCATAAACCCTTGTTTTGGTGTCTTAGCCCTCAAAATAGTGGAAAGTGATATTTTAATTGAACTGTGTGGGTAGACTTTATCCTAAGTTTTTTTTTTCCCATAATTATTTTATTACTTTCCATGAAATAAAACCTTTCATTTTAAGAAATACCCTAACCATGGTTACTTCCTAAGTATTTGGAAAACTATTTTAATTATGGTGGTTTATTTTGGCCAACTATTGATCCTTGGTAGATCAATGGTGAGCACATGCCTACATTCAAAATTTGAATGACTTTTAACAAATGTGGGTAGTGCCTTTGTACCACATAACACTTGGTGACATTAAGTTTTGAATACACCACAAAGATTAGAAATTATCAGAGCTTGTCAATACTTTTTAAGAACTTTTTCAAAGTTGTTAGTAAGGGTTAGTGCACATTCAATTTTCTAGAAATATCATTGGTTGAGCTGAGTAGTGGGGTTACTTTTGCTACCATATCATTGAGTCATTGATCTTTGGAAGATAAACAATGGGTGTATTACTGCTTCACAAAGATGTTCAATTTTTACCTAATGAGGTAAAGTACCTACTTGATGCGTAGTATATGATGAGGTCATGGGATTGCAGTTCTTAGAAGCTAGTAATGCGGTATATATAGTTGGAAAACTGTCAAAACATGTTAGAAAAGGACAATGCATTTATCAGATGTACTTACTGATTGGATCAAAAAAGGGAAAGATCTATAACATCATTGATCTCTAGAAAATCAATGGCTATTGCTTACCCACAATGTGAAAGTGAATGAACTTTAGTCAAAGCGGTAAAGCACCTACTTACCATTTGGAAAAGTGGGACTAGTCATTAAGGAAATTGTCGAGTCATGCTAGGGTGGAAAAGCATGATGATATGGAGTGCAGTGATTGGTAAGATAGTACATGTATTTGCCAAGCTAGAAGATGAGAGTACTAGTAGGGTCACAATTCTAAAGTCATATTTGTAAAGTTGTAGTAATTTTTTGTGATCATTGATCTTTGGAAGATTGACAATCAACACTTCACTGCTTTGTAAAAATGATTGAACTTTAGTCAAAGCAGTGAAGCACCTGCTTAACACGTGGCACATCTTCAAAAGTTTTAATGTAGCTATTTTATTTTCAAATCAAGTTGTCTAATATTGTATGATTAACAAAGGAAATTTAAATTTCAAAGAATGACATGAAAATTGAATGCTAGAAGCATTATTCTATTTTGTTCCACTTTGCGTGACCTTAATGCTATAGTGTATTTTATCAAATTCACCATTTTTGAGCCAAAAGATCACAAAATTATCATAGTGCAAGTGTTTCTAGAGCTAGGGTAAGAATTTTTAGGATTTCTCAATGATTTATAGAGTGATTCACAGAGACAAATAAGCTAGAAAAAGATAGGTGATTTTTTTGAAACTTCTGAGAATTAAAAGATTGTGATTGTATTAGGGTAAATTGAAAAAATGCCTCCTCATAAAGATTTTTTAGGCAAAGTAGATTACTTGAAAAGAGTAGTTCATGATGATTTTTTAGAACAAATGCCTCCATCAGTAAATGAATTAAATAAGGGTAGAGAATTTACTCCAAAAAAACCTAGGTTATTAGTCAATGAGGGTTTCTATGATAAGGCAAATAACTTAAGGGATACTAAGGTCTTTGTGAGAGGCTTAGAACTTCTCAAGAAGTGGTTTGCAGAATGGAATTTACATACTTCAATAAGCAATGTATGGGAATTTGATATAGGCAAATTGATTGTCTCAAGAGTCTTCTTTGATGGTGACCAACTAGCAGACATGGCCAAGAAATATGATCCAATTACTAGGGTTGTAAAGAACCATGTAGGGGATAACCATTTTAGGGTTACACCCAGACTAATCAAAGAAGTGTTCAAGCTAAACCCTAACCATGCTTTTCATGAGAAAATTGATATGGAAGACCTTTAGGCTAAATATGATGTGCAACAAACATATCTAAGGGGAGGGCCATTACAACAAAATTTTGTTAAGATTGGATCATTGCCTTTGATCACACTAAATACCCCAAAACCCTTGTTGAAAAAGTATTTTAATCCTAGGGCATAGGCCTTCTATTTATCTCTTTGCAAAATCTTTGGAATGGATGAGCAATATCACATTCAAGGATCTATTGTTCTTATTATAGCTCAAACTCTGCAATATGGAATGAGTTCAATTCTAGATTTTTCTAATTTCTTAGCTAAAGAAATTCATAATGGACTAATTGGAATAGCATAGGCTAAGGTTTATAGGCCTTTTTATTGGTACTCAATGTTAATGTATATCTACCTATATAAAGGAGTTACTTTTTTCTCCAAAGAGATGAAATTGGAATTGGAAAGAGATGGAGAAAGACTCATGGTTCAATTGTGTAGTGTAGACATGACATGGGAGCTCACTGATGCTAGTTTTATTATATTTGATAGATATTTTTCTTCAAGGCTTAGATTTTTGTTGAGAGGGGATAGCCCTAGAATACTGGTATTCCTTATTAGAGTTGATAAGACCTAAAGATCAAGCCAAAGGGCTATTGGTAAGTCATAATTGGGCGGATATCATCCCATATGTTATTTCTACTATTTTTAGAGTTTATGGCTTCTTGGGAAAACCCCATTTGCTATGTTATCAAGTGCCTTTGAGGGTAGGAATTGTAAAATTATTATGGAAAATTGGATCACTTGATGAGATGGATTTGCTGGGAAGATCCAAAGGTACTTTCTTTCAAGTAGTTATTGTTATTCATGATTTTGTATTTGTTAAGAAGGGATGGAGAAATTTGAGGAAGTTTTTAGATAAATAACAAATGGCCCAATCTCATGCCCCTTTGTCGATTCAGAAGGATTTTATGACCTCCTCAGGGAAAGGAGTAAGACTAAGGTTTAGACATAATTTGTACATTTTCCCAAGGATATAATTAGAAATAAGTTCTTTTTGCAAGAACAAGATGTTAGAAAATAAAAATGGATAGTCTATAGAAAATTCTTGAACTCTATAAATGCTTTTGAGCCAAAATATGATCCCTTGTTAGATAAAAAAACATTGGGGAATGAAAATAGATGTGTTAGTGAAAAACTTTGCTTGGATCATGCAAACATTAAATGAGAAAAAAGAGATAACAAAAGCATATCTAGACAGGGCTACTAGGGTAGAGAGGAGGTTAGCCAACAAGATGGTTGTGACTCTAGGTCAATATACATTATAAAGAAAGGATGGATGTATTGTGGCTTAGAATATATAGTATGTTCCTCCATACAAGAGGGCAAGATCAAAAATCCCACTTGATAAAAATGCCCCCAAGAAACAGAGGTTAGAACAAGGATCATCATCTCATATAGGAGAGTATTTACCATCCCAAACTCCACTTAGAATAGATGATGAGGCATCTCTGAGAGAACAACTGAGACAAATTGGAAGGGAAGGAGACATTGTTATTACAACTACTAATATCGAAGCAGGAGTACATAAAGAGCCTCCTATGCCATCTTTTGACCTTATTGTTATAGATTATAGAGGTAGTGAGATAGACCCTGTGATTGTACAAGCCTCCAAAAAATTCATTGATGATGAAAACTTTATAAAATCTAGAGCCTTTACACAATTTTCATGGAGAAGAAACATTGGCAATTTTGAGAATAAGTGAAAATCATAAAAGCAAAGCAACCAAATAAGTTGGACTCTAAGATTTAGAAAGAGGTTAAGGCCAACTTCATGGAGGAATTTTCATGATTGACCCCTAAAAGGGGAAGACAATTATTGAAATAATCAGGAGTTTTGGTATTACCTAAGTGGGACATAGCTAATGCTATGATTTTTGACTGTATTGGGAAAGCAAAGGATATTCAGTATAAAATTGAAGAGGAAATTTTGGAAGCACATAGAGGAATAAAATATAGCAATGATCACCAAGAATTGGTGATATAGTATATTGAAAAGAGAGACAAGACTAGGATACAAGAAGTCTCTAGTGTTGAGCATACAGGTAGTATCATTGTTTACTAGTCAGATGAAGTGGACAATGAGAAACTATCCAAAATGAGCAGAGAAATGATGGACTTTGGGGTGGTATTTGCTGGAAAAGATAAAAATAAATTCCTAGAACTCTATTCCAAGTTTGAAGAAATACTAAAATCATGATCAGAGAGGGAATATGATACATTAGTTGTAGACTCAAGTATCTTAGATGGATAAGCAACTAGGAAAGAGAAAAGTGGGAGAGTTTAGTAAGCCTAGAATTTTCAACTCCAATTTTAGAGCTACCTAATACTCCACAAAGGCTAGAATTCTATACTACTAATGAGTTTGAGGAAGAAAAGAATAAGTTGTGGGCCTTACACGTTGAATTGAATGATCAGTATGAAGATAAACTTAGAAAAACAATCTTATATCTAGTAGATAAGATTGATTGACTAACATTTTATGAGCAATTGGTGAAAATCTTGGACATGTGGAATGAAATAACAAGTAATGAAGATACTTTGATGCATATTATGAATAAGTGGGGTGGAAGAGATAAAGATATCACCCTTTTATGTATCTCAGTTATTAGTCTATCTTGTCAACAGATAGAAAAAAACTTTTGATATAACTAATAATCTATCTGAGTTTGATGAAAAGAGGATTATAGTTCAAAAAGGAATAATGATTTTCCTTTCTAGATATTCAAGTGAGAAATTTGATCTTTTTCCTTAGCCACTTAAAAATATTGATAAGTTAAAAGGAATGGAAGACTAGAGGAAAGAATTAGATGATTTATTATGGAAAAGAATAAATGAAGTCATAAATGAGAAGGGACATTTGCTATGGGAAATGAAAAATGAGGAGTTTGCTAAAGTTTAGTTATTTTATAGTTCCATTAGAGAATAATTTATTGAGATAAATAAAATAGGAGACTTTGTGATTAAGAAACAACATGAGATATTGAGTTTTGATTGGCCTAATGACACAATTTTCAACAAATGGATGAAGGATTTTGTACATGCAAAGAAAATGGAAACAAAGGAAGATGATGTGAACTAGGAAGAGAATTAAACAATTGATACATTAGTAGAAGAAGAAAAAATAGAACAACCAACCTTAGTGATAAGTACAATAATTCCAACTGATGATACAACAACTGAGGAATCAGATATAACTGTTGTTTTAATAGTGCATGATGATGTAAATGGAGAGACTCAAGTTGAAGTATGTCTGTAGAAATCAAAGCCAAATAAATCATAAAAAAAGTTATTGGCTATATCTTCCAAGGAGTTACAATAGTGACAAAGACAATCATGAAATATACAACATTTAAAAGTATAACAAAAGCTAGTCCCACCAAAAGAATATTTGAATGTAAATTTTTTTTGTTGCATAAAATTTTGTCTTTTGTGATAGTAACAATGTAAATATCTTTTTGTCTTAAGGAAAACTATCAGTACTCTCTAAGCCTAAAGCTTTTTGTATCTGACACTATATAGGTGAGATCCCAAGGCTAGAGAAAGGGTCTAAGTTATTTACAATTTTAGTTTTACTAAGTTTTTTTCAGTCCAATTCTTGATGCAAATTATATCATGTATTTTCTCTACAAGTATCTAAGAATACATTGATGTTACAGGATCTTAATGTCTTATCTTGAGTCATTTTGAGTTCTATTACAATTGTTATACAATTTTCAAAGGAAATTAATACAAAGATGAATTGTCCTCATATCTTTTCTTCCTGAATCTTGTCTCCATTTTTATTACCTAGTTATCTTGAAATTGCATGAGCAAATCTTGCTTGATTGAATGCAATTAGGCTAAGTCATATATCATTTTCACTATCACTTTTAATTTGATGAATTAGGTAAATGCTTCAATGAATATGATAGGATTTCCATGGTAGTAGAGAGGATATGTGTAAGAATGAGTTTTAGTGAGAGTTGTTTATAATATTGATTGTAATGCAATCAATTAGGTCCAACAATTGGATAGACTCTAAATCCCAATGGATGAGGCACTAATTAACTAGTCTAGTTTAGTTTACCTATGGAGAAACCATGAATAAGCATCAATCTTAAAATCAAAATCAATTTTACTTTAATTTTTGAAGAACACCAAAGCTAGTTAGCACTTGTTAACATTTAATTTTTGAGTCTTAGTTAGCTGCTATTGCCCAGAATTATTTGTTCATCTAAGAATAATTGTAACCAATCTACTATAAGGGATGTGTACTGTTGTAAAATTTCATGGAATGAATGAAATATGTCTATAGCATCAATTTGTAAAACTTTTATCCCTCAAGTGCACCCACCTTGGTTTTGCAAAGCCAAAAGAGTAGAAAATCTTTCATGATTTTGTTGAAGTTGGGTCTAGATCTTAAGGACATATAACTATTTACGGGAAGTAGCTAATCCTTAGGTTGTTTGGATCTTTATTATCTTATTTTTAAGTATTTTGTTTCTTAATAGTGTAAAAATACCAACAAATCCTTTACCTTTTATCAAATAGGGTGCATCATTAACAAATCTAACACTATTTGCGTAGTAATACTCAAGGGTAATAAACTTAGTTTTGTCTCTAGTTATGTGATGTGAACATCCACTATCAATGATCCATCTATCACTTTTATTTACATAATATATTAAAGAATTTTCCTCATCTTCATCAGAATCATCTTTTATAGCGACATACACAAATTCATCATCATGGTCATCATATCGATCTTTTGATTCCTCTTAATCAATGTACCAAGCCTTCTTTCATTTGTCTTTATATTATTTGTTGTTCTCATCTCTTTTACCTCTACATTTATCTCCACTTCTATTTCTCTTCTTCTCTAGACACCTTGCAACAATATGACCAATCCCATTACAATTGAAACACGTGATCGGTAATTTATCTTTGTATTTCCCTTTTCCTTTGTGAAATATCCTAGTTAGGAATGCTTCAAGCTATTCTACATCATCTGAACGTCTATATCAATGTCACTAGAAAAAGCTTGATCTTTTTCTTCTTCTTATCTTTAGGTTCTTTCAGTGCCAGTTTAGCTATGAAAGTAGAATCAACATTTTTAGTTTTGAAATTAGGAAAATTAGAATGTTCAAAAGCAGTGAGTCTACCATCAATCCTTCAAGGGTTAGATTACTACTAGGAATACACCTTAGTTCTTTTATGGTAGAGACTCTAATAGAATAGATATGCAATAGGGTTCTCAATACTTTTTTGATCACAGTCTCATCTTTAATAACACCATTTTCTCCTTTAATAGAATTCACAACATCTTTGGTTCTTGTACAATACTATACTATAGTCTCACCTTCTTGCATTCTCATGTCATCAAACTTTCCTTTTAGATTGTTAGCTTTGGCTTTAGAACATTCTTGTCTCCTTCATAAATCATCTCTATAGTACCCCACATCTTCTTAGTAGAATTGCATCCTGATGTCACCAAACTCTAGGTAGCTTAGGGTAGATGCAAGCCCTAACATTTCTTGATTGTGTTCTTTCTTCTTTTTTTAGATCATCAATAGTAGGGGATGCAATAGAATCAACATGCTCAGTGTTAATAGTAGATTGTGCATAATCTCCAAGTCCTCCTAGATGTAGATTCATCAAATGTTTCCTTGTAGGAAATTTTTCCTTGTTCAATTAGGGTACCTCCTTTTTGTACATTGTGATCTTTATATTATAGTACCTTCAAACTATTTCCTTGCAAGCATGAATGTCTCTAATACCAATTTTTGGAATGTTTAGAATAACTAAGAGGGGGGTGAATCATTTATCCAATGTCCAAATGTACAAATAAATATTTTTAGTACTTAACAGATTCATATCCATAAAACCATATCATGCATGCATCCATTAGAACATCAAATACTTTAACTTAGTAGGTCATTATTCTAGGTCAAAATAACTTTGCAGAAATGTCAGCATGAAATACCACAAACTCATTCACATAATTTGATGTAAGGATTTTACATGAAAACCCAATTTGGGAGAGACTACTAGTAACATGCTACCAATTTTCACCCTTCTGAAGTGATGCCCTATTAAATGCCAACCCTATTAAAGGTTACAATACACACTATTAAATGTGACCTAGTTGAAGGATTTCAATCACCATGTTAGGAGTGAGCCTTGTTAGAGGACTTTAGAACATTCCATTAGAATTTCACCCAATTAAAAGATTTACAAATTACTATTAGGTCAACCTTAATCCAAAGTATTTATCTTGATGCAAGAGCATCCTGGGTTGCCTTGTTATCATGCTCATTTTTTTTTGGTTCATTCTACATATGGATGTTAAGTTAATGTAGCTCTAGTGGATGTTGAGTTACTATAGCTCCAATGGATGTTGAGTTATTGTAGCTCTAATGGATGTCAAGTTACTATAGCTCTATTGGATGTCAAGTTACTATAGATCTAATAGATGTTGATTCATTGTAGCTCTAGTGGATGCCAAGTTACTGTAGCTCTAATGGATGCCAAGTTATTGTAGCTCTAGTAGATGCCGAGTTAGTTTAGCTCTAATGGATGTCGAGTTATTGTAGCTATAGTGGATGCCAAGTTATTTTAAATCTAATGGATACTGAGTTACTATAGCTCTAATGGATGTCAAGTTATTGTAGCTCTAATGGATGTTGAGTTATTGTAGCTCTAATGGATGCTGAGTTACTATAGAAATCTAGTGTTCACCAAGTATTCCTTCATGTGCTAAGTTACTATAGCAATTATTTCATGTTTCAAGTTACCCAGTGTATCCTGAGTGACTCTTCATGTGCCGAGTTACCTAGTGTATGCTGAGTATTAGCATTTGGATATGATTTCTATGAGATGACTTGCGAGATTTATTTTGATCACAATATTTATGTTAAGATATTTTCTTGAGATGCATCTAGACTATTGTTGGGTTGGCCTTCCTCTTATGTAATTTTCTAGCTAGAATAATCTGTAAGCCATTTTGGAAAGTATATATAGAGTGTTTAGGCTTACAATTAGGTAAGTTTTTGAGAGGAGGTATTCGGGAGAGCATAACTAAAAGTGTGAATTTGCAATTGGATCTTGGAATGTGAATCTATTTGAATTTGTCCATAACCCAAGAGGCCTTATATCTGGGCATGTATGAAGATATTTTGATGAATCAATAAAAATATTTCACTCTTCTTCCTCCTTTGGTTGATGTTCTTTGTGTTTGCTTTCGTTAATTGTGTTAACTCTCATAGGGTGGTTTGGATAGCTGGGTGAGCCTTTGGCCCTAGTTATTCACCCTTTGCCTACATAAGTTGGTATCAGAGCTTGAGGTTCATCCTTGTGGAGATTGGATCATGTAGAACCCTAATTTGGATTTGGTTGTAGGGTTGCAGATCTACAAATTTGATCTATAACTTGTAGAGGGTTACGATCTTGTAGGAACCTAATTTGTAAAGATGGTTTGTTGTAGAGGAAATAATATTGGTAATGCTATATTGGATTAGTTGAGAAAAATTTCAGCCAGATTAGATGCTGTGGAGATAACCTAGAGGAGAGGAGCATACCTTGATGATGTAAGCAATGATGAAGCTACAACACTAAACCATAATCCAAAACCTAAAGAAGATCAAGATGAGGAAAGATTGTTGTGAGTGTTGTCTAGGGAAAATTCAAAGCCTACTATAGAGGTTGTTCCTTATGATGGAATGCTATGTTGGATTGAATCTCTGATATGGAGAATTTCTTTGAGTATGAATACACTCATTATAATAGAAAGGTGAGGATTGTAGTCACTAGGTTGAAAGGGCATGCATCACTATGGTGGGAGCACTTGCAAATTGATAGAAAAAGGAGAGGAAAGGAGAAGATCAGAACTTGGCCAAAGATGGTGAACAAGGTAAAGAAAAAATTCATCTCTACAAAAAAACCAAGTTAGCTTGTTGAGAAAGATGAAAAAATTGAAACAAAAGGACATGACTGTGAAATAATATACCAAGGAATTCTATTGATTGGACATCAGATCTAGACATGTGGATGATGATGTTGAGAAAACTGCAAGGTACATTAATGTATTGAGATCTAGAATACAAGATGAAATAACTTTTGTAAAATTGGAAAGTGTAGAAGAAGCATATCAATATGCCTTGAAAGCTGAGGAGATCTTGACAAAGAAGCATGATAAAAGAGAAAGAGGTAGAGGTGATAGATTTCAAAGAGGCAAAGGTAGATTTTATGGTGAAGGTGGCAGATCTAACAATTTTGTGTAGGATAAAAGAAAATTTGAATGGAAGAATGATGACAAAAGCAAGACTGAATGGAAAATTGGTAATTCTTATCAAGAAGGCACTAATTCTTACCAAGGAAGAGGTAATTCCTATTCTAGAGGTGGATTTCATGGTAATTTTTTTAGATGTGGTAAAGAGGGACATAGATCTTTTCAATGTAGATCCTCTGAAAGTGGGCAAGGTAACAGAAATGTTGTGATTCAAGGAGATGGTGGGGGTTCACCAAGTGGACCTAAGGCTGGAAAAAATCTAATGGTGAGAAGAACCGTATGTAATAAGGGAAGTGATGAGGAACCTATTTTAAGGAGAAGCCTTTTCAAGACCAGATATAAGATGGTTGGAAAATGCTACAATGTGATCATTGACAGTGGAAGTTCTACAAATTTGGCATTGAAATAGCTGGTTACCAAGCTATAGTTGCAAAGGCTAAAACATTCCAAACCCTATCAAGTTTCATGGATCAAATATGAGCATAAGATATTGGTAAGTGATCAATTCCTTGTGAAGTTTAAGATTGGACATTACTTTGATGAAGTTTTGTGTGATATTATGCCCATGGATTTTTGTCATATTTTGTTGGGTAGACCTTGGTAATATGATAGATAAGTTGTACATGATGGAAGATTGAATCAATATGCTATTTGGGTAAATGGAAAGAAACAAACATTTTTGCCTTTGATTGAAAGTCCAGATCAGGTTAGTTGCACTATAATAAAAGTTTGCATGGTTAATAGGAACCAATTTGAAAAGGAAGTGAAGATGAATCAAGTTTATTTTGCCATAGTTCCTAGAGGACCAAGTGTTAGTAATAATGACTGAGTCGTAGAAGTTGGTAATGACAAAGTGATAGTAGAAATTGCATAATTGCTTAATGAGTACAAAGATATTGTTGTTGATGATATTCCTGATGGTTTTCCTACAGTAAGAAGTATAAGTCATTGTATGGATCTGATTCCTAGAGCTAGTTTTCCAAACAAAGCACCATATAGATTAACACCTATATATAATGAAGAACTTAACAGATAAGTGCATGAGTTGTTATAGAAAGGCTTCATCAGAGAAATCTTGAGTTCATGTGTTGTACCTGATGTATTAGCACCTAAAAAGAATGGAGAATGGATATTGTGTACTGATTCCAGAGCTATCCACAAAATTATAGTGAAATATAGGTTTCCTATGCCGATGATCGATGACATAATGGATTTTTTGAGTGGAGGAAAGTATTTTACCAATATTGATTTGAAGAGTGACTATCATCAAATCAAAATCAGAGAAGGTGATGAATGGAAGACTACTTTCAAGACAAAAGATGGTTTGTATGAATGGTTGGTTATGCATTTTGGTTTGACTAATACACCTAGTACTTTCATGACGTTGATGAATGAAGTTCTGAAAATATTTTTGGGCAAGTTTGTGATTGTTTATTTGGATGATATTTTGATATTCAGTAAGACTAAAGAAGAACATCTTGAGCATATTAGACAAGTATTGCAGAGGTTGAAAGAGGAAAAGTTGTTAATCAATCTGAAAAGGTGTTCTTTTATGCAAGAGGAAATTGTGTATTTAGGATTTGTGATTTCATCTGATGGCTTGAAGATGGATCTTGAGAAGGTTAAAGCAATTTTGGAATGGCCCACACTTGAGAATGTGGGTGAGGTAAGATCATTTATTGGTCTGGCTAGTTTTTACAGAAATTTTATAAGAGATTTCCAGTTCTATTTGTAATGCTATGACTGAGACAATGAGGGGAGATAAAAAGGACTTCAAGTGGACACATGGAGCTGATAGGAGTTTTGAGACTTTGAAACAAAAGGTTGGTAAGTTACCTACATTGGCTTTTCTTGATTTCAACAAAGTATTGAAAGTTGAATGTGATGCAAGTGGCAATGCAATAAGATTTGTATTAAGTCAAGAAGGTAAGCTTGTTGCTTTCTTTAGTCAAAAGTTGAATGGTGCTAAAAGGAAGTATTCTATGTATGATCAAGAATTTAATGCCATTGTTCAAGTTTTGAAGAATTGGAGACATTGTTTGATTCCTAAGGATTTTGTGTTGTATACTGATCATAAAGCTTTACAATACTTGGGAAGTCAACATAAATTGAATCAAAGACATATGAAGTGGGTTGAGTATTTGTAGAGTTTTACATTTGTCAATAAGCATAAGAGTGGAGTTACTAACAAAGTTGTTGATGCATTCAATAGGAGATGTTCCTTGCTAATAGAAATAAACATTGAAGTTCTTGGTTTTGATGAAATGAAAGAGTTGTATGATGTTGATCCTAATTTTTATGAGGCATGGAGAGAGTGAAAAGTGCAAAATTTGATAGATCACATAAGTATGTATGATGAATATTTCATTCAAGGAGGTGTGTTGTTCAAAAGTATTCAGTTGTGTATTCCTAGAAGTTATATGAGGTTGAATCTGATTAAAAAAAAGCATAGTGTTGGATTAGCTAGACATTTTGGAATTGATAAGACATTAAGTTGTCTAAAAGAGGTATTATTGGCCACAAATGTATAAGGATGTTTAGAAATTTTTAAAGAGTTGTAGAGTTTGTCAAGTTGCAAAAGGGGTGAGTCAAAATATTGGTTTGTATACAAAAATTATTGTTCCTAAGAAACCTTGGATTGATATAAGTATGGATTTTGTTCTTGGATTACCTAAGACAATGAAGGAATATGATTCTATATTCATCGTAGTGGACAGATTTTTTAAGATGGCTCATTTCATACCATGTAAGAATACATTAGATGTTGAGCATATTGCTGAATTTTTCTTTAAAGAGATTGTGAGATTGCATGGATTACCAAAAAGTATTATTTTTGACAGAGATAGTAAGTTTTTTGGTTATTTTTGGAAGACTTTGTAGAAGAAGATGGGTACTAAAATAAAGTTTAGTTCTACATTCCATCCACAGATAGATGGATAGATAGAGGTTGTGAATAGAAGCTTGGGTAATTTTTTGAGATGTTTAGTTGGGAATAAGCAAAGTAATTGGGAGATGGTATTGGCACAAGCTGAATTTGCATATAATAATTATGTGAATAGGAGTACAAGGAAAACACCTTTTGAGATTGTTACTGGAATGCATCCTAGAGGTATATTAGATTTGAGAGATGTTGTGGTGAGGAAAAGAAAAGTGCTATAGGAGAAGATTTTTTTGATTTTATGCAATCTTTGCATAAGAAACTAAATTTGAGGTTGGAATAGAGTAATTAGAAGTATAAGGGGAATGTTGATCAGTCTAGAAGACACCATGATTTTCATGTCGGTGATGAGGTGATGGTTCATCTGAAGAAAGGAAGATTTCTAATTGGAACATACAGTAAGCTAATTATGAAGAAATTTGGACCATGTAAGATCTTGAAGAAGTTTGACAGTAGTAATGCTTATGAAGTTGAGTTACTTTATGGCATGGATATATCTACTATATTCAAGATTGCTAATTTGTATAAGTATCATGAGTCAAATGATGAAGTTATTGTATCAGAAGATTATCCTAAGAAGCAGATTGAAGAAGTTGAACAAATATTGGATCAAAGAGTTGGCAAGAGCACAAGAGGAAAAGATTACTATGAATATTTGGTGAAGTGGAAGAATAGGCCTATCGAAGATGCTTCATGGATTTCTAAATTTGAGTTGGATTTACCTCAAATTTTGAAAATGCAATGATTTAGGAGAATCATTTCTTTCAACCCTAGTTGTTTAATGCAGAACCATCTTGGGTTGCCTTGTTATCTTGCTCTTTTTTTTCTTTTAATTCATTCTACATATGGATGTTGAGTTATTGTAGCTCTAGTGGATGCTGAGTTACTATACCTCCAATGGATGTCAAGTTACTGTAGCTCTAATGGATGCTAAGTTACTGTAGCTATAGTTGATGTTGAGTTACTGTAGCTCTAATGGATGTTGAGTTACTGTAGCTCTAGTGGATGCTGAGTTACTATAGCTCTAATGGATGTTGAGTTACTATAGCTCTAGTGGATGTCAAGTTACTATAGCTCTAATAGATGCCAAGTTATTATAACTCTAATGGATGCTGAGTTATTATAGCTCTAATGGATGTCGAGTTACTATAGCAATCTAGTGTTGACCAAGTATTCCTTCATGTGCCTAGTAATTCCTTCATGTACCAAGTTACCTAGTGTATGTTGAGTGACTCTTCATATGCCGAGTTACCTATTGTATACTAAGTGTCAGCATTTGGATGTGATTTCTACAAGCCAACTTGCAAGATTTATTTTGATTGTGACATTTATGTTAAGATCTTTTCTTGGGATGCATCCAAACTGTTGTTGAGTCAGCCTTCCTCTTATGTAATGTTCTAGAATAATCTATAAGTCATTTTAGAAAGTAGATATAGAGTGTTTAGGCTGAGTTAGGCAAGTTTTTGAGAGGAGGAATTTAGGAGAGCAGAACTGAAAGTGTGAATTTGTAGTTGGATCTTGGAATGTGAATGTATTTGTATTTGGTCATAACCTAGAAGGCCTTACAGTTGGGCATGTATGAAGATATTTTGATGAATAAATAAAAATATTTCACTCTTCTTCCTCCTTTGTTTGATGTTCTTTGTGTTTGCTTCCATTGTGTTAACTCTTGCAGGGTGGTTTGGATAGTTGGGTGAGCATTTGGCCCTAGTTATTCACCCTTTGCCTACATCATATCTAGACTAATATAATGATTATGAATTAGTAGTAGGACTTGATTTGATAATAAAATACAACTCACTTATAGATTACATATCTATGGTTCATTCTTCCATTCTATTTGGCATTCATACTCTTGATCTCTAATAACTTATTCACCCTTCAAGCATTTGTCTTCTTAATCCTTCTTTCTTTATATGCCAATTGTGACAAGATCTTCTATTTGACTACCATATGAAGAAACACCCTAGACTTCTTGTCTTCCTTAGGTTCTTGCATATGAAAACACTTTCTTCTAGCATGCTATCTCTATAAATAGAGAATTTAGATCATTTTTCACTTAACCACAATTGTTCATTCTAAGGTTTGGTAAGATTCAATGAATCTATCCACTTTTTTATTTAGTCCCTTCTAGAAACTTCTTCTATAATCCTCTTTGAATTTATCTTAAAATAGTTTATCTTGAATTTTGTGCCACCAACTCATCATAGAAATCTTTGACATGCTTCACACAATTCAAGAAATCAACTTTGTTGGCTCAAATTTATCAACTCTTTGATTAAAAGCTTTTTACTATCACTTAGCATCCACACTATTCACTCGGTAATAAAAAACTTTTGATTTCTCACCAATACTGGGTCGCTTGACATCAACTAAGTCTTCCTTTCTCAGTCACTACTATCATTTCCCTAATGCTCGACACTTACTATCTTTTTCTAACACTTGGCACATGCTATATTTTTTACACTTGGCACATACTATTTTTTCGCTTGGCCTAAACTAAGTTTGCTTGGCTTATACTATTTTCTCAGCTAGGCTTGGTAGACACTTTTTATGAAAATACTTCTTCTCGATTTATCTAAAGTAACTAGTCACTTTATCCTTAAGCAAATCAATAATCCATAATATCATCAATTTCTTACTTTGTCTTAGTGCTCCTTTTATATACCAAATACCTCAACCTTTCTCTACATACTCTTGTTATCTTATCTTTTCAAATCCTCTTCATCAATCAAACAAATGATAGCATTCAGACCAAAAAAAAATTGTCTCACCAACAAGTAGCAGGTTTGGCATTATTGACAAAATAATGATTGTTCCCTGTGTTGGGTGATGCGACGCGCTCCCCTGCCCACAAGTGGTTAATTATGTGGTGTTCCATGTTCACTAACAGTCATGGTTTTTGGTGCAATGGCAAATGGGCCCCACAATTGGTATCAGAGCTTGGTTTTGGCTTGGTCATGGATTCAAATCTCCCCTGTGCCATCCTGACTCGCGTAAGAAATGGGCCCTACAATTGGTATCAGAGCCTGGTTTTGGCCTGGTCATGGGTTCAAATCTCCCCGGTGCCTTCCCGACTTGCGTAAGCACCTGGTATGCACGTCGAGGGGGAGATTTTTGGGTGATGCAACGCACTCCCCTACCCATAGGTGGTTAATTATGTGGTGTTCCATGTTCACTAACAGTCATGGCTTTTGGTGCAATGACAAATGGGCCCTACACCCTGATAGCTTCCACACTTCAAACAATCTCTTTTCACTAAAATTGTCATAGAATTTTCTAAAATCTTGTACAAGCTCCAATAAATGAATTTGATCATTGCTAATGGAGAAGAAACACTCTCTTATAATTTTTACATCCTCCTTTATGCAAGCATGTGCATGAATGAATGATACATTTCACTAAAGTTGATAGTTCTGTAGAGTGGTAGTACTATTTTTGTACTTCATTTTGAGGCTTCAGTGTATAATTTTTAGCAAAAGCAAAAATAGAGACAATTGTGCCCAAGGGAAAATAGTTGGTACATATGTTAAATTTCTCATCAAACCATCTTGATCTATGCGTATGGTGTATGTAATCATATACTAGTTTCTCTTTACTCAATTTCATAAAATTAGCTACATGTACATATCATTTTTCACTAACTCGTGCCTCTTTAGTTATTTTCCATCTACAACATTATACCTAATTGACTTGTACTTTCTAAGAGAAACTATTTTCCTAACCAATTTTGTGTGTGCTACCTACATGTGGGCACATTTTTAAATTTTGCAAGATACCACATTTATCACAAGAAACTTTCAAACACATATCCTTATAATAAATGTTTCCATCATCTCGTGTGTATATTATACTAGTAATAAACTCTCTCAGTGACTTTGGAGGTTCTTTAAGATCATATTCCTACAAAAAAAATATTTAGTATGCAAAGAACAACATATAGAACAATAAATATCATAATTCATGAAAAATTCAACATGGACCCTAGAATACCATGTGGTGCATGTATAATTAATTTGAACATAAAATAATTTTTTCATCTCAAAAAACCTTTGGTTGATTATAATTTGAGGATATCTTTGAAGAAAACATTCATAAAATTATGTTTGAGTCATATCTAAAAAATTTTTAACATATGGGTCATGGTTTGTACTCCCAATTCACCTTTGGAAATATATTTTTTCTTTAGTGAAACCCTTGTGCCATCAAACAAAAAAAAAATCAATTAATATTCTCAGTGCATCAACAACAACCTTGTCCTTCCATGGGAGTCTACTCGAGAATGATCAAAGATAATGATTATAGTTAGGATCTTCAATTTTATCTTTCCTATCCAAGGCTTTGCATTATGATGTTCTACTTATCTTTAATGTATTTCTTGTTCTTCTTATTATGTGTGATATTTTCATTTTCTTTCCTACTTTGGTTCATGTGAGGACATGTTGACTAACATTATCATCTTTAGGATGTGATTTAAAACCAATGGATCGATATGTATTGAAAAGGTTTCTCACCATGGTTCTTTCACTACTATCTCCGATTTTCATAACCCCAAAGTCTCATCATCTCCCTAAATTTGTAGATTTTTAATCATTTTAGAAACTACTTGACATCTTCCACTTACATTTAATTTTTCAAAATAGTTATTCCATATCTTATTAACAATTCTTCTATAATTTATTTCTGACATTTATCATGCATTGGCTTTAATATATTTTCATCAATTTATCAATTAGAAAATTTAGAATTCTACAAAATTCTAGGAGCTACAGATAATGGTGTATTGTGAGCATTAGGTGAATTAGTTACATGAGGTGAATTAGGTGCATCACATGAATTACATGCATAAGGTGAATATGGTTTATTATATAAATTAGGTGCAATAGGTGAGATTGGTGAATGCTGTTACATTTCATTTTCTACATTAGTTGCATTCATCATTTCAATGTCAATTGGTGCATTATCACCACTCACATCGTGTGTGTTTTGATGCTCTAGATTGGCATAATATCCTCATATAGCTCACTTTTTTTTTTCCTTCGTTACATCTAATCCCTCACTTGAACTTCTCTTATTCTTTCCCATTGTTGATAACCTACAAAATAAAAACAAAAATTGTAATATTTTCTTATAATACCAACTCAAATTGGTATATCAATATGAACATAAACTCAAAAAACAATTCAATTCAATAATTTTCTATAAAGGTGAAGTTACAATTATTAGAAAAACATGAACAAGAGACACAAAAACATGAAATTTTGATCATCTCAAAGAAAGAAGACATTTTAAAAAAATGTACCTATAACTTAGAACACCCTATGACACAATAGTGGGATCTTACAAAAACTTGCAATGGGCATTTAAGGTTGTTAAGAAGTTAACATTTGCATAATGTACAAAACATGATCATGTTATCAATACCTAAACATAAAGTTCAAGTTTTTCATAATGTAAAAAATGAGACTGCATTACAAAGAGTTAAATGATTGGATGGGGAGAGAGAGAGAGAGAGAGAGAGAGAGAGAGAGAGAGAGAGAGAGAGAGAGAGAGAGAGAGAGAGAGAGCATGGGGAGGAGGGGTGGGGGCAGGGGGATAGTATACAAAGAGACCTCATGATTGAGATAGTGAAAGAAAGGGATATGATGGGGAGAGAGAAATAGTGAGAGAAAGTGATGGAGAGAAGGTTATGGGAAGAGAGGGGGGATATCATGGAGAGATATGGAGAGGGAGTGAGATGTTAATTTGTGGTAATCAAAAAATAATAATTGGGCTACTATTCGCCAATTGGCTATTATTCATTCTCCAAGTTATGGTTGACATGTTGTAACTAATTTTAACCCTATAGCAAGAAAAATACTAGTATAAAAGGGCTTAGGGCTAGGGATTGTTTCATAAGGTGTGATCCAAAAATTGCTTCTTGCAATGGTATTAAGTTGTAAGGGATTAGAGATTGTAATCAAGTTGTAATCACTGGATCATGGGTGAACCCACAATAATGGGTTCCACTTTACTGGGACGAACAAAAATGAAAAAAATTTCAAAATGAGAAATTGAGTTTACCATATGTTCGTGCGAACTTTTTTTTTAATCATGTTAGTGCAAACATATTTCGTATGTTTGCGTGAACATATGTGATATATATGTTCATGAAAACATGATTTGCATGTTCACGTGAACATAGGTTCACGCGAACATGGTAAACATGTTCGTGCGAACGCCATGTTCGCACGAACATGCAAAATCACAAAAATTTTAACCTTTTTTTCTTTTTTTCTTTTTTTTGCTCTTTTGACTGCCATAATTATAGGAGAATGATCTCCTACTGTAAAATAAAAAATGTCAAAATGTGCTTCTTGGAGCAAGCTTTCCAACGACTATAATTTTATTACATAATTTAATCATTAAGACTTTCAAATATGAGTCTAACTCATTATAGGTTCATTACCGATTGAACATCAACTGACTTTGACACCTCAGGAAAATTAGTAAATTAGGTCCAAAAAATTTTGAAAAATATGGAGGCAGTGGCTTATTGAGATACCTTTCTATTCAAAAAAAAAAAAATGGTTTATGATAAATTGACTTCAAATTATCTGTGTCAAACAGAACGTATGTCTGAGTTACGGTTCATGTCACTTCAAAACTTCATAAACTATACAATATTCAACAAAAATAAATAAAACCAAATGCAGACACTGGATATTGATGCTACAAATCCAACGCAGAAAGAATTACTTCATTATCATTTCTAGAAAAAAAGTTATGTGTGTCAAATGGACTGTCACTTTTTAAAATATTGAATTTTATTATGTACCACTTTTTGGAGGAGATTAAAAAAATTAACATAAATAAAAAAAAAATTTAGATTAAAAAATATGGTTACAAAGTAGGAACAAAGTACTCAAAATCACTAGTTTATGTCATCTCAAAATTATTTATAGTTTTGGAGATATAGTCACTTGAACGTGACGTTTGTTGCAAAAATATTGATTTCAGAGTCAAAATTGGTCAAAAAGTGGAACCCATTATTGTGGGATCACCCTCCTAATAATATTGGACTTGTTTGGTGGATGTATCCTAGGGATTGAGGTGAATCATGTTAAATCTTGTTGTCTTGTGTTCTTTTATGTGTGATCTATTATTATTTGATATTGTTTGTATTTGCATGTGATTGTTATTTCTTTCTGAGGTTTAATCCTAACAAGTGGTATCAAAGTGAGGTTTTTTTTTAGTTATCCTTTGCAAGAAAGTCTCATGGTTGAGTGGGAGTATCATGGTTGAGAGGGAGAAATGGTAGACAAGGGTAAGCTAAGGGTTGATAAGTTTAATGGGTATAACTTTCAATTATGAAAGATGAAAATGGAGGACTATCTTTATCAAAAGGATTTACGGAAGTCATTGGAAGGAAAAACTAAGAATCATAGATCTGTGAAAAATGATAATTGGGATCTTTTAGAAACAAAGGCACTTATAAGTATTTGATTATTCTTGGCACCATCAATGATATTTAATATAATAAAAGTGAAGATGATCGAAGAGTTGATGGAAACCCTAGCAAAATTAGATGAAAATCCCTCATCTTCAAACAAGGTATTTCTCATGAAGTATTTATTTAATATGAAGATGGAAAAAGGTGGATCTTTTGTAGATCATTTAAATGAGCTTAATATTGTTACTAATCACTTATCTTCTATGGATATTAATTTTGATGAAAAATTTAGGGCTCTCTTGATTTTGTGTTCATTGCCTTAAAGAGGGAATGGTTTGGTAATGGTTGTGAGTAATTCTATTTTTGGATCTAATACTCTAAAATATGATGATGTGATCAATGTTATTTTCAGTGAGAAAAATTGTATGAAAACCTTAGGTGGATCTACATCTAGAAGTTCTTTAAACACACAAAATCAAGGGAGAATGACTAAGAGAGGAAGTAATTTATAAAATCATGGGAAATCAAGAGGAAATTCAAAAGGGAAGAGGTCTCAATTGAGAGGACCAAACAATTGTTGGTACTATAGGAAAGAAGGACATAAGAAGAAAGATTTTTGGACTCAAAATAAAAATGAAGGGGAAAAGTAACATGGAGACAAGAAGGAAAATGTGGTAAGTAAAAAATCCAAAGAGGATGCTTTGCTTCTGTCTTCAAAAAGTGTTGATGATTCATGGGTTTTAGATTTTGGTGCTTCATTTCATGCTACACCTCATAGAGATTATTTCATTGATTATGTCCAAGGGGATTTTGGTCTTGTTTATTTGGGGAATAATGAACCCTGTTAAATTGTTGGAAAGGGAAAAGTTAAGATTAAGTTGCAGAATGAGAATCATTCGCTACTACATGAGGTAAGATATGTTCCAAGACTAGGTAGGAATTTAATTTTAGTAGAGCAACTCAGTGATGAGGGTTAAGGTTTCAAAAGGTTCCATTATAGTGGGAACACATGTGAAAGTAGGAACATTATGTCTTTTTATAGGTCATATTGTTCCTTCTACTTTAATTGTTTCAGAGAAACATGAATGTTCATCAATAGTTGTTGCAGTTGAGTAGGGAGAACAACTAGCTATTGTAGATTATAATACAGCATTGTGGCACAATAGAATTGGGTACATGAGTGAGAAAATTATGAAAGTACTTCATTCAAAGAAATTTTTACTAGGTCTAAAATGTGTTAGTATGGATTTTTGTGAAGGTTGTTTGTATGGAAAATAAAAGAGAGTGAGTTTTATGAAGACTAGGAAGGAAAATGAAAGGGAGAAGTCAAAGCTTGTATATATAGATGTATGGGGACTGACCCAGGTATCTTCCCTCAGTGGCTCTCATTATTATGTTACATTTATTGGTGATGCAACTAGAAAAGTATGGGTTTATTTCCTTAGAAAGAAATATGTTGTATTTCAAACTTTTGAGAAATGGAAATGTTTGGTTGAAAATAAGACTAGAAAGAAATTAAAATGTCTCAAATCTAATAATGATGGTGAGTATTATAGTCATGAATTTGAAGATTACTACTCCACTAATGGTATTTGTAGAAAAAAAACTATTCCAAGTCATCCAAAGGAAAATGGAGTGGTTGAACACATGAACATGACTATAATGGAGCATGCAAGGAGCATGAGGTTGCAGGTCGGGTTGCCCTTACACATGTGGGCAGAGGCTATCAATACTGGTGTATATTTGATTAATAGAGGTCCCTCTACTCCTTTAGGATGTGGTATTCCTGAGGAAGCATGGACTAGTAAGAAGGTGAGTTATTCTTTTCTCAAAACCTTCGATTGTGAAGCATTTACTCATATAGATTCTAAAAATGGAACCAAGCTAGAAGCTAAGTCAAAGAAATGTGTATTTTTTAGATATGGAATTAATGAATTTGGTTATAGGCTTTGGGATTTTGAAAATCGTAAAATTTTAAGAAAAAGGGATGTCATATTTAATGAGAAAGTATTGTACAAAGATCTATTGCAACAACATGAGAAGAAAGAATATGATTATGTAGTACTAGATGATACTCCAAAAGATGATGTTTCAGCAATTCCTCATGACATGCATTAACCACAGCAAAAACTACCACACACCCTATTGAATGTTAGATGGTCAACAAGGCTAAGTAGACCTCCAAAAAGAGTTTCTCCTCCTTTCTACCCTATTTTACTAACAGATGCTAGTAAACTTGAATGTTATGTGAAGCTGTGTAGGTGGATACAAAGATTCGGTGGGAGTCTGCAATGAAAGAAGAAATGGACTCTTTCCTAAAAAATAAGACATGGGATTTATGCAAGTTGTCTATACGTAAAAGGGCTTTACAAAATAAATGGATTTATAGGTTGAAAGAAGAGGATGGAGGTAAGAAAATATTTAAAGCTAGGTTAGTTGTAAAAGGATTTGCATAGAAAAAAGTCATTGATTTTGATGAGATATTCTCTCCTCTTATTAAAATTACTTCTATCCATACTATTTTAGGTATTGTGGCTACTAAGGATTTACATTTGGATTATCTTGATATTAAAATAGCCTTCCTTCATGGTGATTTGGATGAAGAGATATATGTGGCTTAGCCATAGGGATTTGAGGTCAAAGGTAAAGAGAACTAAGTGTACAAATTGAAGAAAAGTTTATATGGCTTGAAGCAAGCACCTCGGCAGTAGTAACTAAAATTTGATAGTTTTATGCATGAGCATGGATACAGTAGGTGCCATTCAGATCATTGTGTTTAGTTTAAAGAGGTTGGATGATAATAGCTACATTATTTTATGTTTATATGTCGATGATATACTTGTAGTTAGGTCTAACATGGATCACATTAAGGGGCTAAAATGCCAACTAGCACATGCATTTGCTATGAAGGATTTGGGGATAGAAAAATAAATCCTTGGTATGAACATTTGCAGGGATAGAAAGAATAAGAAATTGACTTTATCATAGGCTAATTATATTGAGAAGGTGTTGCAACATTTCTCTATGGAGAATACTAAAGCTTTTAGCACAACTTTACCTAGTCATTTGAAGTTGACTAAGGAGATGTGTCCTAAGATACAAGAAGAGTAGGATAATATTTCTAAGGTACCTTATGCTTTAGTTGTAGGAAGCTTGATGTATGCTATGGTATGTACTAGGCTAGATATTGCACATGCAAAAGGAGTCATCATCAAGGAATTGAGCATTGGAATGGAGTTAAATGGATTCTCAGATATTTGAGAGGAATATTGAGTAAGTGTTTACATTTTGGGGGCTCTACTACTAATTTATAGGGATATGTTGACTTAGATTTGCTAGGGGATATTTATACTAGATGGACTACTACAGGTTATGTATTTACTATTAGTGTGGCAATTGTGAGTTGGGTTTCTAAGTTACAGAAGGTTAATGTTTTTATCTACTATAGAGGCAGAGTATGTTGCTTCTACAAAGGAAGCCAAGGAGATGATATGGCTTTAGTTCTTCTTGGAGGAATTGGTTCACCCTCAGAGGGATAATTATTTGTTTATAGATAGTTAAAGTGTCATTCATCTTGCAAATAATTTAGTTTTGTATTCAAAGACAAAACATATTTAGTTGTGGTACCATTTAATTCGGTTAGTTATGGATGATGGACAATTAAATTTGGACAAGATACATACATATGAAAATTCAATAGATAAGTTTACAAAGATAGTGACAAGGGAGAAGCTAAATTCCTCTTTAGCTTTAGTTGGTCTTCTAGACTGAGCAGAATAAAAGAACAGTAGAGTCCAGTGTGGTTTGATCCAGTGGGAGCCTATGTGGTAGTGGTATTGCTATAGAATCAATCTCCAAATGTGAGATTGTTGTCTAGTGTGAATTTTGATCAGTCTCCAAGTGGAAGATTATTAGTTTATCGTAACTAATTAGGAAAGTACTATACATACTTTATAAATTCTTTGGGATACTATTCACCAATTGGCTATTATTTATTCGTCAATTTATGGCCGACATGTTGTAACTAATTTTAACCCTAAAGCTGCAAAAATACTTGTATAAAAGGGCTTAGGTTTAGGGATTTTTTCATAAAATGTGATGCAAAATTTCTTCTTGCAGTGGTATTGAGTTGTAAGGGATTATGGATTATAATCAAGTTGCAATCAGTGGATCGTAATAAAATTGGACTTGCTATTAGGTGGATGTAGCTCAGGGATTGGATGAACCATGTTAAATCTTGGTGTCTTTTGTTATTTTCTATGTGATATATTATTTTTTGATATTATTTATATTTGCAGGTAATTGTTATTTTTTTGCTAAGGTTTAATCCTAACATGAGAGAGAGAGAGAGATGATATGGGTAAGGACGAAGAAAGAAAAACTATAGATAGGTGATATAAATAAAATTTTATATGTATATATATAGACATACTAAATATATATTTATATAAGTATATTTATATATTTAAAGAAAAATATATATAAATATGTCAATATATATAATGTTAATGGGAAGTTGTAACTGACTTTGGTTTTATACACATATAACATGATCACATTATGGACAGTATGAGAATTGAATTTTACTATTCATAACGTGATCATGTTATCTACATATTAAATTCCAATGATGTTTAAGTTTGGAAATAGGCCTCTTAACCTACCCAAAGGATTGGGTTGACATTTTTTTCCCATTTTCATTGCTTTAGATGTTTTTTCATCTTCTAAGATTGATTCTTGTCTTGGACTTCATCAAGTTTGCAAATGATGAACCGAGTATCTCTAAAATTACCACCATAATTTCATATGTATTCTTACCTTTCTAACCATATAAATTTTTAATATTTGGACAAAATTAGCATTGTGAAGTTAATTTCTGTATATTAGTTCTTTCACAATCCTCTCAGACATATGTCTACCATTTTTTCATAACTTTGGATCTACTTAACCAAATCAAAAATCAATTCTATACAATTTTTCTACACTTCTTTTTTATTGGTAACTGACTAAAGCCTTTAGATTATATTAATAAATTGGAATAGTTACAAAGTTGAGTTCCTCCATTCAAACATGCATTGGTAGGAAAGAAAGGAAAATAAAACCTCTAGTCTTGCTCAAGACCTTAGTCCTATACAAAATGCAAATATATAAGAGGCATTCCCCAGTTCTTTTAAAATATTACAACACTTTTAACTACTTTATCTATATTTATAATTTATAAATTGATATTATTTTTTCTAGGAAATCATTCCTCATTATTGTTTATAAGATCTTAGATTGAAGACCAAATCATCCACTCATCTTTTAGATAATCTAAGTTTTTTGATCAAGAGTAGTTTGTTGAAACTCTACATTCACATCGACTACATTCTTGTTTTGGAAGTTAGTAAAACTTATATTAAAATTTGGAAGCTATATAACTTCAAGACTAATATTCTTCTAGTAGATATTAAAATTAACTAAATTACACCAAATGTAGAAAAATGAGAGATGTAAGCTAAAATGCTAACTTACTACTATATACCAATATAAAAATTTACTGTTGGGAATGATCTTTTAATAGATGGGATTTAAAAGGCCTAATTGACATTTGAAATTAAACTAAATTCAGTTCTTCTATCTGATTAATTTATAATTTATATTTGTTTTGAATTTATTTTTCCTTGAAGAGGCCTTATTGTAATGTGTGTTTGATCTTGTTTTGATTTGATTTTGATATAATTTCAAAAACTACTTATTAGATATTATATTGGTCTAGATTTTAATTCCCCTTAAAATCGTAATGCAACTTGTAAATATACTTAATTTTGATCTACTAACCTTCTAATTATAGATAATCTCATGTCTATTAGACCAAGGGCCTAATATAAAGATCAAATGTTGAAAATCACAGGAAAATGACCTAACCTATCTTATGTGACAATGCCCCCAAAGATGAACTGCTGAAAACAACTATCCCTTATATTGAAAGTTGTTAAATCAATAGTAGAAGAAAGTGGAGCTAAAATTTCTAAATGAGACTAGATCCTACCATACCTTTAGAGAAGAAATAAAATAAACAATTTGATTAATGAGAGTAGTAAATACAAGACCTAATCTAAAATAGAGGATTCAGCTTGACTAAATGAAAACCCAATCCGCCAAACCAACTTTCCCTAAAAGATTTGATGCTACAAATGCCATTATTCCTCTAGTGGAAGCAATTTAGCTAGAGGTGAGTTCCTCTTAGAAATATAATTACTAAAAAGTGAAATAATTATTATTATTTCTAGAGCATAAAATATGGAAAATGGAGAGATGAAAAATGATAGATAACCAAAGAGATCCAAATTGCAAACTATACCACTAAATCTAAAAGCTCATGTGGACAGAGATGCAAGCAAAACCAAAAGTGTAAGATGTATTAGGTATGATAATATCTATACATAGGTATCTATATGAAAGAGAAAAATATCGCTATATACATAACAAATGAGATGAAAAAGAAAGGACGAACAAGACACCCAGAAGGCTACCAAAAACATCATAGATGATAATAGATGAAAACCCTATACCAGAATTAAAACAATTGGACAAAGACCACAAAATAGAAAACCAACATTAAAAGAAAAGATCTAAACCTCATCCACTTTATTTTAGAAAACTATAATGATTTATGTGGCTTTGTCCATGTCATTTTCCTTAGAACCTGGAGGAAACACATATGCCAGTTGCTCTTTGCTAGATTTTATCATATTAGGAAATATGAATTCTAGTTTGTCAAGAT
This sequence comes from Cupressus sempervirens, assembly GCA_028749045.1. NCBI lineage: Eukaryota > Viridiplantae > Streptophyta > Pinopsida > Cupressales > Cupressaceae > Cupressus > Cupressus sempervirens. The sequence continues at coordinate 236,878,700 of CM053789.1, read as the reverse complement.
CATCAAAAGACACTCTAGGATCAATATAGGCCTCAAACATCTAAAGAATATGGACTAACCATTCCCTTCCCTAGTCTTCTATAATTCTCCTCCAACAAAGTAGGCAAAGAATGCTAGCCTCCATTTTTGGCCAAGCTGATAAAAAATGGATGTTATCCCAAATATATAGAAGTCTCCTAGCCACAATGGAAAGCCTAAGACTACTTGGAGGATGAGCCATATAGATTTTTGGAAGTGGGATTTTAAGCTTCTGATCAATATTGAGCACTACATTCTCTAGAACTTCTAACCAAGTTGGGTCAAAAACATCCTAACAGAGCTAAATAGACTCCCCACTTCCTATGTTTTCCCTAGGAAGATACCCTATGAAGGAACCAATTATAGAGCTACTACTATACCATGTGAAATCATAGTTGAAATCCTTCTCACCTATGGGCCAACTAATTGCAAAACTTGATAGACTATCAAGTGGGTTGAAGATCCTATTCCATCATTTGGGCTTAGTAGATCCTCTAAAAGCCATGGTCTGAGTGAGTGAAAAAAATAAAATAGATGACTCCATCAAGACTCAAAAAGGAGGCTAAAAACAAGACAAGACACACTTCAATAGAGACGAAGAGACCCCTATAAATAGACACTAGAGCTATAGAAGGATCTAGAAACAAAATAGAAGGGGAAGGCTGAAGTATGCCACCAAAAAAATAATGATGACCTAATAAGCTTGCAAGCTTAACAACTCATAGTTACTGTATCACTAGCTAATAAATGATAAAGTACTTCAAATCAAGGGAGTTCATTGTAATACTAATTCACTAACTAATTAAAAATGCTAATAAATATTTTATAGTGAGAGATAAAATAACTGATAAAAGGAAAAAAGAAATAAAGCCACATTGTGAAAAGCTAGGATCTTATGATGTAGCTTGGAGGATAAAATCCTTACCTTCAATTCATCTATTTCCTAACTTATCTTCCTCTGTATTGCCTTCTCTATATATATGTTAAAATCCAATTTCTTCAAATAGATCTATTAATCTAAGAACATCTTTGAGTTTAAAGTTCATCGCCTACTTCAAAGTGTGACATTTTCTAATAGCATTAATAATAATTTGGGAGTCTCCTTCTATAATCAATCTAGTTATCTTGTTTTTAAACTTAATTTTAGTCCTTCTCCAAGGGCTTCTAATTCCATTGGGTTATTTGTAGCAATACCAAGAGGATTGGATCTTTTGATAATCCACTCTCCTTTTTCTAACCTAATTATACATCCTACTCTTGCTTTTCCTAGATTACCTCTTGATGCTCTACCAAATTTTTATTTCATACATCCTATTGGTGGAGCTTCCCATTTACAATATTTCCTATCTTTTTTATCATTTTTCTCATATATTAGTGGGGGCTTAATAAGATGAACTTGGATATTTTTTATATTCCCATCCCATTTAGAGAAAGTCCCTTTAGTTTTAATTTTTTTCCTTAGGTGACTATTCATAACTTCAGTAATACTTGCTTCAACCTTGTTTAAAAGGGATTTCATGTTGAGTTCTATGTTACTAAAGATATGCCTATTTCTTTCTTTCCAAAGTTCCTACTGAAGTATTGTTTGGGATATGTTCCAAAGTTTATCATATATGCTAGCTTTGTTCTTACTAATCCAACCTAATAGGTGGCCAAATAGATCCTCTGGGAGAGGAGATGACTAGTATAGTTTTTTTTGAAGCCAATGCCAAGATTCTTGATCGACTAGGAAATTATAAAGGAGGTGCTCAGTTGTTTTCAATTTTCCTTTATAGAGACAACATCTGAAGGTCCTTCAAAATCCATGTTTGTGAATCTATCTATAGTTATGATTCTTTTTTTAATTATGGCCCATAGAAATATGCTTTCCTTAGGTAAGCATGTTGCATCCCAGTATAACTTCAAATGTAAGTTGATGTTTTCCCATTTTAGAGAGTTGATAATTAGATTATATGTTAACTTAACTTTGTATGTTTTATCTTTGGAAACTTCCCATATTAGCTAATCTTCCCTATTTTTATGATTCACCTATCAATCCTTGAGGATGTTTTCCAAATTCTATTTGCCTATAGAGGAAATATCTACATCCTCCAGAGTTTTCTATTCCCAATTGTCTAACCCATTTACTTTTTTTAAGAATTTGTAGTTTGAGAACTTTAAACACGATAGATTGACAAGCACATTCTTGACCTCTTCAAGTATACTAGTATAAATCAAAGGGGGTTTTCCATCCTAGGAATCTTCCTAGAAGAGAGCACCATCCCCTCTTCCAAGATTCCAAGTAACAAATTTACTAATCATTAATTGACATCTTACCATGAATTTCTAAGTTTCTAACCCAATTGGTGGGTTCCTAATTATGGATAAGGATGTTGGATCATTTGGATTTAAGTATTTATTATACAAAATTTTAGTCCACTTGCTTTCCCTTTCTAGATACATTCTCCATACTAATTTTTCTCTCAACACCTCATTTTCTCAGCTAAAGTTCTTAATACCTAAACCCCCTTGATCATTTAGATGACATATCTTTTCCCACTTTATTAATGCTAGTTTCTTTTCTTTTTTTTGTGCAACTCCAAAAGAATATTTTGAGTTTTCCTTCCAATTTTTTATTTACCTTCTTAGGTAAAGGAAGGTAGGACAAGTAATAAGTAGGAATTTATAATATAAGCAATTTAATTTTTGTTTCTCTACCCACTTTTGTTAGCCATTTTCCTTTCCTAGTCTCTGTCTATTTATCAATTATATCTAAAAAATTGTCTCATTCTTTATGCTTCCTTACACCTTTTTCTAAGTTAATCCCAAGCTATTTTTAGGAGAAAGTACCTTTCTTGTATCACATCTAATTGCATATATACTCTTCCATTTCTCTTGATGTGTTCAGGAAGAATATTTTTTATTTCTCCACATTTACTTTCTATACAAACGCTGCAATATATTCTATTATAATTTTTTTGAAGGTTTGTGTTTCTTCCTTAATGCCGACATGGAGGAGAATGGTGTTGATGAGTTATATTTGAAATATTATCTACCACCATGATTACTCTAATTTTACCTTCTTCTTGAGCCTTTTTTATTGATCTCCCAAATGCTTCAGCCATGATTATGAAAAGGAATGGTAAAATTGGATCACCTTGTTGGATACCTCTTGAAATATTAAACAATCCTTCTAGTGTTCCATTGATTAAAAGAGAAATCTTGGGTGTTGATATGCAATTGAAAATTACATTAATCCATTGGCAAGAAAAACTAATAACTTCTAGAGTTTTACATAGGAATCTCCAATCCACTACATCATATGATTTATGGATATCTAGTTTCATAAACATAAATGCTTCCTTGTTGTTGATTGCTAAATGGATAGTTTCCTAAATTATTGATATCCCATCCATGATGGATCTTCCTAGTACAAAACCTATTTTTTCTTCAGAGATAATTCTTGGAAGAATAGTTTTAGTGTGATTTTCTAATCATTTAGAATAGATTTTATAGATAGTGTTACATAGCATCATGGGTCTAAACGCATGGCGAATCTATTACTAATTTTTTTGGGAATTAAAGAAAGAAAAGTATGATTGATTTTAGTTAGAATTGATCCTCCTTTTTTGGAGACCTCAATTACCCTTCATAGTTCTTCTCCTAAGATATCCCAACATTTTTGAAAGAAAAAGGCATGGAACCCATCCAACCCTAGAGATTTGTCTAAGTGAAGACTAAATAGGGTTGACATAATTTCCTCCTTGGTGAAATGTTTCTTAAATATTGTGTTATCTAATTCTGTTACCACTTTGGGGATAACCCTTAGCACCTTTTCCTAACATAATTTTGTTGGAAGAATCAAAATTGTTGAGCAATTTTTCATAAAAAGTTACAAATATGTATGATATTTTTGATGCATTGTCTTCCATATTTCCATCCCCATATTTGATTTTAGTTATTGTGTTGATAGTTTTATTTTTTATAAGAAAAACAAGTTTTGAAGTGAACCTAAAACCCTTTACAAATCAAGAAATTTTCAAAGAAGCCCAAACCAAATAAAACTACAAACCAAAGATGAAATAGGTCACCTAACACAACATAGTGACTCAAGTGGCATCACAAATAACACAATACTCATCAGCTACACAAATAGGTTTTGAAGACTACCTATAACCCTTTATGAAACAATAACTCAAGGTGGAACAAGTCACTAAACAAAATGTGACCAAGGTGGCAACACATATAGTATAGAACACTATAGCCACAAAAATAGGTTCTGACCAGGATCCTGAAACCCCATAGTGAGACACCCTACAAAGAACTATAGACCAAAAGAGCTAGGGGACACTACAAAAGACAACAATCCAAAAGCCAAGAGAGCCAAAAAATAGGGATAGCCACATCAAACTTTCCCTTTTGAACCCTTCATTTGAGACCACAATGCCATATCAAAAGAGGCATTGGAGGGTTTGATATTTTTTCTTTTTACTATGGTCCATCCATCCTCCACCAAACTAGTAGTCTTCTGCCATTGAAAATTAGGACCATCACAGCCGGATCCTAAAACCCCTGAAGCCAGAGAAAAGGTCATAGAAGAGAAAGTGACAAAAGAAGCTTGAGATAGAACAACAACACCCTGAAAAGGAACCACGGGAGGGGTTACCTTGGAAACACTAGAAAAATGGGATAGCAGAATCCAGAGATAGACTAGCTACCACCATAGAAGGAGCCAAAGGCAAATCCACTATCAATATACTAGGAGTGTATAGATTAACAAAGACAACAGTAAAGTCCATACCAAAAGCTGGGACAACAAAATCCAAAGATGGACTAGTTGTTACCACAAAAGGAGCCAAAGGAGAGGATAAACTAACATAAATACTAGTAGAATCCATGCAAGAAATTGGGATGGTAGAATCCAAAGATAGACTAGCAACCAGGATAGAAGACAAAACTGTATTAGCCATCACTGAAGGGGAGACATGCAAAATAGCAATAGAACCCACCTTCAAAGTATCCTAAGAAGAATCACCCAACCCATCCCCAATAGGGGAAACTTTCTAAATAGAGTAGTGATCATCAAAAACCCCCTTCCACCAAGAAGGTGACTTATTCAATGTAACCTTTCTAGAGGAGCATCTTACTATGAGGTGGCTAGTCTTTTGGCATTTCTGACATCTGAATGGGATGCCCTCATAATCAAGAAGCTCATTCCAAGAGTCGATTGGAGAGACCAATTTAATCATTTTTGGAAGCCCCTTAGATACATCAATCTCCATAAGGATGCATGCATACATCATCCAAAACACATTGCAAGACATAGAGTCAACCATCAAAAACTCCCTTAGGGCATCCCCCATGGCCTCCAAAATTGACTTGATCCATAAGTGAAGGGGAAGGTTAGGCAACCTTACTCATAAAGGAATCTTATTAAAAAAATTTGTAGATAGATCAATACCCACATATCAAGGTTTAGCCTGTTGGATACAATTGTTAATTGTGTATTTTCTTTGATGTTACACAAATGTCATATCAACCATCAGACAGAGTCTATCGAGCTCAGACAGTCAGCAACACAATTTAAAGTGTCTACTGAACATTCTTGAATATTATGCAGTAAGTTAGCTCTTACTGAGCTCACTCAGTCATCAAAGGATCTTATAGCACAAAAGTTAATGTTAACTGAGCTCCCAAGGTTAACAAAGGGAAAGTCAATGTTTACTGATTTCAATGTCTACTGAGTTCACTTAGTCATCGAAGAGAAAGTTAGCTTTTATCAAGCTCACTTGATAAGTGAAGGAAGGTTAGCTTTTATCGAGCTCACTCAGTAAGTGAAGGAAGGTCTGTGTTTACTAAGTTAACTTGGTCTCTGAAGGAAGTTGCAAGGTTTGCAGTGTTTACCAAGCTTCACTTGGTTAACACTGGGGAAACCATTCTAGAGGAATGGTCACTGAGCTAGTTTGGGCAATGAAGAATTTTATTGTTCTAAAGAATTAAGTTTAATTATTTTATGCAGCCGACTGATTTAATATTTTTCAGTTGTTGTAACTTGTAATTGAGCTGACTTGACAATCTGTAAGGTATATATGAAAGGTCAAGATGTGAAATCAAAAAAAGAGTGTGGATGAATAAGAGTGCAAATGTATGGATATGGAATGAGAAAATATTGAATGTATGAGCGAATGTTAAAGAAGGATTAGATATGCTTATGGAGCTGCAAAGTTGTATTTGATTAGTGAGGATCTAGTGAAGTAGAATAGAGATCTATATTTAGCAAAGATAAGTTGCATATATTTCAAATCACTTCATTGTTTCTTTCTAATCATTGTAACACTAATTCAAAACCTCTTAACAAAGTTGGTTTGATAGCCATTTTGTAAATCCTCTAACAAGGTGACAATTCAGTTGAATTGTTTTAAAATCTCTGATAAGGCCACTTCTAACAGGGTGATTAAATCCTCTAACAGGGTCACACCTAATAGTGTGTTTTGTAACCTTTAACAAGGTTGGCTCCTAATAGGGCTCACTTTAGAAGAGTGAAAATTGGTAACTAGTTACTTGGTAGTTTTTTCCAAATTGGGTTTCCACGTTAAATCTGGTGTCTCTTGTGTTCATGTTATTTCTTTATGCATGCATGTTAATCACTTTAAATGCTCAATAAGTTAACAAAACATCTATCAAGTTTTAGCATTCATTTGTGTGGTTATCGAGTATCAGCAACAACTATATTTTAAGACATCTTAGGATCTGTGGATTTATTTTTGTGGTAACTGATTCACCCCTCCCCTCTCAGTTACTCCATCTCTATTTCCAACAATTGGTATCAAAGCTTTTGGTGCTTGCAGGAAAGATTTCAAGGATCTAAGCTAAAGATCAGAATGTCTTACAAGAGAGAAATTTCAAGGCTTAATCGGAATAACTTCTCAGCATGGCAACGGTTGATGAGACTTCATCTAGCTTCTATTGGAGACACAGGACTAAAATACCTTCATGAAAAATATGCAGAACTAGCCGGTACACTATCTGTTAATGATATTGTTGAAAAGAAGACTCGCAATATTATGATGATAGATATAGCATCTTCTCTGAGTTATGAAGAATTTGATGATATCAAGGATTGCAAATCTACCTTTGAAATGTGGGAAAAGCTGAAAGAGATATATGGAGGAGATGATAATGTTAGAAGAGCCAAAGCAGAAAGTTTGAGAGGAAAATTTGATCAAATAAGGATGAGAGAGGATGAAAACATTGCAAAATATGTTGAAAGAGTTAAATCATGTGTCAGTGCAATCAAAGCTTCTGGAGGAGATATCAGTGAAGAGATAGTTATAAGTACAGTTCTCAGAACTCTACTTCCCATTTATGCAATCAAAGTTTCTGCAATTCAAGAAAGAAGATGTGAAGCAAATCACAAGATAAATCTAGAGGCTATAGTTGGAAAATTGACTACATTTGAATTGGACAACTTTGATAACTATGTTCCAGCTTCCAAGAAAATTGAATCAGCATTTGAAGCCAAACTTTCACTCAAGGAGAAAGGCAAAAAGAAAAAGGAATCTCAGTCAGAAAGTGAAGATGAATCAGACCAAAGTTTAGACAATGATCTTGAAGTAATTGAAGCCCTTCTAGCAAGGAAATATTCTAGAGGCAGAGGAAAATACAAAGGTAAAGTACCCCTAATATATTTTTCATGTGAAGAAGTTGGTCATATTGTTGCTAGGTGTCCAAACAAACAGAATAAAGATGAAAAGAAAGATCACAAATGGAATGGCAAGAAAGATTTCAAATCATTCAAGGATAAAGGTAAGAAAACATGTTTTATGGCTAAAGATTCTAATGATTCTAATAATGAAAAAGAAGATGAAATTATCTACATTGCTGTGAAAGATGAATCTAATAATGATGAGGAAATGGCACTCATTTCTCATATGAGCAAAAATGATACATGGATCATAGATAGTGGTTGTTCTCATCACATGACTGGTGACAAAACTAAGTTTGAATACTTTGAAGACTACGATGGTGGTAGTGTAAGATTTGGTAACAATGAACCTTGTTGTATAAAAAGAAAAGGAAGAATCTCTCTAACCTAGGAACTTATATGTGATAATGCCTATTGGGTAGAAGGACTAAAGCATAATTTTTTAAGTGTGGCATAGCTACTCAATAATGGATTCAAAGTAGAATTCATGCATGGTAAAGCAAGACTGTTGGATGGAAAAGAAAAGCTGATTGGATCAGGTACTCAAACTAAAGGTAACTTGTTCTATCTTGAACTAGGTGAATGTTCATGTTTCATTGCTCAAGTAGAAGAAAGTTGGTTATGGCATAAAAGGTTGTGTCATGTAAATTTTGATAATTTGGTAAAAATAAGCAAATTCAAGAAAGTAAGAGGCATTCCAAACATAAAGAAACCTGAGGTCAGTCTATGCAAAAATTGTCAGATTGGAAAGATGGGAAAGACTAGTTTTAAAAGCAAAAACTATCTGTCTAAAGATATATTAGAAATTGTGCATACTGATTTATGAGGACCCATTGGAATTGAAAGCTATACTGCAGAAAAATTCTTCATTCTTTTTGTTGATGATTACTCAAGAATGATGATAGTCATGTATCTAAGAAACAAATCAGAAGCATTTGAAAAGTTCAAATGGTATTTGGCTAGAGTAGAAAAAGAAATAGGGAAAAGATTAAAAATTCTTGAGGTTAGACAGAGGTGGAGAATTCATTTCACATTAGTTTAATAACTTTTGCATTGAAAGAGGAATCAAAAGATAGGTATCAGGCCCTGGAACACCCCAGCAAAATGGAATAGCTGAAAGAAGAAACAGATCCATCATGGATTGTGCAAGAACTTTAATGATTGAAAAGAGCATTGTTATCAAATACTGGAAGGAAGCTATTAGCAGTGCAATTTATACCTTGAACCGAGTACAGCTAAAGAAAGACTCATTCAAAACCCCCTATGAGTTATGGTATGGCTATAAACCTAATAAAAGTTACCTTAAAGTATTTGAAAGTAAATGTTACATTTTGAAAGAATCTAGAAAAGAAAAATTTGATGTAAAAGGTGATGAAGGTATATTCTTTGGATACTCATGCAAAAGTAAGGCATATAGATGTTTGAACTTGTCTACTCACAAAGTCATAGAAAGTGCACATGTGAAAGTTGATGAGTTTGCATAAAGGAGTGAAGAAGAAAGAAAAAGGGAACCAGAAGATTATAAAAAGTTTGTCTTCAGTGAACCTGATACAGTACTAGTTACATCAAAGAATCAGGAAAATTCTACTCCCAAGTCATCTATAACCAAGTTACAGGAAGTTCAAACTGAGCCACAGCAAACCAAGACAAATTCAGTGTCTACCAAGCAAGTGTCTACATAGCAAGTGTCTACCGAGCAAGTATCTATTGAGCCAGAACAGACAGAACCTGAAGTTGAAATACAAGAAGATAATAATGAAATCCATTCAAAAGGCAAGGAACTTGTATTAGCTAAGTATGTTAGGAGACATCATTCAGCAAATCAGATCATTGGAGATAAATCTGAAGGAACCATGACAAGAAATAAGTTGAAAGGTACTTGTTTACTTGCTGATTTTGAACCTAAAAATGTCAAAGACGCATTGGAAAATGATAGTTGGATTAAGGCTATGAATGAAGAAATAAAGTAAATAGAGAAAAATAAGACATGGACTCTTGTACCCAGGCCTAAAGATAAAAATGTGATTGGAACCAAGTGGGTATTTAGAAATAAGTTGGATGAAGATGGTAAGGTATCAAGAAACAAAGCTAGACTAGTATGCAAAGGATATGCTCAAGAAGAAGGAATAGACTATGGAGAAACTTTTGCTCCTGTTGCAAGATTGGAAGGAGTCATAACCTTACTAGCATATGCTGCTCACAAAGGATTCAAAGTTTATCAGATGGATGTCAAGTCAGCATTCCTCAATGGTATACTAGATGAAGAGGTTTACATTGAACAACCTGAAGGTTTTGTTGATCCAAATAAGAAGAACATGGTCTGCAAATTATACAAGGCAGTGTACGGTCTGAAACAAGCCCCTAGAGCATGGTATGAAAGATTGCATAACTATCTTATTCAGATTGGTTAACAAAGAACTAATAATAATAGTAGCTTGTATATTAAGGAAGGACCAAATAATAAGATATTATTGCCAAAAATATTTGTAGGTTATACTTTTTTCACAGGGAATGATAATCTGTGCAAAGAATTCTCAGAACAAATAATTTAAAATTTCTATGTTTAGTGAGATCAAATTCTTTATTGGTCCTCAAATTCAATAGATTAAAAATGGTATCTACATTACTCAATCAAAATACATCAAGGAGATATTGAAAAAGTTTGGAATAGAAGATTGTAAACCAGTTGGGACTCCTATGTGTACCGGATTAAAACTTACCAAGGAAGATGAATCAAAAGAAGTAGATCAAACATTGTATAGATCTATGATTGTAGTTGGTGTTGTAGCAAGATTTTTAGAAAAACCAAGAGAAAATCACATGATGGCAATCAAAAGAATAATAAGATATTTGAAAGGAACTGAAGAGTATGGTTTATGGTATAAGTTTGGAGGAAATTTGGATTTGAAAGTGTTTATTGATGCTGATTGGGCAGGAAACCTTGATGATAGAAAAAGTACAAGTGGAGGTGTATTCTTTCTTGGAAAGAGGTTGGTTTCTTGGACAAGAAAAAAGCAAAATTGTACATCTCAATCTATAGCAGAGGCAGAGTATGTTGTTATAGTAGTAAACTGTTCTAATATTATTTGGTTTAAATAGTTGTTGGAAGGCATGAAGATGGAAATCAAAGAACCAGTTGTTATGTTCTATGATAATACAAGTGCAATCAACATATCTAAGAATCCAGTGATGCATTCCAAAACCAAGCACATTGTAATAAAATATCATTTTGTCAGAGAATTGGTGCAAAAATAAGGAGATTAGATTGGAATATGTTCATACAAAGGAACAAATTGCTGACATATTCACAAAACCATTACCAAAGGATGCATTCTTATATCTAAAAGATAAGTTAGGGGTCACTCCTCTATCTAAAGTTCACTAAAATAAAGTTTTTGTGATGCATCAACTCATACCAGATTGAAGATCTATCAGTTGATGCAGCATAACCAGGAAATATTGCATATGAATCAGTACTAAAGGTACACTAAAATTCATTTAAGTTGAGTTATCTTTGGCATGTGTTTTCAAAGAAGGAGAGTTTTACTATCATATCTCTCTGAAATTTGTTCAAAATATAAAGAGTTTGCTATGTAATTCCTTCACAAAGGGAGATTACTGTAAGAGGGAGATTTTTCTATCTTAGAGGGAGAATTGTTATGCTGACATGTTGTGTTACCATATAAGAGAAAGACTTTTTTTCAAATTTCATTTCTGCTATGACATGTTGTATTGCCATCAATGCCAAAGAGGGAGATTGTTGGATACAATTGTTAATTGTGTATTGTCTTTGATGTTACACAAATGTCATATTAGCCATCAAACAGAGTCTACCGAGCTCATACGATCAGCAAAGCAATTTATAGTGTCTACCAAACGTTCCTGAACATTACACAATAAGTTAGCTCTTACCAAGCTCACTCGATCATCAAAGGATCTTGTAGCAGAAAGTTAATGTTAACTGAGCTCCCAAGGTTAACAAAGAGAAAGTCAATGTTTAGCGAGTTCAATGTCTACTAAGTTCACTTGATCATCGAAGAGAAAGTTAGCTTTTACTGAGCTCACTCAGTAAGCAAAGGAAGGTTAGCTTTTACCAAGCTCACTCGATAAGTGAAGGAAGGTTAGCTTTTACTACGCTCACTCGGTGAGTGAAGGAAGGTTAGTGTTTACCAAGTTAACTCAGTCTCCAAAGGAAGTTGCAAGGTTTGCAATGTTTATCGAGCTTCACTTGGTTAACACTGGGGAAACCATTCAGGAGCAGTGGTCACCAATCTGGGTCAGGTAGCAAAGAATTTTATTGTTCTAAAGAATTAAGTTTAATTGTTTTATGTAGCCGACTGGTTTAATGTTTTTCAGTTGTTGTAACTTGTAATTAAGCTGACCTGACAATCTGTAAGGTATATATGAAAGGTCAAGATGTGAATTCAAAAAAAGAGTGTGGATGAATAAGAGTGTGAATGTATGGATATGGAATGAGAAAATATTGAATATATGAGAGAATGTTAAAGAAGGATTAGATATGCTTATGGAGCTACAAAGTTGTATTTGATCAGTGAGGATCTAGTGAAGCAGAACAGAGATCTGTATTCAGCAAAGATAAGTTGCATATATTTCAGATCAATTCATTTTTTCTTTCTAATCATTGTAACATTGATTCAAAACCTCTTAACAGAGTTGGTTTGATAGCCATTTTGTAAATCCTCTAACAAGGTGAAAATTCAGTTGAATTGTTTTAAAGACCTCTGACAAGGCCACTTCTAATAGGGTGATTAAATCCTCTAATAGGGTCACACCTAATAGTGTGTTTTGTAACCTTTAATAGAGTTGGCTCCTAATAGGGCTCACTTCAGAAGAGTGAAAATTGGTAACTAGTTACTTGGTGGTTTTTCCCAAATTGGGTTTCCACATTAAATCGGGTGTCTCTTGTGTTCATGTTATTTCTTTATGCATGCATGTTAATCACTTTAAATGCTCAATAAGTTAACAGAACATCTATCAAGTTTTAGCATTCATTTGTGTGGTTACCGAGTATTAGCAGCAACTATATTTTAAGACATCTTAGGATCTGTGGATTTATTTTTGTGGTAACTGATTCACCCCTCCCCTCTCAATTACTCCATCTCTATTTCCAACATAGCCATCAAGGGGAACCTCTCCTCCTAAGAAAAACCATGCCTTAGGATGGCATTTTGATCCTCCAAAGAAGAAAATTTCATAATGAAAAAGCCCTTTGTGATAGGGAAAATCTAGACAAAACCTAAAACTAGAGGCTCGCAAAATTTGGAAGTCAAGGCATGTAGATCTGATAGAGAGAGCTAGAAACCCCTAAAATGAAAAATGATAGAAGTAGAGGAGTAGTCTTCCACTTGAGTAGAAATCTCATCTACAATATCAGAGTCAAGATTAATCATGGGGTTACTTACTATAATAGGCACAATAACATGAGTCCCTAGATGCACAACTTGACCACCAAGACCAACCTCATAGGTAGCCACACTAGCATAAGAAATTGCTGAACCACCCACAACACTCGAGAAAAAAATATCCCCACTAGGAATAGGAGAATCCCTAGCTCAAACAGTAACAAAAGCCATAATAGAAACCAGATCAGGACCAAAAGTTGAAGCTACCACCAAAATGCCAAATGCAAGAACTGAAGCTAGACATAAGAGCCAAATGTAGGAGTCAAAGTCGGATGCAAAAGCTGAATGTGGGAGCCAAAGCAAGACGTATAAATAGGAGCCTTTGTTATAATTTAAAAAATAAACCCTTGGTTGTAAGCACTGCAGGAAAGAAGCCCCACCATTTCACCAAGAGTCAATGGAAAACATTCTTAATTAAGATCCATAGTAGAGAATGGCCCTGTAGGGACTTGAACCTTAGTTGTAGGCCCTACAGCAAAGAAGCCCCACATTTCACCAAAGGGACAAGCCAGTGTTGATAGTTTTGTTATGTAAAGTACTGTTATGAAAAAATTTGGTATTTTTATCTCCTTCTGCAAGCTATTTTTCCCTCAATTTTTGCTGCCAAAATACCTCCTTTTTTGCTCATTTTTCTTCTTATTTAGCTAGTAGTTCTTTTTCTTTGATAACTTTTCCATTATCCATACCATTTTTAATAACTTCTTCATTTAAATTCTTAATTTCTTCTTCAGTTTCCAATTTTTCTTTTGAAATTTTATGGAAATGTATTTTGTTTCATTTTTTAAAAGAAAATCTTTGATCATTTTTAGTTTTGAAACAAAAAAATACATCTTTGATCTTATAAAATAACCCTCTTGCCACCATTGTTTGATGTTAGCCATAAAGTTTTTGTCTAGAAACCATATTTTTCACACTTAAAAGGATTCCTATTAGGTTTTTTATGTTATTTAAAATCAATTCTTATTGGATAATGATCAGAACCCACTCTATGTTGAATATTTGATGTGACTGTTAAATATAGCTTTGCTAAATCTTCTTTAAAGAAAAATGTGTCTAGTTTCTCTGCTATGTAATTGAAACCTTTCCTTTTTTTATTCCAAGTAAAAATTATGTTGTTGGTTGGGATTTCTAATAACTTATTGTCCCCAACCAATTTCCTAAAATTTATAGTTTCTTTAGAGATCACTTGGTTTCCTCCATATCTTAATCCAAGTTCTAGAATGGCATTAAAATCTCCTCCAATGACTATGTTTTCATTAGAATATTTTTCCATGAATGTGCTGAGTTCATCCCATAATTTTTTCTTATCTAATTTTTGTGTAGGTCCATATACATTAATTATTACTACCTAAAGATTATGTCTATAGTTAAAAATTCTACTTCCCATCCAATTGTTATTGGATTCTATAGGCTTGATGTCTACTATCCACATGATCCAAATGATTCCTAAACCTCTTGAAGCCCCCATTTGATTCTTTAATTTCTATTTTCCATCTATCTAATGTATTTCTTAATTGGTCTCCTTCTTTATTCAATTTATTTTCTTGTATTAATGTTATATCTTATTCAAATAAATTTAGATTTCACTTTAGCAACTGTTCTTAGAAGCTAGAGTTGTCATTGCACCAAAAGATTGACCTATCAATGCTTGATACAACCACTAGACTTATAGAATACAGGAGGTAGTTAAGACATGTCACAAATCCTAAAGGGGAAGGCTGGAAATTAATCCAACAATTCCCCCCTCAGCATTACCCAAGGAGATTTGAACCTATGACCAAGCTCTAATACCACTTGTTGGAAGCTAGAGTTGTCGTTGCACCAAAAGATTGACCTATCAATGCTTGATAGAACCACTAGACTTATAGAACATAGGAGGTGGTTAAGCCATGTCATGAATCCTGAAGGGGAAGGCTAATGGTTAGTCCAAAAAATGTTGCTTACTAGAGGCATTCATACCCTTAGAATTTGATGTTGTAATCCTAATTGTTCATTGGGAAGGGTCTTCCCCTTCCCTACATTTAGAACTTCAAATATCTTTTTTGGCTCCTTTTCTTGACCATCTACCTCTCTTAGTTTTTTTAATAATTTCCTTCCTCTCTTCATTTTTTGTTTGCCACATTTTAGAGCTCTAAACCCTTCATGATTTATAGAAATACCCAAATTATCCATTAAATACTTATTGTTATTTGAATTTGTTTCTTCTTTCTTCTATTCAACCTCATCAATTAACTCTCCTATTATCTAGTGTTCTAATTCCTCATCTTCTTCATTATGCATTTTTTTCTCTACTTCATTGTCCTTATCTATTTCCTTTAATTTATATATATCATCTAGTACCCCAAATTATTCTCATTTCTAGTTATACCCGATGTGTTTTGCTTCTATGTTGTTCTCCTCATGTGATGATGCATTCTATAGTTCTTGTGATTCTATGAGTGTTGCTATTTCTAAGGGGATTAAATATTCCTCTACATCAATTTGTTCTTTTCTTCTTCTTCTTCAAAGATATTTTTCCCATCCACTAGTGTCTACCAGAATTTGTAACTCTTTTTCTTTTATTTTTTCCTAATAGATATTTTGCTCCATTGAGCTAAGTAAGTTGATGGAATTGAGCTTCCACACTCCTGATTCTCTCTTATCTCTTCTATTCCTACAAAATCTTTAGTTCTATTTTTTGACACTGTGTTTCTATCAGAAGAGTGATCCTAATTAGTTTCTATTGTGCCTAGATGTTGAGATCTAATTGAAAAGAGGAAGATTGTTGATAAAGAATGTTTTCAATCATTATTTTGTCAATGATGTCAAACCTACTATTTTCTAGAATGGCAATTTCTTATAAGATCCAAGTACTATCACTTAGTTAATTGATGAAGAGGATTTAATCAATAAGATGTAACAAAAACACCTAAGGGAAAGGTTGAGTTATGGTATTGTAATGAAGTACAAGGATCAGTTAAGACAATGGTAAAATGATATATTGATAATATACTTGAAGATACAGAGGTTGGCTAAACTTAGAAACTCTAGAAGAATAAGTTGTAACGAAGTTGTCTAGAAAGCTTGACTAAGTTCATTAGTGGGTACCAAGCAAGCTAGTTGATGCCAAGAAAATTATTAGTAAGTGCCAACCAAATGCAAAATCTAGTGTGTGCTAAGTGAAATAGAAGGAGCTGAACAACTTCAAGTGTCGAGGAAGTAATAGGTGTTGAGCATTAGTAAAAACTTAGTTGATGTCGAGTGAATCCACAATAGGTGTCAAGCATCAGCAAAATGTAGTAGGCGTGGAGTAACATAGTATGTGTCGAGCATCAAAATTTCAATAGTGTCAAGCTGCTACATTATTTGAAAAGTAAAAGGTTTACCATATTTGAGCTAACAAGTTCATTACCTTGAATTTTGTGAATCAGATGGAGGATAAGGATGATGATTTGGTGGCATAGAATTTTAGGTAAACCATTTTTGGGTGAATAGAGGTGGATTCTTCATGATATTTCTAGAAGAAACAAGATTATGGGTAGATTCATTGAATCTTACCTAATCCATTCAAACTAAAATTAAAAGTGAGAAGAATATAGTAGGAAAACTATTCTAGACTTCTATTTAATAAGTTACAAGTCAAGAAGAAAGAGTTGTTGTTGAAGTGGTTGGTAGGATGTCAAGGTGAAGGCATCAAGAGGGAGGAATAGAGCATACAGACTCTACTTCAATACATGACCACAGAGGAGATTACACTAGTACATTGAGCATGGAGACTCAAGGATATGAAGCTTGAAAAGAGGACAAGATGTCAGAGCTACAGAGATTGAAAGCTAAGAAATATTGTGAAGCTAAATCAAGAGATAGACTCTACAAGTTATGTTGTGAGTTGTATCAGATCAAATGCCCTTATTGTTACTCTCTAACAATTGTATTAGCTAGGGTAAAATCCTATGGACTTAGGTTGGTTTAATAGCCATTTGTAAATCCTTTAACAAGGTGACATTCCAGGTGAATTTTCTAAAGTCCTTTGACTAGGCCCATTTCTAATAAGGTGGTTGAAATCCTTTAACCAGGTCACATTTAACAGTGTGTTGTAGCCTTTAATAGGGCAGGCCTTTCACAAGGCATCACTTCAAAAGAGTGAGAATTGAGTAGCATGTTACTGGTGGTTTTTTCCAAATTGAGTTTTCACATAAATCATTATGTTATGTGTTGATATTTCATGTGTTATTCCTACATGTTGATTTTTAGTAACTTGCTAAGTAGAAGGTTTAGCTTGGATGCATGATTAGTTAAATGGACTCACTATACTTGGTGAAAAAGTTTTATTAAGACATTTTGACCTTGAATAACTAATTCACCCCACTCTTACTTATTCTAAAGAATTTCTAACAATTGGTATCAGAGCCATCTACTAATTTGGTTTAAAGGTACTAGAAGTAGGAAGATTAAGATGTCCAAGAGAGAAGTTCGCAAGCTCAACAGAGATAACTTCACTGCATGGAAAAGTTTGATGAAGTTGTATCTTGGATCAATAAGTGACCATGCACAAACTTCAATTGAAGTGGAACATGTTGATCCAGTTGTTCCCACTATAGAAGATATGAAGGAAAAGAAGGAGCACAATTAGACAATGATGGAGATTGCCTATCCCCTCAACTATACTAAATTTGATGACATCAAGGGATGTGACACTGCATTCAAGATTTGGAAAGCCTTGACTGATATTTATGGAGGAGATCAAAATGTTCAAAGAGCAAAAAGAGAAATCCTTAGAAGAAACTTTGATGACATAATAATGGAGGAAGGTGAGAACATCGTTCAATATGTCTCTAGAATGAAAGAAGTAGTAAGTTCAATAAGAAGTTTGGATGTTCATTTGGATGATGAGAATGTCAATAGAAAATTCTTAAGAACCTTGCTCCCCATTTATTCTATTAGAGTGTCATCCATCGAAGAGTTAAGATGCATACTAGGAAACAAGCTAACAATTGAAGGTATAGTGGGAAGACTTACTACATTTGAGCTATCCAACTTGCATAAGCATAGACCTAAGAATCTTGAATCTACTTTCAAGGCCAAGCTATTGTTGAAAGATACTAAGGAGGTGAAACCAAAGAAGAAGAAGAGAAAGGTAAAATATGCATCTAGTGATAGCAGAACAGATGAAGAAGATGTAGAACAATTGGAAGCACTACTGGCCAAAAGATTTCACAGAGACAAACATAAATTCAAATGTAATTTATCCATCATATGTTTTAATTGCAATGAAGTAGGACACATTGCTGCAAGATGCACATAGAAGAAGAACTATAGAGAAGGCAATAAGAACAAGAATAGAAGAGAAGACGATAGAAAAGATTACAAAGACAAAGGCAAAAAGTGTTAAATTGTTGAAAAAGAGGATCCTAATGAAAATGATGATGAGGTGGTCTATGTAGCCATGAAGGATGATTCAGATGAAGATGAGGCAACATCACTAGTAACCTATGTGAACAAGAATGATAGGTGGATCATAGATAGTGGATGTAGACATCACATTATAGGAGACAAAAGTAAGTTTGTTACCTTTACTCAATATGATGGAAATAGTGTTAGATTTGGAAATGATGATCCATGTCTAATCAAAGGAAAAGGTTTTATTAAGCTTACAAAGAAAATTTAATGTGATAATGCATACTATGTTAAAGGATTGAACTACAATCTACTAAGTGTGTCACAGTTAGGCAATGTAGAATGCAAAGTAGAATTTGGCAAAAAACTGCCAAAATCTATGACATTGATGGAAATCTAATAGGAAAAGGAGAACAAACTAGGATTAATATGTTTTACCTAGATATGGAAGATGCAACCTATCTTATTGTAAGATTTGATGATGTGTGGTTATGACATAAAAGACTATCATGTCAACTTTGATAATTTGATTAGCATCAGCAAAATGAAGAAAGATAAAGGTTTTCCTAAACTAAAGAAGCCTAAAAACATAATGTACAAATAGTGTCAACTAGGAAAGATGACCAAGTCAAGTTTGAAAAGAAAAACCTACACTTTCAAAGAAGTGCTAGAGTCAATGCATACTAATTTATGTGGCCTAATAGAAGTGCAAAGCTACAAAGGAGACAAATATATAATGTTGTTTTTTTATGACTACTCTAGGATGATGATTTTCATGTCCTTAAACTAGAAATTTGATGCATTTCAAATGTTTAAGTGGTATTTGATCAAGGTTGAGAAAGAAACAGGAAATAGTCTAAAGTGCCTAAGATTAGTTTACATCAAAAGAATTTGAGACATTTTTTAATGACAAAGGAATAAAAAAAAAACATCAACATCTAGAGCTCCCCCATAGAATGGCATTGCAGAAAGGAGGAATAAATTAGTAATGGATTGTGCCAAAACATTAATGATGGAGAAATATGTTTCAATTGAAGTACTGGAGAGAAGTTGTAAGTACTGATCTCTACACCCTAAATTGAGTACAAGTCAAGAAAGGTACAAATGCAACACCTTTTGAATTATGGTATGGCCACTCACCTAATGTAAAAGATTTCAAAGTGTTTGGTTGTAAATGTTACATTCTTAAAGATAGTAGAAATGGAAAGTTTGATGCAAAGAGTAATGAAGGCATATTCTTTGGATACTCCACTGGAAGTAAATCATATAAGTGTTTAAATACTAATACTAACAAAATAGTGAAGAGTGCAAATGTAAAATTTGATGAGCATGCAGAAGTTCAAGTTGATGAAACCAAGAAACTAGAAGAGTATAGATCCTTTGTATACTTCTATGAAGGAGTGCCTACTAAAGAAGGAATTGCAAATCAAGTTGGGAATCAACAAAAAGTTTTAGTATCAACCAGGTCACAACTAGTGAATGTCAAGCTACATTCAAAAGATGAGTTGTAGAATGAAGATAATGCACATTCTAATTTTGAAATCAGTACACATGAAAGAGATGATGAAATACCTGAAAGAAGTGTACATAGTGACTCTAAAGCTAAAAGAACAAACATGGAAACAAGCATAGAACCAAGGTTATCCAATTATGTGAGAAGACATCACCCTATTGAACAAATCATTGGCGACAAGTAAGTCAAACTAATGATCAGGAATAGACTAAGAAATGAATCATGTCTACTAAGAAAGATTGAACCCAAAATAGTAAAAGATGCACTACAAGATGATAATTGGTATAAATATATTGAAGAAGAGATTGAATCGATAGAGAAAAACAAAACCTAGACTTTAGTTCCAAGACTAGTTGATAGGAATGTTATTGGTACCAAGTGGGTATTTAGGAACAAGCTGTATGAGAATGGTGAGATCACAAGAAATAAGGCTAGACTAGTTTGCGAAGGATATGCATAAGAAGAAGGACTAGACTATGGGGAAACATTCACCCCTATTGCAAGGATGGAAGGAGTAAGAACACTACTTGCATATGCTACTTACAAAGGTTTTAAAGTCTACCAAATGGATGTAAAGTCTACTTTTCTGAATGGAATACTAGAAGAGGAAGTCTACATAGAATAACCAGAGGGATTTTTTGATGACAACAACAAAGATATGGTTTGCAAATTACATAAAGCACTCTATAGTTTGAAACAAGTGCCTAGAGCATGGTATGAGAGATTGCACAAATATCTTGTGAAGATAGGATTTGAAAGAACAGATGACAACATCAACCTATATATCAAGGTAGAAAAAGGTAAAGACATTTTGATATCTAAAATATTTGTTGATGATATAATATTTGGAGGAGAAGATGCCCTATGCAAAGATTTTTCTGATCAAATGAAACATGATTTTGAGATGTCAATGTTTGGAGAAATCAAATTCTTTGATGGATTCCAAGTACATCAACTAAAACATGGCATATTTGTGACCCAATGAAAATATATCAAGGAGATACTCAAGAAATTTTTCTTAGAAGATTCAAAACAAGTTAGTACACCAATAGTAATAGGACATAAGTTATCCAAGAATGATGAGTCAACTGAGGTAAATCAAACAATGTATAGATCAATGATTGGAAAGTTACAGTATGTTGTGCATAGTAGACTAGACATTGCATTAGTTGTCAGAATAGTGTCAAGACTTTCTACAAACCCAAGAGAAAATCATTTTATGGAAGTAAAAAGAATAATGAGGTATCTAAAAGGAACTAATGACTTTGGATTATGCTATAAGAGGACTAAAAAGTTTGAATTGAGAGCCTACACTGATGCAAATTGGGGAGGTAATATAGATGATAGAAAAAGCACCAGTGGAGGATCACTTTTCTTACGTAAAAGATTGGTCACTTGGACTAGCAAAATGAAAAGTTGTACCTCACAGTCCACAATAGAAGCTAAGTATGTTGCTACTACTATCAACTGCACCAATATTGTATGGATCAAGCACCTATTGAAAGGTATGAAAGAAGATGTAACTAAACTTGTGATACTCTATTGTGATAACACAAGTTCCATCAACATATCAAAGAATCCTATGATGCATGCCAAAACAAAGTACATTGCAATTAAGTATCACTATGTAAAAGAATTGGTGGGAGACAAGCAAGTGAAGATGGAATATGTCAACTCAGAGGAACAAATTGCTAACATGTTCACAAAAGCATTATCTAAAGATGCATTTCAGTATCTTAGAGATAAGTGAGGGGTGGTACCCCTATCCAAGGCTAATTAAGCAACAACATGACTACCTTGCATCAAATGAGTTGATTGTTGAAATGTTATAAATTGATGTAGAGGATACTTACTTTAGGTCTTGCTTGAAGTAATTAAAGTACTAAAATTCCAAACAAGTCACAAGCAAGGTGGTAGAGGGAGAAATTGGAGTTCTTGCAAATGCTACACTTGCATGACAAGATGCTAAAACAATATGTCTTTGGAATTATTGTCAAAGAGGGAGAAATAGCAGAGAAAAACTGATCAAATCTACAAAATCAAGTGTGTAAAGGGAGAAATAGTAGCTAAGAGGTAGAGAAAAATTGATCAAAGTAGCAAGATACAAAAAAGAGGGAGTCATATAGAAGCTAATTAGAAATGTAGAGGGAGAAATAGTAGAGAAATAGCAAAAAAATAGCAAAAAGGAAAGAGAAAGGAAACAACAGTTAAGAGAGAGAAGCAAAAGTAAGGAATCAGTCAAGATAAATCAGAGAGGGAGTTACTTACTACATTAGAAATTGCTGATAGAATGAACAGTTTTGGATAAATTTTTCTTTTCGGTATTTGATTTATTGTTCTAACCTAGTTAGCATTTTGATAACTTGGTTGATTAGTTTGGTTTGCCATCAATGCCAAAGAGGGAGATTTTTGACATCTGATTGAAACGATCATTATTGAAAAGAGGGAGATTGTTCGCAAAGAGGGAGATTTTTGATAAAGAATGTTTTCAATCATTATTTTGTCACTGATGTCAAACTTGTTATTTTCTAGAATGAAAATTGCTTATAGTATCCAAGTACTATCACTTAGTTGAATGATGAAGAGGATTTAATCAATAGGATATAAAAAAGAACTGAAGGGAAAGGTTGCATTATAGTTTTGTAATGAAGTACAAGGATTAGTTAAGAAAATGGTAAATGATGTATTGATAATACACTTGAAGATACAAAGGTTGGATTCACTTAGAAACTTTGGAAGAATAAGTTGTAACAAAGTTGTTTGCAAAGCTTGACTAAGCTCATTAGTGGGTGCCATGAAAGCTAATTCATGCTGAGTAGATTATTAATAAGTGCCGAGCAAATAAAAAATCTAGTGTGTTCCAAGTGAAATAGAAGGAGCAAAGCAACTTCAAGTGTTGAGCAAGTAATAGGTGTCGAGCATCAATAAAAACTTTTTTGATGCTGAGTGAATCCACAGTAGGTTCCAAGCATTAGTAAAACATAGAAGGTGTCAAGTAACACAATATGTGTTGAGCACCAGAATTTCAATAGTGTCAAAGATTAGCCAAATCTGAGCTAAGAAGTTTGTTACCTTGAATTTTATAAACTAGATGGAGAATAATGATGATGAGTTGGTGGTACAAAATTTTAGGTAAACCATTTTTGGGCGAATACAGATGGATTCTTCATGATGTTTCTAAAAGAAACAAGATTATGGGTAGATTAATTTAATCTTTCCTAATCCATTTGAACTGAAATTAAAAGTTGGAAGATTAGAGTAGGAAAAGTATTCCAGACTTCTATTTAAGGAGTTACAGGTCAAGAAGCAAAAGTTGTTGTTGAAGTGGTTGGTAGGATGTCAAACTGAAGGCATCGAGAGGGAGGAATAGAGCATAAAGACTCTACTTCAATAGGTGACTACAGAGGAGATTACACTAGTACATCGACCATGGAGACTCAAGGAGATGAATCTTGAAAGGAGGACAAGTTGTTAGAGCTACAGAGATTGAAAGCTAGGAAAAATTGTGAAGCTAAATCGAAATCTAAAATTTACAGGTTATGTCATAAGTTGTATCAGATCAAAAGCCCTTATTATTTCTCTCTAAAAATGTATCAGCTAGGGCAAATTCCTATGGACTTAGGTTGGTTTAATAGCCATTTTAAAATCCTTTAACAGGGTGACATTCCAAGTGAATGTTCTAAAGTCCTTTAACTAGGCCCACTTCTAACAAGGTGGTTGAAATCCTTTAACCAAGTCACATTTAACAGTGTGTTGTAGCCTTTAATAGGGAAATCCTTTCATAGGGCATCACTTTAGAAGAGTGAGAATTGAGTAGCATGTTACTGGTGGTTTTTCCAAAATTGGGTTTCCACGTAAATCACTATGTTATGTGTTGATCTTTCATGTTTTATTCCTAGATGTTGATTTTTAGTAACTTGATAAGTAGAATGTTTAGCTTGGATGCATGATTAGTTAAATGGGCTCACTATACTAGGTGAAAAGGTTTTATTAAGACATTTGGACCTTGAATAATTGATTCATCCCCCCTCTTAGTTATTCTAAAGCATTTATAACACTAGATTTAATATAATTTCTTCTTCTTCACTTGGATTCTCTTTATTTAATATTTCTTGAATCTAGATTTCTTCCTTTCATATTTTTTCTAGTGATTCTTCTTTGACATTTTCCCCTAATTTCCTCCCCTTTAATTTTGTATCAATTGATTCTTTTTGTTTTTCTTCCTTCTCATCTTGTTGTTCTCTATGCCCATGTTCAATGTGAAAGTGTTATCCTATTATAATTTGATCTCCAATATCATTTTGTAGAAAAAGTCTATCATGATTCATTCTAATTAACTCCTATATACTCCTCTCTATCTCCTCTATTGTTTTATTCTTCTTTTAACAAGCCTTATATTCCCTTATGACCATCAAATTGAGATGAATCGCATGAGCTTGTGTTGCTCTCTTTTCTGATTCCCCTTTACTTCATAGTTCTCTTTGTTCTATTCCTTGTCCTTCTATCCCTCTTTCTATTGATCAATTTTGCTACCATGTGACTACTTTTTTTGGTTTTTTTCCATATTATTCTCTTTTTTCCTTACTTTCCTCTTCTTTATTTTCCTTTTGTTCTATTGATTCCTTTGTTCTTTCCTTCTTTTTCTTGTAGCTTATAATGCCAAGTGCTTCTTTTTATGTTCAATATATTATGATCTATGTTAAAATCAAGTGTAATGATTCCTTTAATTTCTCCTTCATACTTTGTAATATCAAGTTTATATAAAGATCTATTTTTAATTAATATTTTAGTATTCAATTCTTTCTGACTTGTGTCTATTTCTATTAAAAAATTGATATTCCTTGATTGGTTATATTCTAATTCAATGCTTATTAAATTTCCTAGCAATTTACCAATTTTGATTAGGGTTTGGAGATGTTTAATTTATGGTGTAAATTTTTTACATTCAAACTAGATGGGTACTTGATTTACCTTTTCATCATTCCAATTTGGTTCCCATGCTAGAAACTTCACAAAATATCATTTATAAAAGGAGTTTGAAATTGAGATTAATTTATTCTAAATTTCCTTATTTTTACAATGAACATAATATGAATAATTTGAAAAAGATCTAATACTTTCCTATTGCTTGAAAATATTTTTTAATCTCTTTAATAGGTTTGGGCAATACTTGGACTGCACCAATGTGCATAGATGCCTAGCTCTGAATAATCCCTCCATTTTTCCTCTGCATATCTATCACTAATTATTATTATTTCAGAAAATAAATTATGATTAATAAATTCTTCCATTGAAAGAGGCACTCCTTTCTCAACTGCACCCTTCCTCTCATCTGATCTTCTATGCAAGGGAATATAAACTTTTGGATGTGAGGCTTGATTATAGAAACCCTAAAATTAGTGTCAGGAACTAGGTGTTTCTATCTATGACTTAACAAAATACAATTTTCTACTAAGATTTTAGTAGGATTTTGAATCCTTGAACTACTATTTGCATCAGATTTTGTTGAGGATATAGTTTATTCCTCAACCCTAGGTAATTTCTTTGCATACAATTTTTTACTAAAAAAATCTTTTTGTTGTTTGATGATCTCCTTTGATTCTTATTGTTTATTTTTCATTTTTGGATCATCTACCCCTTCCTATTCCTCCTTGTTGACACTTTTTTTCATCCCTCTTCTTCTTTATGAGTTAAAATATGTTTTCCTTGTATTTTGACAAATTCTCTATGTCTAGCTTCATGTTGCTTGACTATAGTATTAAAGATGGTTCCTTATGGAGCTTTGCCTTCCTCAATTTAATTTGATAATATTGCATATTTGTTGCTAGCATGAAGGTCAAAATGCTCTTGTCGGTTGTTCCATCTATATTCTAAGTGAGACGAAGGGTCATGGATATTTAATCTTGCCCTATTATGGTAGGGTTTTTTTGTTGGGATATTAAAAATAGGTTTGACTGCTTTAATCACAATATCTTCTTTTTTTGCATAGTCTACTTTTTTCACCATTTTTTTCATAATTTTTTTACACTTGATTCTATACACTTTTTTTTTTTTTAAGTGTTGATTTTAGATTATTTTGATGCAAGTTATGCCCAATGCACAAGTAGGTACTAGAATTTTAGGATGGGATCACTTCAAAAAATCATAGCGAAAAACTACTCATCAGAAATATGGAAAACTAAACAACTTCTAGATCTTGCTCATACTTATCATCTTACCAATAAGTTTTTTCAAAATAGAAAATATAACTATATGTTTTTTTTGAGTGCATGAAAATAGCTACATTATTTTTTTAGTCAAAAAATAGGAACCTTTTTTTTTTGTGTGCACGGGGTTTAACCCTCTTAATCTTATCCATTTTTTTTAAAAATTAGTAGTTTCTAAATTATATTCAAATTACTACATCTTTTGTGTTTTCACATTTTCTCATTTTGAGTTCATGACCCTCAAATGTGTCTTCCAAGATCAGGTTTACTTGATTTCAAAAAAAAGGTCTCCACTTATATCCCCCTTTTTTGCACACCATCTTGGTGCACTTACCCCATTATAAGAAAAAAATCCAATTTAATTTTTCTTTTTTTGGAATAATATTATAAATCTTAAAATAAAATATATAATTGTTAATAATTATTGCCTTGAAATAATAGAAGTTGTGAATTGAAATGTGATCCTATGCAAAAATGAATATTATGAACTATGTGATATGTTTGATCTATGCAAACCAAATGACAAGGGAAAATTTTCACAAACAATATTTTATCTTTTGGCACACAAATATAACCTTCTCATTTACTACAAATCAATTCTAGACTTAGTTCCCTAGAATCATTTTGAGCCACGAAAGAATGAATTTGAGGATGGGGGTTGGATTATTTTTAAATTTGAATGATTTGTATGATAAAAAGAAACATTTAATCCCCAAAAAACATTAATTATTTCTCACCCTTATCCTAAGACCTCACATAGGTTTAAATCCCCCTCTATAAGAAGATTAAGATTGACTCAATCCAAACATCTTATGGATTCTAAAACTTTCATTCCTTTGAGAGATTTGGTTCAGAGATTTCCTTTTTCTAAATCTAATCTCATAGATGAACTGACTAGGAAGGAGCCCTAGAAGTCCAACAATAAGTATTTGTCCCTAATCCAGTTGTGACTAATGAGGAGGAAATCCTCATTCTAGACCTTCAAGGTTATGAGGTGGAATATACCTATCTATAATGTCATAAATATGGACTCTATTTTAGATGGACAAGAATAGGTATAGAGGTAAAATCTATTGTGAGATGGTTAAAAGAATCTTAATGTAAGAAATCAGAAGTAATTATCTTGGAAAATGATTTTCTTTATATTTTTTTATATAGCTTGATTTTGACAAAAGAATATTTATTTTAAAATACCCTTAGTTTTGAGAGGAAAACATGTTAGAGCCCTAGGCTAGGAGTTGTTCTTTAACCCAAACAACATAGGATCCTTCATTATAGATCATTCTATTAGTTTTTCTAATATCCCTGTTGAACTACTAACAAAAAAGACTCTTAAAGTGAAAGGTAACAAGTTAGGGAAATATGTAGATTTGGTAGAAACTTAATTGGGGTATGGAGGCCAACATCTACAAACCTAAGCTATTGAAGATTTACATTAAGGGAAGTTCACTCATAGTGGAATCAATATTCAAAAAGTATCTTTCATAGAGGAACCTACGTCAACTTCTTTAATCCTAAAGTAGAGCCCTTCTTTTCCTTATCCTCCTCCAGACATGTAGATTATCCTTAATAAGGAAAAGGGAGGCTTTAAGATTGTGGAATTCCCTATAGGAGATTATTTGGAAGGGGGGGAATAAGATAAGTTGGGCCTTCACTCCCCTCAATTATAGTGGGAACTATTATCTTCGTAAATTAGGAAGGGGAGACTTCAAAATTCATCATGAATCTCCCTCTTTCTATCCAACCAAAGTTAGAGATAGATGCATACAGCATAAGGAGTGAGGAAACTTTCAAGAAATATCTTAGAAAAAAATGGGGTAGAAACCACATAGATAGGGCTAAAGACTCCAAAAGGGATAAGTCATAGAAAGAATAGCTACAATACTTAATAAGGAAGAAAATTATAGAAGTGAAATAAATCAAAGGATGGAGGAAAAGGATTACAGATGAAGGGATCACATTGATAATGACATAAACATCCAAAAGGAAACATTATGTCCATATATCCCTTCTAATGAGGAACCCAATAGCCAAGTCACAATGGAGGTAGTGGTTAGGATCATTTCTAAGCATTTATGCAAGTTTTTAGCTAATAAAATAATGAATGAATGTGTGGATGAAATTTGTGATGAGGAAGAATTACTAAGATAGAATAAGCTTTTGATCAACAAAATTATCTAATGGAGAAAGTGGAAGTTGAATATATTCTAGTAGAAGTAGATTATTGGGGACTAAATGATCAAGAATAGATGGGGATAGCCATGACTCAACCAAGTAAGAATAACCCTGATTGTACAAAAAATATAGGGGAAGAAAATCCCTACATGACCTCAAAATTAGGGATGGATATGTTGATGCTCAATCAAAATTAACTGATATATTTAATATTGGGAAGGTAAAAATCCTTCTGAAGTCACCATGAATGTCCTAACTTAGAGTTTTAGGGGTTTAAATGCTCCTAACAAGCAACGGGTCTTAAAATGATGCAATAAAAAATAAAAGTAGAACTCATTATATTATAAGAAATGAAGCTAGATAGGAATGGTCTAGAAGGTTTTAAAAGGAATCTAGGGTTTAGGGAGATATGGGGACCACCAACTATAGGAGCCTTAGGAAGTTTATCTTTCATATGGGACTTGAGGTTTCTTAAAGCTATAACATCTTTAGAAGATCATAAAAATTGGAGTTGTGGCTTAGTAATAATCTCATAAATAAATTTGGGCTTCATGATTTCTAATGTGTATGGCCCTATTAAAAATATGGATAAAATCATAGCTTGGAAAGAGATTAAAGAAAAAGGAGAGATTTCAACCAAAGGAGGGGATTTCAATAATACAATCAAGGAATTAGAAAAATGGGGTGGATTTTAGAAACTCCCTAAAGAAGTAGTATATTTTGATGAATGGATTAATAAAAATGGACTAATAGATATTTATACTTCCAAAGATTAATACACTTTGAATAATAGGAGAAAGGGATTAATCTTTATTGTGAAGAAATTGGATAGATTTTTCCTAAAATGGGATATAGAAGAACTACCCTTTACTCTAGAATTATAAGTGAAACCCATCTCAAGTTTAGATCACTTTCCAATTGAATTACATATCATAAAGCATAAAAAGATAGATAATTTTCCTTTCAAATTTGAACAAAATTGGTTTAAGGATGAGGGCTTTCTAAAGATGATAGAAAAATAGTGGAACAAAGTCATGCTATTTGGGTCTAAATTTTACCGAGTAATTAACAAACTTAAAATTATTATGCAAAGGCTGAACGTATGAATTTCTAGAAACTTTGGGAATATCTTTGAAAACAAGGAAGTATTGGAAGAAGAATTGGAGAATCTGACAAAAGATATTATAGAGAAAAGGTTGGATTTAGCCTTATATGAAAGAGAGAAGTTCCTAATGAAGGATTATGAAGAAATTTTAACCAAAGAGGAAATATTTTGGAGAGAAAAAATCAAGATAAATTTGGCTAGATACAGGGGACATAAACACCAAATTCTCTCACAATAGTATAAAAAAATGTAGAATAGCTAAAAGAATCACTTCCATTCAAAGTAAGGATGGGAAACAATTGGAGGATCTAGATGATAATGCAAAAGAGGCAATAAAGAAATTTAAAGAAATATTCAATACTTATGATAACCGAAACCTAGGGGAACAAGAAACATCATTAAAAAGATCACAAAACTTATATATATATATATATATACATATTGTTGGAAAATTTTACCTTTGAATAAGCGAGTATGGCCCTTAAGAAAATGAATCTAGATAAATCTCCAAGGTTCGATGGGTTTTTAGAAGGCTTCTTTCAAAAATGTTGGGAATTCATAAGGATGGAGGTAACTAAGGCTTTAGAAGGATTACAATATATAGGAAAAATCCTCAGCGAGGTGAATAATACCTTTCTCACCCTTATCCAAAAATATGAGAAATTAGAGACCTTTAATGATTATCATCCCATATATCTTTTTAATACTCTATATAAATTATTTACTAAGACTATGGTAGTGAGAATCTAGAAACTTCTCCCAAACTTGATTACTGAGGAACTAATAGGGTTTATATAGGTTAGATCTATCTTCAATTGTGTAATTATTTCCCAAGAGGCCATATATACCATTCAAAAAAAAAAATAGCCTAGTATTTTAATTAAGATAGACATTAAAAAGGAATATTATAGAGTAGGTTCAATGTCTTCAAGAAATGAATTGAAGCCTTTGGGTTCACAAAATAATGGGTAAATTTGATCTTTGAGTGCATATCCTGGCCTAAGTTGTCAATTCTCATAAATGGATCACCCAAGGGATTTTTTGGAATTAGTATGGGACATAGATAGGGGGTTTGACAATCCCCTTTTATTTTCATCTTAATGGAAAAAGCATTAGGAAGATCAATAAACAATGCTAGGTATGAGGAGACTATTTAAGGGATTAGGAACCACTAATGACCAAGATCTAACAACCAACCAAAGGTTTGTTCATGACACTATGATTTATGGAAAAAGTAGCATAGAAGAGGCAAACACATATAAAATAATATTAAATCAATATATTGATACTTCAAGTCAAGAGATTGACCCCGAGACGTCAAAATTATTATTCTTTAATACCCATCCTAATGTAGAGCAAGAAGTTTTCCAATTTTTGAATTTCAAAAGAGGAATTTTATCTTGTAAATACCTAGGTATCCCTTTAAAAAAAGGGGCAAACTTGGAAAAATTATGCGATAAATAATCTAAAAGATAAAAAGAAAAATGGATTTTGGGAAAGGAAAATGGCTCTCTTTTGTAGGTATAGAAATGATGAGATAGCCTATCCTTTCAACATAAACTATATATCAATTATCTTGTATTGATCTCCCTAATAAAAATAAGGATGAAATCAATAGACTTCTTAGAACTTTCTTTTGGTAGGGAACAAGGGAAAAGAAAAGAAATTTTATGTTAGTTGTGGACAAGGTATGCATACCATGTGAGGGACGTGTAGCGATCAGGGACATCAAAATCCAAGGTAAATAATTAGGAACTAAACTAGTATGGATAATGTATATGAATCTACACCTCAATTTATAATATATCCTAAGAAAGAGATATCTGAGAAATATTGATCCGATCAACATATTGAAGGAGAAATATCCACCTAGAGGATAAAGAATTTGGAACTTCATGATGGACTATAGATTCTCCATTAAGGATAGACTAACATGGAACTTGGGGAAGGAGGAAGAATCTCTTTTCTGGAAAGACTCATGGGGAGGATACATGGTGCCTTGGAAAATGATGGAAAACTAGTACAGGTAAGGTTGACACTTGAAGTTGGATGGGGAAAAAGAGTTGTACATTATGTGACCTTTGAGGATGGAGGAAAAGGTTGGAAATGGAAGGATTTTAAGGACATGAACCTCCCACCTAATGAAGAGAAATATCTTTTAAAAACCTTATCAAATAGGAAAGTAACTTTAATTGTTGGTGAGGAAAAATTCATGTGGGATAAAATAAACAATGGGGAATATAACTCAAACGATGGGTATAAATTCCTCAAGTCTCCCTCCCTAGAACATTATGTTTTAATAATATTATCTACCTAAGGTAGGACTTTTTACCTATTTATTTTTAAATAGGAAGGTCATTACCTCATAAATATTTAAGAAAATGGGATACCAAAGCCAAAGTACATGTTATTTATGTGAAAATGAGCAAGAATACATTGACAACCTCTTTTTGTATTGTCCTTATTGAAGTCAATGTTTGAAATGGCTCTGATCACAATTTGGATAGGTATCAACATCTCCAAGAACTATTAAAGATATGCTACATTATTGGTCCCTCCTTAGAAAGGATACTATTTATAGTTCTTTATAGATATATACACCTTCCATAGTCGTATGTGAATAATGAAACAAATACAACTGAAGAATTTTCTAGGATAAGAAGTGTTAGGATTAACAAGATAAAAATAACAATTACATAAAATATAACCAATATTAGAATATAATAAACCGCACAAAATGTAATACAAGACACAAATATTTGATGTGGTTCACCCAATCCCTAGGATGCATCCACCAACAATGAGTCCAATATTCTTATTATTCAATGATTACAACCTAATTACCATCTATAATCCCTTGTAGCTCAATACCATTACAAGAAGATACAGTCTCATCATACTATTGGAAATAGATGAATAACTTAGAGGGAAAGGGTGAATCGGTTCTACAAAAATAAATCCCATATCCCTTAGATGTCAATACAAATCAAAACTCTGATTAAATTGTATTCTATTATAACTCAACAAATATACATGCATGTGATTTACATTGTAACTTGGAAATAACTGAATACAATAATCTTAATGTGATTAACTTTAGGATTAACTTAGTTGCATACACATAAAAGAAATAGTATGAACACAAATGATAGCAAGATTTAACTTGGAAACCCAATTTGGTAAAAACTACCAATTACATCTAGTTACTAATTTTCACTCTTCTAAAGTGAGCCCTCTTAGGAGACAACCCTATTAAAGGTTACAAAATACGTTGTTAGGTGTAACCCTATTAGAGGATTTAATCGGCCTATTAGGAGTGGCCTTGTTAGAGGTCTTTAAACATTTCAATTAGAAATGCCACCTTCTTAGAGGATTTACAAATAGTTGTTAAGCCAACTCTATTAAGAGATTTAGATCATTGATACAATGGTTAGAGAGTATAAATGAGATGACATAATTTCTGATGTAACTAAATTTTTTATTATAGATCTCAAATGTGGCTTGAATACTTCACCGAATGTATCTTTGCATCTCAACTAGGATATTCTTCTTATCCTTCTAATTCGCTTCCTCTAAACATCATCAAATCTTCTATTATGTTCCACACATTCAATCCTCAACTTGACCTCATATTTATACATTATATTTTATCAAGTCAACTTAAATACAACTTAGAATGCTTAATATTTATCTTCTTAGTCAACTAGAACCAAAAACTAAATCAATTGAACTCAATATGCCAAAACAAGAAAATCCTTCATCATCCAACCATGCTCGGTAGACACTAACTCAAAAATGATTTTCCTATGTTAACCAAGTGAACTCTATGAGGCCTCACCCCGACCCATTATAGCCTAGGTGTTTTATTTAATTTTGATATTTGAAAGTTTGATATTTTTGACAGATCTAGATGGACAGTGGATTTGCCTTATCTATGGATATGATACTTTAGTAGTGTCTTACATTGTTATATGTACAAAGAATCGATTATTTTGTAGGAAATATTTAAAATTATTTGGGTGCAATTTTATGATATGAAATTATCATATTTTGATGCAATGGAAAATGTTAATTTGTTTCCGAAGATTTTTAGAGTATATATATTAATTTGATTATGATGCTTATGACATACAAATCTTGATATCCTAATACTTCCAGTGGAATAATTGAAGATTAGGAAATAATATTTAATTTGAATTGTGTTAATATAGATATTGTTATTATGTGCACTCATGTTGTATATGTATATTGAATCCTTGGACTACTGATGCTCGAGTTTGATGTGCAAGTAGAGGAACCATGGAATTTAATAGGGAAACAAGGTCTAGACACATGTTAAATGACTTTACCAAGGTGAATCTTTGTAAGATTTGTAAACCTCATTGTGATGTGTTTATTTTGTAAACGTGTGATGTATTTGTGTGGTATGTTTTGCATGTGTAGATTTTGAATGTGTCTTGGGTGACGTTTTAGTGCATTTTGTGTGTGTCACTTGACACTTGTGCTTGTTATGTAAAATGACATGTTATTCGTCAATGG
Source organism: Cupressus sempervirens (assembly GCA_028749045.1). Lineage (NCBI taxonomy): Eukaryota > Viridiplantae > Streptophyta > Pinopsida > Cupressales > Cupressaceae > Cupressus > Cupressus sempervirens. Next base: position 236,844,661 of record CM053789.1, on the reverse strand, counting down.
ATCATGTGGCCACCTTGTTCCGTGTTATATGCCTCAATTGAGAAATTTTATTATTGCCTTAGTTTGAAAAGGACAAGGTTATCACCTTTGGAAAAAAAAATTGAAATTTGAATTACCTAGCTTTGGGAGGGTCATAAAGTAACTTTAAGGTAAGTTGTGATTAAAATTAACCCTACCCATGTTAGTACTATAGGTTAGGGAGCTATTAATGACCTCTATGGTGTCTAGTGGACCTAGGAGACCCCATGAAAAAGACATTCTTCATTGAATCCGAAAATAAGAGGGTTATAAATAGAGGCATGGCCACTCTCTACCTTTAGAGATTATTAGGGTTTGAAGAAGAAGGAGGGACCTCTACAACAATTATTCATTTCCTTTCTTTGAGGAAGGTTGGTACCATGATCCATGAAGTTCTCCATTTTGCATGTAGATTAGAAATGGTGTTATTCTTTTCATGATGAGATATTGGTGTATTGTGGTGTGTTTGTGAATAAATGATCTTTGTTGTGTGTTGCATGTGAGTAGTGTTGTGTGAGTCTCTCTTTGATTTTTCTTGTTTCATGTTATTTGTTTTAGTGAATTGGGTGTGAGGCATCACTCACCCTTGGGAGGGAAGAGATGCTTGGGTGAAGGGGTTAGTTGGGCTCACACATGTAGTTGAGGAATACTCCCTAGTGTGGAGATGGTTGTATATGTTCTATGGAATGTGAATTATCTTGCTCACTTGCATCTTGGGAGGTATAAGGAGGTATGTAGAAGGGAAGATGTTAGTTGCCCTAAAAGAGAATTTTGATATTGGAAATATGTGTATATTGTGAATGGAAGCTATATAAATTCCCCTCATGGTGAGAGCCCACCTACACCCTAATCTTGATTCATTTGTTGAATCTTTGTGCATAACCTTGAATGGGATGTGTTGTGATGTCTTGTGCTAAATCTTGACTTATTTTTGTGTATATGCATGGCATGGGAATGTGAAGAATACAACCATTTATGCCTTGTTTCCCCAAGCTCGGTGGGTGGCATCCTTGAGGCCTAGGTTGGGAGGTGAGCCTCCATGGTTCCCATTTTGTCTTTCTTTTGCAGATTATCATTTGAAGAGATGGAAGCTTGACCTGACCATGAAGTTCATTTTTTGCATAGATGAAAAGCCTTTTGGTTGGTGTTGAAATGGAGAAGTGAACTCCACCTTATGATGAACATTCATTGTATTATGATGTGTTGTTAGTGGACTCATGTATTTGGCCATTAGAGAGATTTGGTGATATCTTGTTGTGAAATTTTCCATTGTGTGTAACTTGACTAAATGTTCCACCACCTTTATTCTTATTATGTTGAAAGTGAATTTTGAAAGGATCGTGCAAGAGAATTTTGTTGTCTTATCTATTTTTAATTTGGAATTTTGTAAAAGAACATAATTAGTGTCATGTTATACCTAGAAAGAAGGGTTTAAACATTACCATTTGATTCCTTTATTTCTTCAACTTCATGAAAGTAATGTCATGGCTTTGATGATCAGTTTGAAATTTGAATTAGTTATATGAGATGCAACTGATAATAATGATTTGAAGATGGCTTAAATTTATGGACTTGGATGACATTTGAAGATTTGGATATTTGATGCAATGAAATTTCAGTTCAAAACTTCTTGTGTTCCATTCTGAATATGGTTTCTCTAGCAATATGTTAATTTGCTACATAGTAAAATTTCTTATTGGATTAGACTTTGTTAATGCATAGTACCATAATAGACTATCTCCAATTAAATCTTAATAGCTATTGTGAATGTGTGTAAGTAGCTAGACAAATTTGCTAAGCTTAATAAGACATGTAGATGTATATTTGCATTCTGGAAAATGTATGGGCAAAGCAAAAAAAAACAACTCATCCCATTACAATCTAAATAAAATAATAAGCCTCAAGAAAAAATACTAGATATTAATATGACATCAAATATAGTATATAAACATTGGTCACATTAAGTAGTGGCAAAAAGTAACATAAATATATTATATTAATCAAGTACCCTTTTCCTATGGGTGACCAAGCATTTAAAGGATGTCAGGTTATGATTTTTAAAAAAAATAAATAAAATCCAAGTGGGGATGGTCACATCCCCACCCACTTCCCTAGGACGAATGGTGGCAGGATACATATAATATACTACACAAATCAACTAAATCAATTTGTCCTCAAGCCTTGGTAAAGACTCCATCATATCCTAGGTGCCTCCCATCTTGAAAATCTCATTAATAGTGGTTGGTGGGTTAGTAAGTCAAGTTCCTCCTTCCTTCTCATGTTACTAAGTCAAAGCAAAAGCACATGGGCATCAAAAACAAGAGAGAGGCGACCATGCATAAAGGTGGGTGAAGGCTTAAATGTTTTTAAAAAAAAAACAAGGTCTTCAATTTATTCAAAAAGTGCCTAGCCCTAGGCATGGGAATTAAGGATAATTAAGTGCTCCTAGCACATGGCAGCAAGGGATTAAGACATAAACTTAAGAGGCATCCAACATTTGGGTAAATTAAGACATGAATGAGAGGTATAGTAAAGAATGTTTTATTGAAGTTTATAAATGATATATAGATAATGATATAGTTAGGTTTAATTTATTCATTCTAAATGAGATATAGGGTTGTGGTTTAATTTAAATGGTTAAAAAAAACAAGGAGAACATTTATGCTTCAAAGACCTTGATTTAGCTACCTTGAATTGTAGATATTTGGAGTCTTTTTTAAAATAGATGAATATTTACCTTTAAATTATTATAAAGTAATAATGATAATAAATAAATAAATAAATCAATCAACAAATTAAATGAAATTTTAAAAAAACACAATAAATAAATAGAAAAGACCTAGTATAAAAAGAAATTGATTTTTTCTAAAACAAAAGTTGATGTAGCATTTTTTTTGTCACATCTTTGGCACCTTTATTATTGTAATAAAACAAATGGAGTACCACTAATATGATTTGGGAACACACAAATAGAGTAAGAACAACAACAACAACAACAAAAATTATGGTTTGCCTCATATAATGTTGGTATGTTTGGCCTTGTAAAATGTTGGCATGACAAACTCAGTTAACACTATTTATTCACAAATTTCCTTTGGTAACCAAGTAAGCTTGGTTAACACTGGTTCCATCCAACATTTCTTTAGTAACTGAGTGAGCTTGGTTAACTCAACTTTTGCCAACTTTTCTTTGACGATTGAGTGAAATCAATAGACATTGTCTTCTAAACTTGGAAAACCCCGAAATGCTTACAGATATAGGAAACTATCTTCATTACTCAAGTGAGCTCAGCATATACTAACTAGAAATGATATGACATTTTGTGTAACATCTAAAACAATACACAATTAGTCAATTATTTTCAACAATTGCCCTCTTTGGCAATGATGGAAATACATGTCATAATACAATGAAATTTTAGATCAAGACTAAAATAAGGAACATATCCTTAGTTTCATTCTAATTCTCATCCATGAGAATTCCCTCTATTAGTGTAAACTCCCTTTGCCTTCTATTTCTCCCTCTATCAGAAAAATTTTGTCTTCAACATCTTCTTCTAATAGCAAACTTCCCTTCTTTAATATCAGACCAAGTTCTTCCTTTTTAACATCTCTAAAGTAATAAATTTTTTGTGAGTTATGATAGCAAATGTATCCCTCTTTGACATCTCATGCCAAAGACAATATTCAGTGAATATCAATGTACCTCGTGTACTGATTCATTTGTGTTGTGCCTTGTCATTATTGCATCAAGTATCTAATCTTCAACGTGTTCTGGTTGATGCATTACTAAACTACATTTAGTGAGCTTCAAATAGGGGAATGACCCCTAACTTACCTCTTAGATACAAAAATACATCCTAAGGTAATGGATTAGTGAATATATTTTCAATTTTCTCTTTATTATTCACATATTCCAATCTTACCTCTTTATCTTTTACCAATTCTCTCAAAAAATGATATTTTATAACAATGTGCTTAGTTTTAGTATGCATCATAGGATTCTTGGATATATTAATTACACTAGTGTTATCACATAAGATAATTGTTATCCATTTTTCCTCCTAAAAAAGTTTGAACTTCAAATGCTTGCCCCACCTAATGGTTACTTCCATGTTTAATATTATTTAATTTCCTAGGAAATGTAAAATTAAACAATTAAATTCTAATGTATTTCCTTGTTTGTTTTGGCCTGCCTATAACTGTACGTACCATTAGATCTCGCATAGATCTACAGTGGGCTCTTTCCCACATTTTAAAAATGCATGACCTTTAAACATTGCGAGGAAGCCCCTTAATGATGCATGGAAAGTAGGTCCATGTTCTCTTGTGGGTCACAGGGTGGACAAGGTAGCTGGTGAACTAGAAGATCAATTGGTGCCCACTTCCCCATATTCTAAGCTTCATCAAACTTTTTGACAATGCAAGAAATCCCCTTTTTGACATGCATCCATGTGACATCACAGAGGGTAGTTATGCAGGTTCAAAAAGTGTGTGTTACGAGCACTGTTAGATTCCACAAGATCTACAAATATTGCACACTCGCAATATGAAGTTGTGAGCATTTTTTAAAATGGGGCATGCCTCCTTGTGACATGTGGAAGGAATGACATCAGTGATGCATGAAGAGTTCTCATCATTTGATGTGAATAGATCTACGGTTGAGGCTTCCTTGCATTATCAAGATGCGATGATTTTAAATATTGTGGGGAAGCACTTTACTAACACATGTCCCTATGGGGCTTGTCTCTTTGTGAGTTTTCAAGTGATGTCAGGTGATGCCACATCACGTTGAGTTGTTGTATAGGTTGCTGAGGTAGTGCCAAGTGTCTCGTGGGTCCAAAATTTTGAAGAGCAAGCACAACATTATGGAGATTCCTTCCCAATAATTGATCTTGTGCAGATCAATGATCAGGGCTTTCCCAAAATATGGAATTGCAAGGAAGTTAAACATTTGGGGGAAGCACCTAAATGACATGTGTCTTAGTGGGCTCGATGGAGGCAGTAATAATTAGAGGTGCTGGCAGTTAATGTGACTGTCGCAAATAGGTTGTGAGGTGGTGCAGTTGGTAAAGAAGATATAGTCAAATGCATGAAAACTTCATAGGGTGGCAAAATAGAATGAAATAATTGGTCCACATGGCTCACCCAAGTGCCAAAATCTAGTTGACTATTTGACCTTGTTGATTCACAAGCCAAAAATAGGGGAAATTGAGGTTTTTTACACAATATGATCCCTGTGATGATTTCCAGCCACCCTAAAATGAATGAAAAATGTAGGAAAACACTCCACCACCCATGATCCTATCTATCTACCTATTTAGAACTATTTAATGGCATTGTTTCTATCTTCTTAGGTCTCGGTTCCAACAAGATCAAATATCATTGCACCTGGATCTGTACCCAGATCAAATTTTCTCCATGATTGTTCTTTGTAGGACTTCAATGCAGTGGTTGTAGAGTAATTACAATTAGAGAACATCTTAGTTATGCCTGAGCTATAAAAGCAATTTTTATAGATTTTGTTCTGGTCGAACCTTCTCTGATTTCTTTGATATTGCTTTGCAAATCTTTAGTGTAAAATTCCATTTGCCTCTAAACTAAATGACATCCTACTTATCTCCTTCAGTCATTGGTGTGAAAGTGCAAGAATCCTTTGCCTCTCATTGATGTTTTGTAGAAGTATATGATCTACATGATTGCATCTCTTTGACTGATGAATGATATCTAATTGAATCTCCCTTTCTTTGTGTCAGTCATTCTAGTTTTTTGATCTACATGCAGTTGTTAGATTAAAGAAAGTCTGAATGTGTATATCTTTTGGTGTCATAATGCTTCAATAGTGCATGTATGGGAAAAGATTGGTTTGAAAACTCTATTTTGGTGCATCACCTCCTTAGGATAGAGTAGGTAGATTTTCTTTCATGCATTCCTTCTCACTTTTCCTCTCTAAGAATAGTTAGGTGTGCCCTGATAGTAAGCAGGAAGCTGGCCTTCTCCAGAGATTCAACCTCACAGTTCAAGTCCCAAAGCTTGGAGGTTGTTTCCATGTTTCAAAAAGTTTTCCTTAGCTAAGACTTTGGACAAGGGTGCAAACCTCTATGACAACAGTTTTTGGCATGCTTGGTGGGACAATATTCAAAAAAATTCAAGTCTATTGGTGTCAAAAGGAAGATTTCAAGATTAATACCGAAGAGATAGTATTGGCTTTGATGTTCAAGCCTTTAAGAGGTCCATTATTTAAGTACTTGGTGACTCTAAGCTTCAAACACATCTAGTTCTAGACCAAAGTTGCAGTAATTCATGCCCAAAGCCGAAACAAGGGCATCTTTGAGAGGTAAATCTCAGTACCAAGAGCTTTCATTTTCAAATCCTAGAAGAAGGAGGACTAGAGTATCTTTATCACCAGTTAGGAGTGTAGTAGTAACAAATACCCCTGCAAGATCTATCTCTACTCCTCCTACTATTAGATCTCAGCCTAGGTTGCCATCAGCACATATCAATAGATCACTGGTCTATATGGCATAGCCTAGAGCTCACGTTTTTGCCACCTTTAATGGTGGCAGTCCTCTTTTACTGGCCCAGAGACATGACATACCAATAGCTGCACTCAAGAGTATACCAGAGTTTATTGGTGAAACTTCTATCTCTCCCTCAGAACACATTCAAGAAGTTGCAAATGTTTGCAATATCCACCGTATTATAAAAGATGATGTTCTAGTTAGGCTTCTAGCCTCATCTTTAAAAGGAAATGTGCTACAATGGTACAGAGTTTTAGCTCATGGTTCTATAACAGATTGGGATGGGTTAGTAGTAGGACTATGTAAATACTTTGAGGAAAAAAGTGACCATTTGTCACTTTTAGAGCAGTTGACTACCATAAAAAGAGCCCCCCATGAATGTATGACTAATTTCAACTATAGATTTCAAAAGACATGGGATAGAATACCTGCTTTAGTAAAACCTACCCCTGGTAATGCCTTCTTGCATTACCTCGAAGCTTTTAATAGTGACATTGCCACTACAATCCAAACTATGAGAGGAGATACCTTGCCTGATGCTTATGACATAGCAATAAAGTCAGAAAACATCCTAATACAAGGAGGTAAGCTAGCTCCAAGTCTGCCCATTCCTTTCTTCCATTATGTTCCAAATCACTAACCAAAGGTGGCTCCTCTTCCCATAATGTCCACATCACAATTCCCTGCTCCAATCCCTCAAGCTTCCACATCTTCAAATGGAATAGATGAAATCAAGGAGATGATGCAATCTATGATGCAAAACCTAGATATAAGATTGCAAGGCCAAGAAAAGAAGTTGGAGGATAGCTTCTCTATGATGCAAAAAATGAGCAACAAGTTGGTGACTTTAGAAAGGCAAGCTCAAGGTAGTAAATCTCATCAGTTGCAAGGTCAAACTTTGAACAGTGGTAGGCCTCCAAATCATAATTATGGGAATAATTATATTGATTAGAATAGGTAGAGTAGTCATGCTTCAACCTCCAATGTGAACCAAAGTAGGGCTATAGTCCCTCAAAACAACATGGCCCAAGATCAGGATTTTTTTCCCTCTTGTAACTATTCTTATGCTCGTTGAATGTGTTAGAAGGTTGAATCTTATTTGGCTTTGACTATCCAAGAGTGTGCAGAAGGACAATCATATGAGGAGGACCAATTTATGGAGGCCTCATATATGCAAGGACAAGGTGATTGTTCCTTTATGAATCATCAGGTGGAGAAACACTGTAATGTAAACTAGGATTCCATTGCTCACAATACTAGGGGCAAAAGAAGAGCTATTAAAGATGTTGCCCCTCCTCCTCCTAATTAGGCCTCAACTTCAAATGCAACACCTCATTAGCAATCAGTAGTAGATGATCAGTCAAATGTTTTTTAGCAGCTAAGGAAAAGTAATGTTAGAAAGGATGTGAGTGATCCTCTGGTTGTTCCATCTCAACCTCCTACAAGGATAGCTCCCAAGGCTTCTACCAAAGTGTCCTCTACTCCATTTAGTGTGGTAGAATAGATGAAGAAGAAAAATGTGAATATTTCCATGTGGGATGCTATTGCCACCATACCCATGCATAAGAGGTTGTTGCAGTAGGAATTAGAAAGTATTGAACCAAAGGATCAAACACCTAGTATGGAAAGTGCCACATGCCTAGTGCAACCATCAAATAGGGTAGAAACAAGTAAAAAGGTTAGACCTCCTCCATTATATGTTTCTCTAATTATAGGGGATAAACTAGTCCATAATTGCATGATTGATTTAGGGGCTAGTAGTTCAGTGATGCCTAGGTGTGTTGCTAATGCTTTCGAGATGAAATATGAGTCCATTGTTAAGGATGTATTACAGTTAGATGGTACTACTGTTAAGACTATAGGGATCCTTAGGAATGTAGAGATGGCCCTACATGCATGCCCTAGTTGTATTGTCACTCAAGATATATCAATAGTTAAGATCAGGACACACTTTGCCATTTTTCTGTCAAGAGATTTCACTACCCAAATAGGTGGTTACATATCTTGTGATTGGTCATAAATGTTTTTTAGAACAAGATATGGAGCCAAAGCTTTAATCAGAGTAGAGCCTCTAGCCCTATACCATACCAAGCCCTACACCCCTAATCTCATCAACATGAATTGCACTATCCTAGAAGTGGATGAGAATGATATAGTGAATGAATCCACCACTTCCCTAGCATGGATACCTGATTTTCTCTTAGATGAATGGGTTGATGCCTATCAGTTTGATCCTACATCAGAAACCCTTGAGACAGGCCTCAGTACATATTGTATATTAGAGAAAGATGCCCTAGTCCCCAACCTTGTGGAGACTAAAGAAGATATGAGTGGGATATGGAGTATGTACTTTGATGGGAAAATAAATAAGAATGGATTAGGGGCTAGTGTGATGTTGATTTCTCCCGCACAAGTAAGGTATTACTTCTCATTCAGGCTCTAATTTAGTTGCACTAATAATGTAGCTGAGTATGAATCCTTGATTCAAGGTCTCCTACTTGCTCAAAGAAGAGGAATCCAAATCTTAAGTGTATATGGAGATAGTGAGTTGGTGGTTAATCAAGTTAGAAATCAGAATATCACCAAGAATGGTTTGCTCAAGTCTTATAAACATAGGGTATGGGATTTTCTTGAACATTTTAGTGCATTCAATATTCAAAGCATCTCTAGAAAAGAAAATAGATATGCTGATAGACTTGCAGCAGTAGATGCATCTTATGATGTGCCAAGGAATCTTGAGGAGAAGAAAGAGCAACAAATTAGGATGGTAGTAAGGCCTACCATCCTTGACAATAACATACATTGGCAAGTGTTTGAATCTGATGAACAAATTGTGAGCTTCTTGCAGAATGAAGTGAAATTTTTAGAGGGAAACCAGTCAAGATTGCAAGATCAGTATGGGGAAAAAATCATTAATCTCAGCTCAAACAAATTGGGTAAAGGTCCCATTACTTTAGAGAGTTTTTTTAACCCTAATGACCAAGAAAGAGGCAGAGTCATGAACTTAGCTATTGACGAAGATGACTACACCCCAGTCATGGTCACTGATGGAAAGTCCTTAAACTTGGGGAAGGTATGTTTTGAAATTGAACAAGAAAGTTTTATTCATCTATGTCAAGAATTTAATGATGTATTTACTTGGACATATGATGATTTAAAGGGTTTTGACCCAAGGTTGTTTCAGCATACCATAGATTTAATTGATGATGTCAAACTAGTAACACAAAAATAGAGGCCAGTGAATCCTAAAATTGAACCCTTAATGAGAAAAGAGCTATCCAAATTGATTGAAGCCAACATAATTTTCCCTATCAAGCACTCATCATGGGTAGAAAACCTTGTCCCCGTTAGGAAGAAGAATGGAGAAATTAGATTGTGTGTGGATTTTAGGGACCTTAACCAAGCTTCCCTTAAAGATCACCATCCTCTCCCTTCCATGGAGTAGATTTTTTCCAAGGTCAATGGTTCAAGGAGGTTTTCATTTCTTGATGGATTTTCTGGCTACAACCAGGTGTTGGTCAAGGAGTCTGATAGGTACAAGATTGCATTTACCACCAAGTGGGGTACCTATGCTTATTAAAAATGCCATTTCAACTAACTAATGTAGGTGCTACATTTTAGAAGGCAATGGAGATGGCCTTCAAAAGCATGATTGAGAAGTTTGTATTAGTTTACCTTGATGATATTACAGTGTATTCAAAGAATGTGGAGGATCATTTTGATCATCTTAGATAGGTATTCTTAGGGTGTAGAGAGTTTGGGGTATCTCTTAGCCCAAGCAAGTGTGTCTTTGTTACCAATCAAGGAAAATTGTTAGGACACATTGTATCTAAAGATGGCTTAACCATTGATCCATAGAGAACAAAAGCAATACTTTCTCTTCCTCTTCCTAAACACAAGAAAGGGCTACAAAGTTTCCTTGGTAGGATAAATTTTGTGAGAAGATTCATCCCTAATCTTGCTACCATGGTGAAACACCTTATAGCTATGCTCAAGAAAAGTATGGTCTTTGCATGGACCAAGGAAGGGAGAGAATGTTTTGAAGAGAGCAAGGCAGCCATAGCCTCAACCCCTACTCTCATTAATCCAAATTTTGAAAAGGATTTCATTCTTTATACTCCAGGTGATGAGTAAAGTATTGTTGTTGTCTTGATTCAAACAAATGATAAGAATGAGGAGTGGCCCATAACCTTCTTTAGTGAAGGGCTTAAAGCGTATGAAGACAAGTACAGTTTTGTAGAGAATCAAGCCCTTGCAGTCATCAGAGCTTTGAAGAAATTCAAACACCTCCTATCTCACAATAAGATTCATTTGTTAGTACCTCATGCCAATGTGAAAGATTTCCTTTTGAGCAAAGATATTAGTGAGAAAAGAGCTAGCTGGATTACTAAAGTGATGGAATATGATGTTGACATCCAGATCACCAAGCTGGTAAGAGGGAAAGGATTCAGTAAATAGATGTTATCATCTTAGAAATCAAATGAGGAGGTTGCTATGATACTAAAAAAGCAACAAGAGGCAAGAAATGAGGGCCCAAGGAATTGGATGGATGATATGAAGAACTTCTCATTTAGTCAATGGGTATCCTCAAAGATTAGATAGAGTTAAAAGAAGGCAATATAGATTGCAGTCAATTCCTTATGTCTTAGTTGGGGGTATTCTTTTCAAGAAAGATTTAAATGGAGCCCTATTAAGATGCATAGACATAGACCAAGCTAAAATAATGATCAAAGAGCTTCATGATGGTCCTGATGGTTGTCACTTCTCAGCCAGAACAAATGCAATGAAGATCATGAGAGCTAGTTATTATTGGCCATCCCTATTTCATGATTGTCATAAATATGTGAGGAAGTGTGAGAAATGTGCCTTCTTCTCTGGTAAACAAAATCTTGCAACTCTTCCTCTTCATCCCATCCAGGTGGACCAGCCATTTGTTTAGTGGGGATTAGATTTCATAGGCCCTATCAATCCTCCCTCCAGTTCTAGTCACAAGTGGATCTTAGCTACTACAGATTACTTCACTAGATGGACAGAGGTAGTTGCATTGAAGTATGCCATATAATCTTTAGTTGTTGAGTTCCTTGATGGAATTTTGACCAAGTTCGATGCTCCTTCGACTATTATTTTAGATAATGCAAAGTCTTTTGTAGGAGCTCATATTTGTGCATGGCTAGTTGACCATAATATCTATTTGATCACGTCTTCAAACTACTATCCTCAAGGTAATGGCCTAGCTAAGTCATCCAATAATAATTGAATTAGGATAATAAAGAGGACAATAGAAGATAACCAGAGGTGTTGGCATAAAAATTGAGAGCAACTCTATGGGCTGACAGGATAACACCTAAGAGGTCATTAGGGAATTCACCATTCATGTTAGTATCTGGTAGAGAAGCAAGGCTTCCAATTTCATTGGAATTCCCATCATTAGAGCTAGCTCATTAGTTGGAGCTAATTGAAAATGATTCCATGACAGTAATAATGGAAGTTTTGATGGAGTTGCAAGAAAGAAGAAATCAGGCCATGCAGACCTTGGAGACACATCAACAGCAGGTAAAAAGGAGCTTTGATAAGAAGGCTAGGATTAGAACCTTCAGGGAGGCTGACTTAGTTTTAAAATGGGATGCAGACAGAGCAAAACCAAGGAGGCACTCAAAATTTGATGAACTATGGAGTGGTCCCTATCTGATTGTTAGTTGCAAGCAAGCCAATGCATTTCAATTGAGCAAGCCTAATGGTGAAGTTTTGCCCATCCTAATCAACGAGATCCATCTCAAGCCATGTTTTTGATAAGGTTTGAAGTTTCATGTACATACGTAGTGTAGTTTCCTTTTTGTTGTTTCTAGCTTTCCAAGAAGTGCATGAGCACATGTTTTTTGCAGAAGGTTTTTAGTCTCTACTTTCAGTTGTAGAGGGCAAGTTCTCCAAATTTTTAGTGTTTTGTTGCCGCAGAGGTAGGGTTAGGGTTTCATTATGTAAGATCTACAATTTTTTCAACTCTGTAGCCCAATGGATGTGCAAGGTCATTGGTTTATGCATGGCAGGCTCACATCCCCTCTCAGTTGCCAGAAATGTTATCCATTTTGCCTCTCGCCAAAATTTGAACTTCAAATGCTTGCCCTACCTAACGGTCTCTTCCATGTTTAATATTATTTAACTTCCTAGGAAATGCAAAATTAAATGATTAAATTCTATAGTGTTTCCTTGTTTGTTTCGATCGGCTTGCAACTTTCTACTCCATTAGATTTCGCATAGATCTACGGTGAGCACTTTCCCACATTTTGAAAATGCACAACCTTTATACATTGTAGGGAAGCCCCTTAACGATGCATGGTAGGTAGGTCCATGTTCTCTTATGGGCGGCAGGGTGGACAAGGTAGCTAGTGAGCTGATAGATTGATTGGTATCTGCTTCCCTACATTATGAGCTTCATCAAACTTTTTGACAGTGTGGGAAAGCCCCTTTCTGATACATGTCTATATGACATCACAGAGGGTAGTTACATAGGTTCAAAAATTATGTGTTATGAGCACCGTCAGATTCCCTAAGATCTATGGATATTGCATGCCCCAATATGAATTTGTGAGGGTTTTTAAAAATGTGAGCATGCCTCCTTGTGACATGTGGAAGCAATGACATCAATGATGCATGAAGAATTCTCACTGTCCAATGCAAATAGATCTATGACTGAGTCTTCCCCGCATTATCAAGATATGAAGATTTTAAATACTGCAGGGGAGCACTTTACTGTCGCATGTCCCTATGGGGCCTGTCTCTTCGTGAGTCATCAGGTGATGCCATGCAATGCCTCATCATGCTGAGTTGTTGTACAAGTTGCCGAGGTGGTTCCAAGTGTCTCGTGGGTCTAGAATTTTGAAGAGCAAGCATAGTATTATGGAGAGTCCTTCCCAATCATTGATCTTGTGCAGATCAATGATTAGGGCTTTCTCGTAATATGGAAATTCAAGGAAGTTAAACATTATAAGGAAGTGCCTAAATGACCCATGTCCCAGTGGGCCTAATGGAGGTAGTAATAATTAGAGGCGTTGGCAGTTAATGTGACCATTGCGAATAGGTTTTGAGGTGGCGCAGTTGGTAAAGAAGATATAGTTAAACGCATGAAGACTCCACAGGGTGGCAAAATAGAATGAAATCATTGGTCCATGTGGCTCATCCTAGTGTCAAAATCAAGTTGACTATTTGACCTTGCTGATTTACAAGCTAAAAATAGGGGAAATTGAGGTTTTTTGCACAATCTGATCCTTGTGATGATTTCCAACCACCCTAAATGAATGCTAAATGCCAAAAAATACTCCACCACCTCTGATCCTATCTAACTACCTATTCAAAACTATTTAATGGTGTTTTTTATGTCTTCTCAGGGCCCAATTCCAACAAGATCAAATATCATTGCACTTGGATTTGTACCCAGATTAGATCTTCTCCATGATTGTTCTTTGTAAGACTTCAATGCAGTGGTTGTAGAGTAATTATAGTTAGAGGACATCTTAGTTATGCCTGAGCTATAAAGGCAATTTTTTATAGATTTTGTTCTAGTCGAACCTTCTCTAATTTCTTTGATATTTCTCTACAAATCTTTAGTGTAAAATTCCCTTTGCCTCTAAACTAAATGACATCCTATTTTTCTCCTTTAGCCATTGGTGTGAAAGTGCAAGAATCCTTTGCCTCTCATTGATGTTTTGTAAAAATCTATGATCTGCATAACTGCATCTCTTTGACCTATGAATGATATCTAAGTGAATCTCCTTTTCCTTGTGTCATTCATTCTGGTTTTCTAATTTGCATGCGGTTGTTAGATTAAAGCAAGTCTGAATGTGTATATCTTTTGGTGTCATAATGCTTCAATAGTGCATGTATGGGTAGAGATTGGTTTGAACACTCTATTTTGGTGCATCACCTCCTTAGGTTAGATTAGATAGATTTTCTTTCATGCATTCCTTCTCCCTTTTCCTCTCCAAGAATAGTTAGGTACACCCTCATAGTAAGAGGAAGTTGGCCTTCTCTAGAGATTCAACCTCACAGTTCAAGTCCCAGAGCTTGGAGGTTCTTTCCATGTTTCACAAGGTTGTCCTTAGGTAAGACTTTGGACAAGGATTGAAACCTCTATGACAACAATAACCATTGTATCCTTGATCTCTATCTTTATACATGCCAATAGTTGCTTGAACCAAATAATATTGGAACAATTAACTATTGATGCCACATATTTTGCTTCTGATGTGAACTAAGAAATACAATTCTTCTTCTTACTTGTCCAAGATACTAGTATTTTACCAAGAAAGAATGCTCTGCCACTTGTGCTCTTTCTTTCATCAACACTTCTTTCCCAATCAGCATTTGTGAATGCTTTCAAATCCAAATTGCCTCCTTTTTTATACCATAATCCATAGTCTTAGTACCTTTCAAATATCTAATGATTTTCTTGATTGACATCATGTCATGTTCTTTGGGATTTTCTAAGAATCTTGCCACCATAACAACTACTAATGCAATATCAAGCCTTGTGTACACTACATACTACGATTTTACAATCACTAATCTTTATTTTGTTTGATCTACCTCTTTGGAAGCATCATTTTTGGAAATCTTATGTCCAATAGGCATAAGTGTTCCAACTAGTTTTTAGTTGTCCATTCCAAACTTGTTTAGTATTTCATTGATAAATTTGGATTGATTAATATAGATGCCATATTTCTTCTACTGGATCTATAATCCAACAAATAATTTTATCTCTCCAAACATGGACATCTCAAATTCCTTATTCATTTCTTCTGAAAATTCCTTGCATAAGTCATCATTTCCTATAAATAAAGTTTCATCCACAAAGATTTCTACCAACACAATCTTCTTGTCTGGTCCTTCTTTGATATAGATACTGTTGTTATCATTTTTTCATTGAAATTTTTTTTTTATCAAGTAATTATGAAGTCTTTCATACCAAGCTCTGGGATCTTTCTTGAGACCATACAATGGTTTATGTAATTTTCAGACCATATCTCTTTTGCTAGGACATACAAAACCTTTAGGTTGTTCTATGTAGACTTCGTCATCAAGAATTCTATTCAACATTGTAGATTTTACATCCATTTGAGAAACTTTAAATCCTATGTATGTTTCATATTATATTAAAGTTATAACACCTTCTAATCTTGCAATAGGAGCAGAATTTTCACCATAATCAATGCCTTCTTCTTGAGAATAACCTTTACAAACTAACCTTGCTTTATTTCTTGAAACTTTTTCATCCTCATTTAGCTTATTTATGAATACCCACTTTGTACCAATTACATTTTCATCCTTGGGTCTAGGAATAAGAGTCCAAGTCTTATTATTGTATAACTCTTCTATTTCTTCATTCATAGCTTCAGTCCAACTTTCATTATCCAAAAAATGTTTAACATTTCTAGGTTCAAATTTAGCAAGCAAACATGTACCTTTTAGTTTGTTTCTTGTCATTGTTCTATCTAACTTGTCTCCAATGATCTGATTAGGTGCATGGTGCCTTCTGACATATTTTTCTAACATAGGTACTTTGGATTTAGAATATGTTCCACTAACATCTTCGTGATCTTCTATATCAATTTTAGGTCCCACTCTCCATGACTCGAGTCCATCTGACTCAGTTTGTTCTGGGGCTAGATTGATAGCTTCCAACTATGACTTGATTCCTTCAGATTGTGAGTCAAGTTACACTGGTTGCAACTCAGTAGAATTTGGATATTTTGGGGACTTGGGAGGTGAGGTCTCTTGACTTCCAAATAGATTTGGCAATGTATAAAGTTCATAGTAAACAAACCTTTTGTAATCCTTGGGTTCTCTACTACTTTCTTCTTCACTATTTTCTATGAATTCATCAATTGTCACATGTGCACTTTCTATGATCTTATACATAGTTAGATTCAAATACTTATATGCTTTACTTCTATAGGAGCATCCTAGGAATATGCCTTCATCACCTTTGACATCAAACTTACCTTTCCTAGATTCCTTCAAGATATAACATTTGCTACCAAATACTTTCAAGTAACTTACATTAGGTTTGTAGCCATACCATATTTCATAAGGAGTTTGATTTGAGTCTTTCTTCAACTATACTCTATTCAAGGTATGCACTGTAGTATTGATTTCTTCCTTCTAGTATTTGATTGCAACACTTTTTTCTATCATTAAGGTTCTTGCACAATCCATGTTGGATCTATTCCTTCTTTCAACTATACCATTATGCTAAGGTGTACCAGGAAATAATACTTGTCTCTCAATTCCTTTTTCAATGTATAATTTATTGAACTCATTGGAAATGAATTCACCTCCTTAGTCAAATCTCAAACATTTTAGCTTCTTTCCAATTTGTTTCTTTACTCTTGCCAAAAACCACTTAAACTTTTGAAAAGCTTCAAATTTTTCTTTTAGATACATTATAGTCATCATTGTAGAATAATCATCAACAAATACAATAAAATACTTATCTTCATTATAGCTCTCTATTCCAATAGGTCTACATAAGTCTATATGTACTAGCTCCATGACTTCTTATGAATGATAGTCTTTGTTTTTAAAACTTGTTTTTCCCATCTTACCAATTTGACAATTTTTACATAGACCCATATTAGGTTTCCTCAAACTAGGAGTACCTCTTACTCTTATATTTTTTCTTATCTTAACTAGATTATCAAAGTTCACATGACAAAAAATTCTATGCCATAACCATGTTTCTTCTACTTAGGCAATAAAACATGAACTTTCATTGAGATCTAGGCAGAATAGATTACATTTTTTTTGTTTATCAGACCCAACTAGATTATCTTTTCCATCTAGTAGCTTGGCCTTCCCATGCATGAAATCCACCTTGAATCTGACATTATTCAATTGTGCCACACTCAGTATATTATGCCTTAGTCCTTCAACCCAATAAGCATTATCATATCTAAGTTCATTGGTTAGTGAGATATAACCTTTTCACTTAATGCAACAAGGTTCATTGTTTCCAAATCTCACACTAACACCATCATTATGTTCCATGTGTTCAAATTTTGTTTTATCACCAGTCATATGATGTGAGTGGCCACTATCAAAAATCCATGTATCATTTTTACTAACATGAGAGATAAGTGCCATTTTATCTCCATGATTGTCAGATTCATCTTTTACAACAATATAAATCATTTCATCATCTTTAGTACTATCTGAATCTTTATCTATGAAATGAGATTTCTTACCTTTATCCTTGTAGTCTTTGAAATACTTGTAATCCTTCTTTCCTTTGCACTTTATGTGCTTCTTTTCATCTTTGTCTTCTCAGTTTGGGCACCTTGCAGTAATGTGTCCAACTTCTTCACAAGAGAAACATATTATAGGAATCTTACCTTTATACTTTCCTTTTCCTTTGGGATACCTCCTTGCAAGCAATGCTTCAATGGCTTCAAGATCATTGCCAGAACTATCTTCCTCTTCACTTTTAGATTGTTTTCTTTTAGGTCTTTTAGCTTTCTTCTTGAGTGATATCTTGGCTTCAAATGCAAACTCAATATTGGTAGAACTAAGAGTATAATTGTCATAATTATCTAGTTCAAATGTTGTCAATCTTCCAACTAGAGCATCCAATGTTATATTATTATTTGGATCATATATCATCTCTTGAATAGAAAAGAATCTAATTGCATAGATAGGAAGAAGGGTCTTGAGTACCTTGCTTACTACTATTACATATTCAATTGTTCCTCCAGAGGCTTTGATAGAACTGACATGCGCTTTGATTCTTTCCACATATTTTGCAATGTTTTCATCCTCTCTCATTTTCATCTAATCAAACTATCCTCTAAGAATTTTAGCTTTGGCTCTCCTTATATTTTCATCTCCTTCATAGATGGCTTTTAGCTTGATCCACATTTCATAAGCAATTCCACAATCTTTTACCTCATCAAATTTGGCATAGTTAAGAGATGAAGCAATATTAATCATCATGATATTATGACTCTTCTTCTCTGCAATTTCTTCAACTATCATAGTTCTACTAGGATTTGGCATCTAGATACTTTAGCCATAAATCTCTAATGGCTTCCAAGTGTAGCCTCATGAGTTCTTTCCATGACTTGAAGTTATCTTTGTTCAGCTTTGGGATCTCCCTTTTGTAAGACACCCTCATCTTTAGGTTAGGTCCTTAAAACCTTTCTTACAAGCATCAAAAGCTTTAATACCAATTGTTGGAAATATAAGAGTAGTAACTAAGGGGGGAGGGGTGAATTAGTTACTACAAAATATATCCTAGACCCCTTAGATGTCAATACAAATCAAAACTTTGATTAAACTATATTTTGTTGTAACTTAGCAAACATACATGCACTTGGTTTACAATATACCTCAACAATAAATGAATATACTAATATTAATGTTATTAACTTTAGGATTAACTTAGTTTCATACACATAAAATAAATAGAATGAACATAGGTGATACTAAGATTTAATGTGGAAACCCAATTTACGAAAAACCACCAATTGCAACTACTTATTGATTTTCACTCTTCTGAACTGAGCCATATTAAGAGCCAACCCTATTAAAGGTTACAAAACACATTGTTAGGTGTGATCCTACTAGAGGATTTCCTCACCATATTAGGAGTTTCCTTTTTAGAGTTCTTTATAAACTTCAATTAGAATTTCCACCTTGTTAGAGGATTTAAAAATAGTTGTTAAGCCAACTCTGCTATGAGATTTAGATCACTGCTACTATGGTTAGAGAATAAAAATGAGATGACCTAATTTTTTATGCAACTAAATTCTTGATTGTAGATCTCAGTTCTAGGTTCAATACTTGATCCTTCCTGATTGAATATATCTTTGTAGTTCAACAAGGATATTCTACTTATCCCTCTAATTCACCTCCTGTAAGCATGATCAAATCTTCTATTATCTTCCACACATTCAATCCTCTACTTGACCTTATATTTATACCTTACACATTATCAAGTTGGCTTGAATATAACTTAGAATACTTAATATTCACCTTCTCAATCAGTTAGAACTAACAAATAATTAATTAAACTCAATAATGCGAAAATAAGAAAATCCTTCATTAGCTTACCTACTCGATAGACACTAACTCATAAACAATTTTTCTATGTTAACTAGGTGAACTCAATTAACACTGCATATTCACAAAGTTCCTTTTGTAACCAAGTGAGATTGGTTAACACTTGTTCCATCCAATATTTTCTTCATTAACTGAGTGAGCTCAGTTAACACTCAACTTCTACAAATATTCCTTTAATGGCTAAGTGAACTCGGTAGACATTGTCTTCTAAACTTGGAAAACTCTAGAATTCTTAGTAGACACAAGAAACTATCTTCATTGCTCAAATGAGCTTGGCATACACTAATTGGAAATGATATGACATTTTTTATAACATCAAAGAAAATACACAAATTAGTTCATTGTTTTCAACACATACATTATGAAATCCCTAACCCTAATCTATTTTATGCAAGGTTTTTATCACTTGCAAAAGTAGGGATAGAATTCTTAGGATTAACCACAAACAGAAATAACAGTTACTTGCAAATATAACCAATATTATAAAATAATAAATTGCATAGAAAAGAACACAAGACACAAGGATTTAACATGGTCCATACAATCATTGGGCTATGTCCACCAACAACAAGTTCATTATTATTATTATATGGTGATTATAATCTACAATCCCTTATAGCACAATACCATTACATGAAGCTATAATATAACAATACATTATGAAATCCCTAACTCTAACCCATTTTATACCATCTTTTTCCACTTAAAAAATTAGGGCTAGAATAAGTTGCCCAATAGAAAAGAAGTATCTGACACCCTTTATAGTAGTAGCTCATTTTTTGCTTCAGAGACACTAGCCCTAAAAACCCCCGCAAGGGTATTGCCCCTCAACCCCACCCTATACTATGATAGGTAGCACACCTGGGGTGCTACCTTAGGACCTCACAAAGGGTGCTACCCCCAAACCCCCATAGAAATAATATAAGTGGAAATCATGTCTAATAAACCTCTGAGTCTAATTAGGCTCCACATCAAAACAATCTCCCACTTGGAGACTAATCAAACTCCACAAAAATAATAAGAATAAGATGACCAATATAAAAAATATAACTCTTGACACCTTTTACAATAGTAAGTTCATTTTTGGCTTTGAGGGAACTACCCCTTGACCCATAGACCATGCTTGGGGTTTTTAACCCCCCGATCCTGCAAGGGGCACTACCCCTTGATCTCAACTAGGGTGCTACCCTTAGGACCCTTTAAGGGGTTTTTCCCCTTGATCCATAGAGCTTGGTGGCACTACCCCCAAACCCCTATGGTAAAATTTGGGGGGAAACTACACTGAATAAAGTGGGGAAAATTTAACCTCTGAGTCTAATAAGACTCTACATTACAATAAGAAGATGAACATAGAATAACATCTAATTAAAATTGAGACTTTTGTCATTGAGCTTACCAACAGTCAAGTTTTGAAGAAACAAAAGAAGGAGGCTATAATGTCTCATTTGGATGAGAAAATGAGATGCAAGTGGATTGGTCTGAAATTACCCCCCTTTATACCTTTATAGGAAAAGGAGGGGGAACTTCAAAAAGTAAACAAGATATGTGGTATTGGAAATCACCTAAGAAGGGATGGTCTAAACTAAGTTTTGACAGAGTCTCAAGAGGGAATACGAGCAAAGCATATATTGGTAATATTATCCATAACTCAAAAGGCATTGAGATAGAAAATTTACCAAGATATATAGGAATATAAATCAATAACTAGATAGAAATATTGGCTTTAGTTGAAGAACTAGAACTATGTAAAACTCTTAGTTATAAGAATGTAGTGATCAAAGGAGATTCTACAATTATAATAAAGGGTATTAAGGAAAGCATCCTTTATTAATTGGACTCTGTTTTATCTAAATCCCTCTTACTATATCAAACCTTTGACAAGATCACACTCAAATCATATATACCAAGAGGGCAATCAAAGAGTAGATGAATTAGCTAATATAGGTATAGAAGTAGCTCATACATAAGTAGTCAAAAATTTAATATAGGTACACTATTTGAATTAGGGATGACTTAGATTTTTAGAATTTTAGCCATATTTTACATCTCATTATCCCAAAGAAGATTCAAGGTTCTTTCTTTAGATTTCACCCACTATCTACATCTCACATCCCAAAACAATATGATTGGATACATAGATTCATAATGGAAGATGGTGTTGGAGCCAAGGAATATGATTTTGAGGTTAGAGGTTATAGAATAATCCATTTTGGACTTGATGGACATTTAGAATGAAAAGGATCATATTTTCCACATTTTATGAAAATAGTGTAACATAGGTTTATTACAGTTATATTTTTATGTGACTAAACTAGGAAAATGCCCTTCAGTTGACAAAATGGAAATCATGCAACTTTACATATATTTTCTCATCTAAGAAATTATTACTTCACTCTATTAGTGGTATTTTTTGATGGTTTAGATGTATATTTTATTTTGTTTAAACAAATTCTTTTATCGCCTTACATTTCATTTCTATGCCCTTTTTGTGTTCATGTTTTGTGACTTCTCAAAGCTTCACCCTTAACATAATTGCAAGGTGTAGTGCTTAGATTATATATAGATTAGGATGAAGGTAGAAGAAGAAGGAAAGGATGAGGAATGACCTAGAAGGAAGGTAGAAAAAATTTAACTTGGGACCAAAAGATATTATCTGGATGTATCTATGTACTTTATGATGTATCAAGGATTAAGATCAACCCCGTAGCTCCCAACAATCACCTGCATGTTAACACCTATCAAAGAAGAGAGGATAAAAAGCTATGGAGGCTAGAATTCCTAGATCCATATAGGAGATATTGCAATTGAATCAAACAAAAATATATTGGGTGAATGAATAATTACAAAGAGAGATCAATCCTTATAAAGGAGATCAAACCCCTAAAAGGTAAAACCTAGGTTATATTATAATAACTAATAAAAGAGTTAATTATTAGATGCCTAAAGTTTAGCTTAAGCAAGATAGATTTAATTAGAAAATATCTAATTATTCTAACACCCCCCCTTAATATAAACTTAGGGAGTAGTTAAAAACTTAGAAAATACTATAAAAATAGATTTGGGTTCCAACAAAAAGGATCGATGAGGTACCCAAGCACATCCAAATCTCTGTAAAGAGGAGAAATAGAGAAAAACACATAGAAAAAACCTACTCCAGAAAGAGATGGAAAGAATTTTGAAGAAACTAATGAAGGACTAAAGAATCCTCCAAACTAGGGAAAATCCTAGAAGATAGGAACAAAAGATGATCATGAAGAACACAACTGAAGAATATAGGAGCTGCAAAATCTATAAAAAGTAATTGTTTATATGAAAAATGCCATTGAAAAATAACTTGACTAGGTATAGAAGACTATAATCTACATGAGTGCTCTCAAAAGACACTACTCAAATCAAGAGGCAAAAAAGGAAAAAACTAAACTCAAAGATACAAATGCAATAAACACCAAAGCCTGAAGAGTTGATCAATCAAACATGGAAGGTTGCATCCATAGTAGGAACAAAAAGAAGAGTGTCTATATGGTAAATGTGTTGGAAATATGGCTAGAAAGATGTCTTAGTATTATCATTTATGGAAATATATGCTTGGTGTTTCATTTATGCAATCAGAGTTAGAAAATTGTCTAAAGTGTTGGACAATTTGCAGTAGTATAGATACATTAAGGTATATATGGATGACATAATTTGAGTTAGCTCATGGGAAGTGGAGGTTAATTAGTTGGCAGTGTCATGATGATTTATGTCAATGTGTAGACATGTATGGACTATACAGTGCAAGCTACAATTGATTTACCAGTTCAGGTAATCAACAAAGAAGAATAGAGCATGTCAGTAAATTGAACTTTATGACTTAAGGAATTATCTTAGTAACAAAATAATTACTTAATCAGGTTGATCCAACATCCT
Organism: Cupressus sempervirens; assembly: GCA_028749045.1. NCBI lineage: Eukaryota > Viridiplantae > Streptophyta > Pinopsida > Cupressales > Cupressaceae > Cupressus > Cupressus sempervirens. The sequence continues at coordinate 236,821,107 of CM053789.1, read as the reverse complement.
AAATTATAATTAGACAAGAATATGAAAGGATTAAGGCCGACTATGTATATTTTAGTAATTTGCATGGTGTATACGAGGATCATATCTTGCCCAGATAAGAGTGTGCAATGTGAATAAGTGAATGCAATGAGAACTATTATGAAGCAAGTATAAGTGATATGCAAGCCTTATGAAATGAAAAATCTAATGTGTGATTAGATTAAGTGTGAAATATAGTAGTTAAACAAGTATTGTATGTATACATATTCTTTGAATAAACTTATTTGAATAATTGCATGTTAGGTAAGTGGGCTCTTCTTACATACATTATATTTGATCTACTACCTCCTAACAAGGTTAAAGTAGCTCCTAACAGGGTTGAAGAAACTTCTAATAGAATTGAAGATTTTAATAGGGCCTAGTCCTCTAATAAGGACTCAAGACATTATATGTATTTGGTAGACTCCTAACAAGGTCAATATCCTTAACAAAATTCTTTTGTTTAGTGGAGGGTTTTCCTTTGGCTAGGGTTTCCCTAGTTAACAAAATAATGGTGTTATGAGTTTTTTTTGTGCATTATTATATTTATTGTTTATCATTGTTGGTTTACTTTCATATGCAAGTTATAGAGTAATTAACAATATTCAGTTGTGGGAAAAATTTTGTAGAATACTAATTCACACCCACACCCCCCCCCCAAAGTATTATCTATTTCTAACAATTGGTATTTGAGCATAGTTTTTCAGAAGAGATTTAATAGCTCAAGTAAGTTCCCTACGAATCTGGAATAGTTGAAAAGAAATCTTGGAGAAGCTCTTGAGAAAATTGATCTTCTTACAGAAGAAAGAGATAACCTAAAAGATAGGTATGAAGATACAAAAGTCTACATTAGTAAATTGAAAGATAAGATTGATGATCTAAAATCTAGGAAGGAATCAAATGAACAGATTACTGATAGTGATGAAGTAGAAATCCTTAAGAAAGAAAATAAGATCATGAAACATGAGTTGAAAATTGTTGAACTTAAGTTGAGTTTTAAGAAAGATGATGATAAGAATGAACCATGTTTGAAAACTAAAAATGTAGATCTTAGATTCGATTTGACTCGAGTAACACCTAAATTAGATTCTATCAAAATAGAGCATGAAGAACTCAAAAAGTACAATATTATTGTGAAAGAAGAATTGACACAAGCTAAACAGTAGTTAGAGAAACCTTATTCTAGTAGTGAGAAAATTGATGAACAAATATTTTACTAGAGACCTTATTATAAGATAAGCCTTGGATATCTTATTGAAAAATCAGCCAAGAAAATGAAAATTAAAAAAGAACCAGATCCATTTTTTGAAATCCCTAAGCCTAAAGAGTCTGAACAAAGTAAAATTGACTCAAGCATATCTACAAAAGTATCTAAATAAGTTGAGTTGTCCAAGAAACATGATAAACCAAAGATAATAGAGCAAGTTGATGGACCTATGCAAGTTGAATCATCTGAAGAAGTTAAACATGAATTTAAAGGTAAATATTTTATATATAATGAAGTTGATCATATGAAGGCGGATTGCACAGGTAAGTCTTTTAGACCCATTACTAATTTGTATTGTTATAATTTTCATGGTTATGGACATAGAGTAGTAGACTATAATAAGCCTAAGTTTGATAGTTTTGATAAATAGATTTGTCATTTAATAATAAAAAAATAAAAAACCTCTATTCTCAAATTCATAAGACAAATGCAATCTTCCAATAGTTGAGGAATCCTATCTTCTTTAATTCCTCTCTAAATTTTAGTAAGGTTCAGCTCCCTTATTATATTTTTAATGAAAACACTCTCTTAAATAAGGATTACTTTTAACTAGAAAGTAATAAGGTTTCCCATCCATTCTTGGATAGAGGGATAATCAAGTAACAACTAAATAAATCAAGAATTAGATGAAATGGAGAGAACACACAATTTCTCTATCAATTTCTTATTCGAAAGAGAAAAATAAAAAGATTATCTAACATATGCACCATATAAGTATCAACATCAAAAATAGACCCAACACTTGAATATTGACTCGATACTAAACCAATAGAGAACAATCCAAACCATACAATCCTTGAATATATTATAACATCTTTTTCATCCAAAAAAATCCTATTCAAGTATAATCCATGAAAACTAAAACATTCACACAATGATTAAAACTAGATTTATAGTTCATAGTATGATATACATCAAAAATTTCCAACCCCTAACACCACTTAGTTTCTAGCTTAAATAAAGTAATGTCTGATAATCTCCATCAAAACCTAATTCTCTAATAGTTTAAAGTAGTTTTAAAAAATCTAATTTTTCAATGAGTACATAGACCCCAAAGTAATTATTTTTAAACTTAAACTTCAAAATAACATAAAGTAAAGATTCCCTAAAGAGAATCATCATTGTGCTTCTTCAACTGCTCTTCTTCTTCTTCTTTGTCCTAGGTAGAAGGTCCTTGTACAAACTTCTAGGCTCTATATGTACCTATGAATTCTGACATGGCATTCTTGTTTGGGCTCTTTATGTTCTATAGGTGGTTCTTCCACATATCCTTGTCCTATTTAATTTTTACTACTCCATCTAAATATTCTTGAAGTTATCGGTTGCACATATTGATCATAGTTTCTATTTTAGCAAGTTTAGTAAGATTTGCCATGGTCAAGTTAGCTCATTTTTTATTTCCTTTATGGATGCTTCATATTGCTTAATCAATGCTTCTACATCTATGCCTCCTTCTTTAAAATGTGATAAAGGAGTCGAACTAATGGTCAACAAATCTTTATTTACAACTTCCTAAATTTCCTTGAACTCCTTTTCAAAATATTGTATATGAGAAATGGAAGAAATATAATTAGAAACCCATCAAGCTATGTTCTTTCACAATATATAGATCAGCCCTACATCAACTAGCTATAATGAGTTTTTTTCCAGGAATTTATCTGGACCATATTCCTCCATGTCTGCTAGCTGAGTAACTATAGCCGATAATATGTTGGATCCTTCTTTCCATACTATTATTTGTATATGAGCCTCACATATCACAACTTCAGCAAGAGTAAATATCTTGTGTAGGTCCCATATAAACTTAGTAAGTAGATTCATCACACAGACTATCCAATTATGGATGAAAAAAATTATGGCTTTTCCCTTCTTTAGGTCATTCATCAACTATTGATTTTTGGGTGCATTTGGATCAAACGTGGGTTGAGATTTAACATCAGTTGTTGAACCCTACCTTGTTAATGACCTTAATTTTCTGCCATTGTATGGACTTTTACCTTCAATTTCCTCCTTTCAACACCATCATTTTGTGATTGTAGGATAATATTCTTAGTGGATGATTCTACCTAGTTTTCCTTCATCTCCCAATTTATCACTCCCAAATTGGTGTGAGAAATCTCAAAATTATTCAAATCTAGTACATCTATATCACCTTTGTGATTATAGGTGGCTACCTCAACAATGTTGTTGTTTGTTTCTTGATCATACACTATCCTAGATGAGCTCTTAGTTATTTTGGATTTTGAGTTTCTAGTAGTATATTTATTCACAATGTGATCGACAGAAAAGAAAACTAGAACTAGGCTCCTCTTTTTGTTAAGTAAGGCCACCAACCAGTTTGGTGAGCAATCATAAACTTTTTGATATCCATTGCCTTTAACTTGAGTATTCAAATTTTCAATCCTCTGAGGAGAGGTTCCCACAGTCATCTAGACACATTGAAGATTATTAATAAGCATACTACTTGAATCCCTATTAGGTTCACTATCAACCTAAATAGCTTCACTAGACCCAACAAGCATTGTCATCTTGGCCTTGTTCTTAGAATGAGCATTTTGCACTAGGGGAGGACTATTGCACTTCATCCTGTTAATCCTTGTTGATCTCCTACTACCTGCAGATTTGTAATGAATATTAGAATAGGAGTCAATTTATTTTCTAGCATGTTGTGTCTTTTTCATTATTAACCAAGATTTTTTTCTCTCAAGTACAATCTTTGTTCTTTCAAGAATATTATCTTCCTCCTCAGAATCCCAGTTTATAATAGCTTTGCTAGAAATCAAAGACTCGATTATTTGAGTGCCTGTTAAATCTACTTTATTTTGTTTAATATTAGAGACATCTATATCCAAATCTAAATAGAAGAGCTTAATTTGAGAAATGGTGAGCCTGTTATATTCTCTCCTCCAAACATCTAGTTTGTCTGCATAGTCCTCCCAAAATCTTCAATATCAAGAATGTGAGAAAACTTCATCTCAGATTCAAACATGCTATGAGATGTCCTTTTACTATCAAAGATTTACCTAGCATAATATGACCCAAGATAAAAATCTTTTAACTCTAAGCTTATGCATGTAGCATCCTCATACTCCTACAAGTTAATTTTCCTAGTTTGAGTGGGAAAATGACACTAGAAACTTCATCACTTGAAAAATTGCTTATGACTGAAATTAATAATCCAGATACCTCTACCAAGATGAAACAATAAAAGGAAAATCTAGATATTCTTAAAGGTTCCTCATCAAAACCACTTATCCTTATGTAAGTGAGCTTAGGGAACTAGATGTAAATGCTACCAAAAGATTGAACAAATTTATCAGATTCAAAAGAGAATCTATGGTGAGGAGAACCTTTCATTTCAAAACACAATTTTCCTATGAAAATTTCATAAACCTTCTTGAAGTTTTCCAAGACTTTTTCTCCGTGTAATATAGGGTAGTAGTTATATATAGTGATGTTTTCTACCTAGGGTTCATGAGGTAGATACTGTAAATCTTGAGTACTAGCCAAGATATATGTTAAGTATGAAGACACATAGAAATCCTTCTTATGCTTAAATCTCCTTTGAGCTAATTTCTCAGAGAGCTTACAATCAATTTGGTCCAGTCTAGGAACTAAGACCCTTTCAAAAAAATTTGAACATAAAAATACATCTATTCTTCAAAAGAAGACAAATTTGGAGAACCACACATTCGGTGCAACAAGACCATGAAATCATGAACCTGTGACATCATTTGATCTTTCTTGAGAATTTTAGGAAACCTAGAGCCACCTTTGCAAGGATTTTTAGTCCATCTCTTTGAAATGATATTTCTATAAACATTGGACATTTCTGAGAATTTAGCTAATGATAAAGTAGAAGTCAAATCTACAAATTCTTGCTCTTCAAGATAAAACAATTTGGACATAGTTTCCCTAGAGATATTCAGAAATATACTTCTATCCTTCCTAAAGATATTTCCACTAGGTATATCATACATATGAATAAATTCCTAAATAAATTCTAGACATGGGTATGTGGGCAGGAAGGTGGAGACCATGAGAAAATTAGTATCCAAGACTTTGGTGAAAAAAGGCTTTGCAAGTTTCTCACACAACATTTCTGTTACTTCTCCTAGGTCAAATCTTAAAAGATCTATGTCTGATATAATGGGTCTATTTAGACTTTGGGTATTCCCAAAAATGTATAGAGTGGACTTCATGATTCAAAATTCCCTCCTATTTCTTGAGAATTAAAGGAGCAAAACACAATCTTTCTGCTAATAGGTGAAAGAAAAAGAGTCAAAGAACACAAGTACCTAAAGAGAAAAAACTATAACAACTACGAAGGACATTTCTCCTTCCTCATATTCTTGTTCCTAACACTTAACCAACTAAAGAAATTATACTTCCAAAAAAGGGAAATCTTACTCAAATACACTTCATAGAAAAGATAAGGCATTAACCATTGGAAGAAAAAATGAATTACACATGTTGTAGGAATAGGATGATGTGATAAGATGATGCTTGTCATTAAATATAAAGCAAGTAACTTAAATGATATGTTACCTCCACATGTGCCAAATTTTCACTTTTTCCCTTTAAAAATAAATCTCGGTATGATATTTAATGATTCCCTTACTCCAATTTACTATGTATTCATAAATGATGAAGTCACACACGAGTGTGTCAAACTGATGAGGTGTCTAGTTGTAGTGTATCTTTGAAGAATTGAACTTAGTGATATATAAGGTTATGGCCCACCATTGATATTACATGAAAACTAGAAAAAATGAGTTGAAGTGATGAACCTTTGAAACTTTTGAACTTGGTTGAAATGGTACGATGGGTTCAAGAGGTTCAGGAGTTATTAAAGAAAATCAAAATTTGAAACATGACCTTAATGACTATGTTTATAAAGGAAATTTGAGGATTAGCCTTGGTCAACAATAGGCTTTAAAGGATGGAAAGGACAAGGTTCATGGATGGAAAATTGAAAAAGGAGGTATTGGACCCAAATTGCATTTGACACTTAGCAGAACCAATGGTTCGAAATAGCCATTTGAAAATGGGAGTGAAACAAAAAAAAAAGAATAAGAATGGTGACTCTAAAAAATCTTGAACTAACAGATAGTAATAATAGAATTAATAGAATTTTTAGGAATACTAACCCTATAGGGAATGAAAGAGGAAGATCACTAAGTAGGTCCAATGAGGACAAAGACCTAATGGAGGAAGGAACCAAATCATTTGTTAAAAATGTAAAAATCCTAGACATATTGCAAGGAATTATAAAGTACTTGAAATTTAGAATGGAACAAGTTAGAGAAGGAATGCACCTATATGTCACTTATGCAATAACTTTGGACACACAACAAGATTTTGTAGCATTGAAAAAAGGAACATCAATAGGAATCCTAACTACAAAAGGAATAATAACAAAAATGATAGAAGAAATGATAATAGCCAGAAGGAAGCAATTAAAGAGCATGTTGATGAATTCAAGGAAGTATTTGTGAAAGCAATTAATCTAGAAAGTTTTCATATAGTCTTAGAAGAGGACAATTTTGATGCATCTGATGGAAGATTGAAGTCAAAAAAAAATTGTGACTCATCCTATTTGAAGTAAGAAGTTCTAGTAGAGGTAAAGTGTCATTTAATCATAACTGATGTTAGAAAGAAAATTATAAGTTGTGCAGTTAGCAGTAGGCAGAGGACATAGAGAGGAAGCTATGGTCAAGTGTGCAAGCATTGGCATGATCACAGGTACTTGTACATAAGAGAATAAGTTTAATGTTAATTAGTGAAAAATTTTGAAGTTGTAGTAGATGTGCATTTAATGCAAAGTTAGAGATGAAATGATTTAAGGATTGCAAGCAAGATTGAGAGTACCATTGGATCACGTGAAGATTTTGGAGCAATATTTGAGCGATTTGACAAAAAATTCAAGTGTGAAGTAAAGTGTTTGAAGTGTGAAGTGCAAAGTGCAAAGTTATAGAAGACCTAAAACTTGATATTAAAGGTATTTTATAAAGCTTTAGTTGGAATTATTAGTATCAATAATTAGCAATATGGCAAGTCAGTCAATTTTTGATGTTCATGAGAGACCTAGATATAAATTCAAGAAGCACACATTTGTTTCTCTCATAGATGATCCGTTAGGATCATTTTCTCAAATCCCACCAAACGTACTTCACATAGAAGATCTTAGAAGTTACATTCCCTTTAAATTTGAGAGAATTGGAGATGAGGACATTTATAAAAATTTATGAGTCATGTGAAATGCATACCTAACCCTAAAATCTAAGTACACATACCTGAATGAATTAAAACTAATTAAATATATGTTCTACACAGAATTTGATAATCATGAATGGAGTAGGATTATCCTAAGTAGATTTCATGAAGAAATTTTTGGGTAGATGATGTACTAGTTACTATTGAAGATGAACTAATTCATAAGGTCACAGGTTTGAGAAATGAAGGATGTGATCTAGTAAATGACAGCAATGTGAGGAAGATTGTTGAAACAAACTCGAAAAATAAGTTTGATGGGAGGAACATGACAATTGATCTAATTTAGGATATTGGAATCATAATATTAAGAAAATTTATAGGATACAAGTTGAATCACAATTCTTGAGTTAACTCGGTGCCTACAAGAATTTTTCATCCAGCATATGTGATGGCAGTTGAGAAAAAGAAAGTGAACAATGTGTGAAATTATGATAATAAAATTGTTGGATAACATTGTGAAAGGAAAGAAATCTAAGAATTTAGTCTTTAGATTCAAATCCTAATTGACACATATATTTTCTATGCAACAAAGAAAAATCCTAGAATGACAAATTAGGATAGTAATGAGTGTTTCATGAAGAGGGCTACAAAGTGCTACAGGGCTAGACTAGAAGATGTCAAAGATAGAGACATTGATAGGGAAATGAAAATTCCAATCAAAGATAAAGTTGAGATACATAATCCCACCCTCTATGATGGAGAGATATGAAGATGAAATATGCTTCATGGTAGAGATTGACACTACTTGTATGGAGGTGGTAGAACCTAGAGTAAAATTTATTGAAACCATGGGATATGAAATGAGTGAAGAACTCATTGAAGGATATGTGCAAATTATATTACAGTCAAAAAGGGACACTGAATGTCCAAGATTAGTATCCTATGAAGAAAAGATAACAGAAGTTCATTTTGAACTTCATAGTAAAGAGATTAAAAGAATTTAGAATAGAAGATTGAATCCATTCTTAATGACAAGAGAAGAATTTAATGAGATCAAGATATAGCATTAGAGATGAAAGCCAATGCAAAAACTAAGGTTTTGGAAGCCATACCTATTCCCATTATGGAGTCATCTAAAGGAAGTGACAGTAGTAGGAACTACTTCACAAATACCATCTACACCTTATGCAATAGTTGCACAAGTTCAATCAGTTAGGATACAACATGGTCAACCTAAGGGGAAATTTGAGGATGATGTATCTGTTGTGCAAAGGAAATTAGATAGATTGGTGAAGGTAAAGCAATAAACAACAACATCCTCCAAGAAAAGGGTCAAGCAAGCCACTAGTGGACCTATAAACAGAAGGAAGATACTACAAATTAGTAATTCTAAAGAGTCTGATGAAAGGGAAGTTGATCATGTAGTTGGAGAAGGAAGAAAAGTAACTGGTAAGAAATCTTGGAAGCCTAAAGTTGAGAATCTAACCATGAAAATTATAAATAATTATATTTTTGGTCAATTGAATAAGTATTATAGTTTGTATCGTAACATGAATAGGAGATAGCTAGAAAATGCCATAGTGAGAAATATGATTTTGAGAAATAAGAGGTTTGATAGCATCTAAAACAATATTCTAGAAGATTTGTACAATAGATTGCTAAATAGGAAGAGGAGAGTAGTAGAGGAAGATACTAAATTAAGAGAAAATATGGTTCATAAATTGTGTGAAGTAAGCACAAAGGAAGACATAGAAAGAATTTTGAAAGGTATGGGAGGAAACTATGAAGAGGTAAAAAAGGAAACTAAAGAAGCCATAGTAAAACATATGACTTCCATGCCTAAAGTAACCAAAGATAATGTGTAGCCTAAAACAAAAATTCAATTTCATGTGGAGGACAATACTCCTATTGATGGTGATGAAGAAGTTGAAGAGGCACATAAAACTTATTCACCTCCTCATATAGTTATTGGTACTAAATCCATGCAAGTGGATAGTATGCATATAATTTTTGGTGCTAAAGGGAACCCATTTGCAACATATGGAACAAACATTGTTGGTAATATCAATGCCTATTCTAGCTCAGATGAAGAGGAAGATGATAAGAAAATGTTAGAGGAAGAGGAAAGGAAGAAAGAAGAAAAGAGGAAAGAAGAAGAAAGAAGAAGAGATAAAGGAAGAAGAGAGAAAGAGAGAAGAAAAGAATAAGGAGGAAGAAAGAAGAAAAGAAGAGGAGAAAATAAAGGAACCAAAGAAGGAGAAATAAAGATAAGAAGAAGAAAGAAGGAAAGAAGAACAATAAAGAAAGAAAGCATAAGAAGAAAGAAAGAAAGTAGAAGAAGAAAGAAAGAGAGAAGAAGAGAAGGAGAAAAGGAGACAAGAGGAAGAAAAGAAGAGTACACAACTAAAAGTAGTTACACTGATTCCAACAACAACTCTAGTAGCAACATTATCTAATCAAGATGATGATCAGAAAGGATTAATGAGCTCATTGAGAAAGTTACTTGAAAGGAAGAAATCATTGAAGTCCTTGGGAAGAACATTGATAGAAGTTTTAGAGAGAATGCAAAGGACAATTCAAAAAACTATTATGGAATCAAACTTATAGAAAAAGGAAAAAGAAATGGTAAGGTGTTTTTTTGTAGAGTTCACAACCTTGTCTAATATTTCTTTCGTACAAGCACAAATAAAGCATGATGCATCACTATTTGATATAGTGTGCACAAATGTCATAAATGAGCTAAAAACATTGGATGTGTGCATTAAAGAAATAATGAAGAGCATAGATGAAGTTAAGAAGTTGTACAGACAATGCACAATGTCATAAAATTACCTATCAAAGTTTGGTAATCAAATCAAAGGCCAAATGAGTGAGTTTCACACACTCACTACTAGATTACAACTAGAGGCAGATATTGAAGATATTAGATCATAAATGGAAAAGATTCACAATGCTATCAGAGGCATTGAATCTGAAAAGAAGAAAGTAATTATAAGATTCTATATCCTTAGAGAATATTTGTCACCAAAAGTTAGTATTTTGCAAGGGCAGTTGGAGGAGTGTCTTGCAGCTAAGGCCTCCTATGTCAAATTTACCTATATTAACTTGATCGTGGTTGAAGTTGCATCCTATGCACTTTGTGCACTCATCAGTATATCTGACATAGTCAAGGAGAATTGGAAGAAGGGTCTTGAGAGACTAAAACTTGGTTTTGTAGATTGTATATCCAGAATGTCAAGTTGATCATAGAAAGGCAACACAATTTTGTATACAATTTTTGACATCTTTTCCACTGATGTCAAAGGGGGAGAAGAATATATAAGGAAAAATTGTATATGTATATGTTTGTTTATGTAAGGAATAAGTATGTATATGTATATGTAAGGGGGAGCTTAGCTATGTATCATTGTAAAGAAGTGATAAGGAATGTAATGATCCATCAAAACATGAATAAATTTTTTCAGTTTTGAAGGCAATTTTGCGTAGTTACTATTTGTATTTATTATTGTTTTGCATGACATCATTTTGAGACTTAGCCATTTTTCCCAAATGTTTCCTTCATTGTCAAAGGGGGAGATTTTTGGGAATATGGCTAGATAGATGTTTGAGTGTTGTCATTTATGGCAACATATATTTGGTATTTTATTTATGCAATCAGAGTTAGTAAACTATCTAAAGTGTTGGACAGTTTGTAGCAATACAGAGATACATAAATTATATAAAAATGAGAGATTTTGAGTTATGTATAGATGAGATACTTTGAGGTATATATATATATATGTCAATGCATAGACCTATACAAGTTGTATGGCGCAAGTTATATAGTTGATTTACCAATTCAGGTAATCAACGAAGCATAACAAAGTATGTTAGTAAATTGAATTGTATGGCTTAAGGAATTATCTTGGTAACAAAATAATGACTTAATCATGTTGAGCTGACATCCTAAGTTATAATTACACAAGCATGTGAAAGCATCAAGGCCAACAGCATAGAGTTTTGATAATTTGCAAGGTATATATGAGGATCATATCTTGCGTAGATAAGAGTGTACAATGTAAAGAAATGAATGTGATGTGAACTATTATGAAGCAAGTATAAGTGATATGTGAGCCTTATGTGATGATAAATCTAATGTGTGATTAGAGGAAGTGTGAGATAGAATAGTGAAACAAGTATTGTATGTATACATATTCGTGTGAAGAAAATTATTTCTATAATTTCATGTTAGGGTAGTGAGCTCTTCTTAAATACATTGTATTTGATCTACCAACTCCTAACAAGGTTGAAGAAACTCCTAATAGGGTTGAAGAAAATCCTAATAGGGTTGAGACTTTTAATAGGGCCTATTCCTCTAACAAGGACTTGAGACACTATATTTATTTAATACACTCCTAATAGGGTCAACATCTTTTACATGATTCTTTTGTTTAGTGGATCATCTTGTGGGTATCATCCCCACTAGGGTTTTGCCTTGGCTAGGGTTTCCCTATTTAACAAATAATGGTGTTATGAGTTCTCTTTGTGTACAATTATATTTACAGCCTAGCATTGTTACTATACTTTCATATGCAAGTTATAAAGTAATTAACAATATTTAGTTGTGGGAAAAAGTTTGTAGAATACTGATTCACACAACACCCCCCCCCCCCCCTCCTGCTCTCAATGTTATCTATTTCTAACAAAATGAGTCATCTTATCAAAATGCATGGGTACCTAGACAATACATCTATCTAGTACATAGGAACAAATACTAAATGCATAGCTCACTCCATCAAACCAAAGAAGCATGAGAAACAACATAATAACCCCCCCCCCCCCCCCCCCAAACCAACGTAAACAAGGGTGATGTAACATGCAACTGGAAAAGTGGGCTAAAATAAATGCATGTCAAGGAACCACAATCAAAATCCACAAAAAGAAAAAGTGTGTATGAGGTGATCAATCTCAAACACATCATGAGGCTAATGTCATAGAAGGAAAACTTATTGGATAAAGGATGATGGAAAATAAAGGAAAAAAATCAACCCCCTATAGCACTTTAATCAAAGTAGTGCATGCACAATAAGGCACAAGATATGATGAATCCCAAGAATACAGTAATCTATATGAGTGTCCTTATATGACACTGCTCGAATTAGTAGGAAAAAAAAGGAAAAACAACTAAAACAAAAATACAAAAGCAATATGACACTTTATCTCAATGGGATTTGTAAGAATACATATAATAGATGGCTAAATAGAGTAGAAGAGACATAAGGCTAATAGAATTTATGGTAAAAAAAATGATGAATCATCTGAAGCAAGATAATTGATCCCTAGATGTGAAACAATGAAGATATCTAGCACAATCAAATAAATGAAAAAGACCAAATGGAATGTTCCTAGAGAAGAATTCGGAAAAATAACCAACATCAATGGAAAGACCTCTAAACTACATTTCCAATGATATAAAGAATTCTCAAATTGGAGATTGGATTCTCAAGATGTCTCTCAAAGTGCATAAATGAACTCTTAAATTTGAAAGACAAAATGCCATTAAAAAATCATCAAAACTATAAACAACCTATACCACCATGATAGGCTCAAAACAAGCTTTTTGGTGATATCTTATTTATAGAAAACTAAGTCCCTATGCATGAGATATGAGCAAAAATGTAAAGGTAGGTTTGAATAGACCTAGAAAGGGTATCATGAGTGCTAACATGGTGCTAGTGTCAGCAAGTGAGGATCCAAAATTTGATGGTTAAATGGTCATCAAGGAAAAAATTCCTCAAACAATACCCACACACCAAAGAAACCAATGGGTTGGTGCTAGAAAAAATAATTCCAGTGGCCAAAATAAATTGTGTCACTATCACCTAGTAAAACAATTGCAAAAAATGCAAACATAACTAGAAAACCATCGTCAACTACCGAAAACTTGACCAAGAAAATACAAAACCATCTTTCCATGCCCAAAAAATTGTTCGTCAAACTCCATTAAATAAACCTACCAAAAAATGTGTGGCTAGCAAAGAATCTATGTGGCAAGCATTACTGTGAGTTTTGCATGTCCCAAAAGGGGACTATAATGATGATATAATTTCTAATCTATGCACTAAAATAGAGGTCGTACTTGGAAAAAGTGGTCCCTCTTTCCATATAAATGCCCAATCATAAGTGAAGTCAATACAAGAGCAAATAAAATGGTCATGTGTCAATACAAACACATATAGGGGTCCAAAAATAATCATTGCGTAACAAAAACCTATGAACTCCAAATAAGGAGTTGTTGCCAGAAATTGATTGTGAACCAAGCACAAAAAGTGGAGCAATCACCAAAGAAAATGCATGTCACAGGGAAAAGTTAGCATAGTCCATGCGTTGACATGGTGGAGGACAAACAAACTAGCAATCATCCAAAAAAGGGTTGTAAATATCCATGATAAATAAGGTATTGACAAAATTTTCCCAATACCCAATCATAGACCAATATTGAAAAGTTTCAAACCACCCATAGAGGGCATAATTTGCCAAATGCATGCAAAACCATATGTAGCAAGGATTTATATCAATACACATTTATATGGCTCCATGATGTGGCTATAGTAAATCCATTGCAACTGTGGAGATATCCTACATCCTTTAAAAGAAATTCAAGATCTACAACATACATCATGACAAATCCTTATTGACAAGGATTTTTACAAGAAATGCAAATATTTTCATTTATCTTATTTCCTTTATATTTACATTTATTGTTTATGGTTAATTCCTTAACCTAGGGCATGACTAAGGTAAACCCTCACCCCAAAAAAACCCCAAAACACTTCATTTCTATATTTATTTATAGGATATTTAGCGAAATGTTTGTGCATAATTTCAAGTCATGAGACTACATCAACCTGGTTGTAGAATATCTTCCCATGCTAACCTAGTCCTCCAATCTTGATTTTTGGAGAGATTTCTAGGTTTCGTTCATTTTGTCATTTTATTCCAAGATCCATGATCAAAGGCTCAAAAATAGTTTAGATATGTGAGTTTTGGAGCTAAAATACATCTTACTCTATGAATTTCAAGGTGAGTATTTCATATCTTATTTCCTTTCATATATTTATCCTATCTTTACATCTTAATTGGGCTAATGGTACATACTAACATCTAATTAATCTTCCTTTGGGTTCTAGCTAATCTAATTTGGATCATAAGTGGAATCATATTTGGAAATTCTCTCCCTCGCATACATATTTGAATGGATTAGTGCCCAATAAAGTGGAGGTCTAAATCCTTTTAAAGTGCTTTCATTTTACCACTAAATATTTTGATGAACTCATCTTCTTACCCTATTTTCTTATTGGAGTTAGATTTTTTGCATTAGGTGTTTACCTTCTTTTAGGTAAACTTGATACCTTTTCCTCTCCTATTATATTTTTGGAGTTATATTTGGCTATCTTATTAAGTTAGATTACTTTATCTATTCTTTTAATCTTTTTTTGCATTGCATATTTAGATATATCTTGTATGCATTTCACTCATGTTGCAAAATTTCTTTGGAGTATTTTTCAACCATTCATCTATCCCCTTTTCCATAAAACAACATCCTCCTTTAAGATATGCTTCCCCTAAAAGGAATCAATCTAGGGTATTTGATGTTTCCTTTTACTCTCTTATGTCACCTTATAAGGAATCATTAGAGAAAGATTATGATTTTTACATCTTTCTTAATGCTCATTCTATTTGTGACGGAAATTTAGAGATTGATGTTAACATTTATCCTAATATAGACCTTATCTATAAGGACACTTTTGGTAAGGATGATTTTCTACTTTCTTTCACCTGCACTCCTTTTTCTTCCATGGTATGCTTTCTTTATAGTCATATCCTTCGCTATAATGATTCTCTTATTTGGGGTGAACCATTAGAATATGACATGGACTACTCTCTTCCTCATGAAAGAACCTTACTTGAAAACAATGATATCATGGATAACACCTCTTATGTTTCATTTCCACATGACATAGTTGACATTTCTCCTTCTCCTAATATATAACTTCCTCTCAGGGGTATTTTAGTACAAGAGGGGGACATTATAAATACTTTCATCAATGTGACCTTTCCTTAATTCGATGGTCCTAGTAGAGATGAATTTTTAATGGATACTTATGATTCCTATTATAAAGATTCTTTAGGAAAAGATGATATCGACAATCTCCTTAATGATCTCTCTTCTAGTAATGCATCTATGGAGAAGAAAGCTCTTAATAAAGTTAATTTTTCTCAAACTATTCTCAATCTCAAGGGTTACCCGTCATAAAATAAACCTTTAACCACCTTAAGGGTTTTCCTTCCATAACACATAAGGGGGAACACAAATGATTCTAAATATTATACAAGAAATAATCCTCAACTTAGTAATTCTCTTCTACCTTCTCAACCTATTCGTCCCCCTCCACCTCATCTTTCACAAAATATTGGGTTGGATTATGTTTTTTTATTGCAATTTCACAATACCCCTGCCAAGATTTCTCTTTGGTAACTTCTTCAAATATTTCCTACATATCATGAAGCCTTGAAAAAAACTTTAGCCACTCTTCCAACTCCTCCTAATCAAGATAAAATCAATTCTTTTTTATAATGAATGAATACTACATCATTCCCACCTTAAATTATGTTTACTCATGAAAACTTATCTTCTAAAGAGATTCAGAATCTCTATGATGCTCTTATGGTAGTTGACCTAGTCAATGATAACCTTATTAGTCAAACTCTAGTTGATAATGCAACTGAGCTTAATATTTTAGCATGGATATGCTCAAAGAAATTAATGTTGATCTTTCACATATCAAACCTAATAGTATTCCTATTTGTGGCTTTGATAATTTTTCTAAGATAACTCTAGGCACCGTCACTTTACCTATCAAAGTAGGTCCAAGTGTCTTGAATACTCATATTCATGTTATGCCTAGACCTCTTAATTAAAATCTCCTTTTAGATAGAACTTGGTTACATTCCATGCATGTTGTTCCTTTAATTATTCATTAAAAATTCAATTTTATCTATAATAGTGTAATGTACACTCTCCATCCAAACACTATGCCAAATAGTTGTCTAAATGTTGAGGAACAAAAAAATCAAGAATTTGATGATGATCCTCCTTCTACAAGTACCCTTCTATGTGATGATTGGATATCCTTATATTCCATAGCAATCCTTATTGGAGAATATAAATTTAAGGACTTTCCATTCATGATAGATCGTGCAACTCCTTTCTTCATCAAATTTATTTATACTTCCACTCATAATGAATCTATTAAATCTACTGATAAAATTTATATTCCCTTAGGAAATGGAGAGCATATGAACTCTTTTAACACCATTGTCAACCATAATTTATGATGTGCACAATAAAGTATTGAAACTCATTCTTTTTCCATATCCTCTCCTCACATATCTTCTCCTACTAATCAAGAACTTATCTCACCTAAACTTCTTCATGCTAAGGTGATTACTAGGCCCAAGTGTAGAAAGAAATATAGTGAAAAACTTATGAATCTTCCCTTTTGCATGTATCATCAAATCACTCTACTAGTAATTGTCAAGCTTTACATCAAAAGATCCAACAAATTAGTAATGAGGTTATTCACATATATTCTTATAATGAGATCACTTTTACTTCTATTTTATTTAAATAACATTTAAGTTGCTATTATGTTTCTCTATGCAATGTACGATTGTTGGCCTTCTCTCTGTGGCCTCATTGTCACACATGATTTTCTCTATGAGTAGCATAATAGGTTTATTTTCTCTTCTCTTGTTCTTATACCTGGGGGAAAGGGAATCATGTCCTTCTTTTTCACGTTCTCACAGATCCATTATTTCCTTTTGGTTGAGTGTTATTTTTGTATCATGTGACATTCAATCTTATAGAATTTACAATTAGAATTTCATGGTAGACAGTTCACTTGCCTTAGAGTCTCATAATAGTGTATCCTTCCTTTTAAGGATTTCACTTCTTGCATGGTTTCTTTTCATTTTACCCTTCTATGACCTCATAGGAGTTGTGGCCTATTTGGTTTGGACTGGGTTCTTCTTGTGGATACTACCTTGATTCTAAAATTGATTTATCCTTCTTTATCACTTCCTTAATATGCCAAAATAAGAAATTATTTTTCCATCTTGGGGAAGGGGGGGGGCATACATGGTCATCTTATCTTTCACAGATGTTTTATTTCACAAAAATATCATATAGAGTACACTAGCATGACACAACTTACTAGGGCTAACTACTCTCTCTTTTTACATGTCTTGGATTGGCTAACTAGCATGCCACACACACACTTGCTAGAAAAATTGACCTATCCCGGTGCATAAATAAACAATTCTCATGTAATATAATATTACTATATCATGGGAGCATAAAACCATTGCAAGGTGCAAATTTGTAGGATTGGCTATTGGGAATGCAAACCCACTAGACCATTCAAACCTCCCCCTTTCTTTTCTTTGTTGGACTAAATATTGGGAATAAAAAACTGTTAGACCATTTAATCCTACCTTCTTATTTTTTGTCATGGGATTGACTATTAGGTACAAAAATGTGCTAGACTATTCAATCTTATCCTTTTTTGTGCAATCCACAATAAGGAACACAAACCTTATTGGGCAAGTTGATCACACACCCTTTTTCTCTCTTTATTTCCTATCAACAATATCTCTCTTATTCTAATTTTGGGATTTGATGAAGAATCAAGTTTCTTAGGGGAAAATATAGATTTTGAGTATGGCTTAGAGTACTTTATACTTTATGGCTTGATATGATTTCTAGGTTATCATCAAATCTATGCACTATTCCTAGCTTGACAATTTATTTGTCTCCTAGGTTGTGATAAGTGTTGATCTCTAAGCCCATTTTGTCAATAAATTTCCAAACACTTAGTCATTTACTAGGAAATATTACATGGTCATCATTGCAACTAAGTTATCTAGTAAAGGTCAATCATACAAAGCTTATACCAAGCAGGATAGTCATTGCCAAGTATTAAGTTGAGACCAAGCACATGTACATGTTGAGTAATATAGTTGAGACCATGCACATTGAAAAGTTAATGATTGTTGAGAAAGTATGTATATAGAAGCTAAGTGATAGCATGAAGAAGTTTGCATGACTAAGCATCAAAGCATTCAAGTGTCGAGTAGTTTAGTTTTGACATATAAGTTTGTAATGGCAAAAAGGCATATGTAAACCATTTTTGCCAACTTTAATATGACATTTAATATTTGTAGATCTAGTTAAGAAGGTGTCACATATCATTTTAGAAGGTAATGATCTCCAGACATGAAATTAAACCAATCATAAAAATGAGATAGAAGCAAGAAAAGATGATGAATTGCAATCTATTGATGAAGATCTAGAACCTTCACAAAATATCCATTTAAGGAGGATTGTAACCCTAGAACCATGAGGTGTATCCTTATGAAAGTATGAATGAAGGAATGATTGGGTGTATGTGCATGTGAAGAAGAGAGTACTAAGTTTGAAAGAAAATCAGACAGAGAGAATTCATAGCAGTAAAGGACTAAACAAAGTTACCAAATTAGAGTTATAGTAAGGAGGAGACCCAAGATCATCTTATAGAGAAAATTGAAATTCGAGTACTATATTAGTTATTTTTAATTAAGATAGGGTAAATCTCTTGACAAAGTGGTTTTAACATACCTATATAAACCTCCTAATAGAGTCCTTACTTCATTGTGAGTGCAAAATCCTTTAACAAGGTGAGACCTAATAGTCTCTAAAGCTTTTAACAAGGCAAACTCCTCATAGGGTAGATCATATCTTATGATTAAACATTGTAACCCTAATAGGTTAACTTTATTGTTGCAATAGTGAAGATTTGTGGGTTTCATCCCCACCCCAATTTTACCATCACATTGAAGTGTTTTTGGATTACAAAATCATTGTGTTATGTGTTGAAATCTTTCATGGATGTGATGTATTTCATTTATTTCAGCATTACAATTTTAATGGTAGATCTATTATATGAGATGAATTAGGTGTGAATTCATTAAGTCAATCAAGAGAAGTGAAAAGTATAAGATCTTGATTCACCCCCCTCCCAGTATCTTCTTTCTCATTAACTCATTCCAACAATTGGTATCAGAGCTCAATTCTCTTATCAGGAAGCCTAACAACTTGAGAGGATCAAATCATAGAGATGGAAGTGTATAAGATGGGAAAAATCATTGAGAACCAGATGATTGAAATCCATATCATAAGAGTTAGAAGTAGCAAAAGAAGAGTTAAGGAAAAACCTAAAAAGCATAAAAGAGATGGCTATTTAGAAAAATGACACATAATACAAAGAAGTTGACATAGAAGGATTGCTTAACAATAGAAAGATTGGCTATAATGATGAAGCATTGACAAAATTATGAGAGAAGAATAATGTAGTATCAAAAGAAGAAAATGATCTCAAGAAAGAACAAGAAATTCAATCAATTGCACTATGTGAAACAATGAAACAAAAGAAGAAAGCAATAGAACAAAATGTCATGGCTAAAGAAGACAAAAGAGAGATGGCTATTAGACTTGAAGAGAAATCATTTAAAGTACATAATCTTACAAATAATTAGTTAGATATGATAAATCAATTAGAAATTGCAAATAAAGAAGCAAATAAAAAGGATTTAGAGATCACAAATCTAAGGTTACAAAATGAGAAATTGAAAAAGTGACTTAAGGCATGAAAAGGAATTTGTAGAGAGATTGAATAAACCAAATGAAGTAATCAAACACTTTGAAGAACTGTTGATGTCACCTAGAACAAAAGACACCTCTAGACTTTGATATAACAAGCACTCTCCATCTACTAAAGAAGGAGAATCATCCAAGAGTGGAGAATAGGGCAATGTAAAATCCATAGGCAAACCTACATGTCATTTCTATGGGAAAATTGGTCACACAACCAACATTTTTAGAAGAAAAAATGGTATGCAAACTCCTAAACCTAAATTGAGTGGTAATTATTTTAATTACAAGAAATCAAGACACTAAACACATGAGTATAGATCAAAGAACAATGACTCAACCAAAAATGTATCTAAATTCCAAGGTGATTGTTACAAATATAAAAAGTATGGACATAGAGCTCACGAGTAAAAATTCAAGAAAAATTTAAACTAGATACCTAAAAAACAAACTTGTACATCAGGGAAAGGAAGTTCCTACAATTGGGATTATAATACATGGTACAGCTATCACTATTGTGGAGAATATGGACACATTCCAAATAATTTCATCAAAACACATTTCAGAGGAAATTACAAGAAGTGGCTAAATGGAGAAATAGTATGTTTTAGTAGTCTTAAAGTTGGACATATTACTAGAAACTACAAAACCAGAACACTAGAATCAACACCAAGTAATGGAAATGATAAACCTAAAAGAAAGAAAATATGGATAGAGATAGTAAGAGATGAAAGTAGTAGAGTAGACAAAACTATGATCACCCAATTGATGGATCTAGCGATCACACCACATCTCTCTAAGGAAAGAAGGTATATAGGAACTATATACTTAATGTTATATTTTACATCATTTCCTACCATAAAAGTGATAAATTCTCATATCTGCATAAGTAAAAGATACATTAAGAAATAAAAGAAAAAGAAAAACATAGAGTATCAAGCATCAGTGGTACAATCTATATTGACTAAACTTTATAGTATGGACCAAGTGATCAAGAAGGGTAATATATTGATCGAATGAATTAGTAATGGTCAAGTAAGTAACCTTGACTGAGTTGAAATGGGGACCAAGCTAGCTGTCATACACCAAGTACTAAGACATTAAATGCAGACATAAAATGAAAATTTGAAGGTATTTATCAAATTTGGACATTCATTTTCATTCACCAAGAGATCAAAAAAAAGTTTATGATAATATTTCAAGGCAATCAAAGCAATTTTAGAGACAAGTACAAAAGAATCATAGTAGCATACTAGAAATTTTTTTTTAAAAAGTAAGTATTACTCTTAGTGTTGAGTTAAATATTCAGTGGAGATATTGCAAAAAATTTTGTTCTAAACCCTAGTTCATAATTACATTTGGAAGCAGAATGATGAAGGATAGCAGTACACAAATTATAAGAAATGATGAAAGTCCTCCACCTAACTTAAGAAATTCAATAAACCTCAAAAATGTTGTTGATGATATTGGAGATTTATCGTTAATTCCACTCAGAGTCTTGACTATCTTAGATGTAAGATCCTATTATCTATGTAAAGTAGGATAAATTGGAAAGATTGATAATAGAGCAACTTATTATAAGCTATCTATTAATGGAATCTTGAAGGATGAACACAAGATCATTACAGAGAAAGGGCTTACATGTGCCCTACGTTTTCCAAAGGTTTTGAAAGTCCAATGGATAAGATTATGCTTAGCCATATTCATGAAATGAAAATATGGTTAGAAAGTGGGTTGATTAAGATAAAAAAGGCTATCATTCATATGATAACTTGGTACCCTACCTTGGATCAACCTAAAAGTATCAAAAGTGATATAAAGAATGAAATTGAAAATCTGGCCAAGGCAAAGTGGAATGGTCATGGTATGTCAGTTGATGGAATTAAGGACACATTAGTTGAAATTTTTGTTCATGTGATTGCACACAGATTTTATCAATCTAGTAGGTTAAATAGTGTACCATGTGTAGCACTAGATTTGGGTTTTAAAATTGTGAAGACAGATCATTCCTATGATCTTGTTGTTCTACAAATTCACCAACTTACAAAGAAATTAGAGGGAGTAAGGAAAGAAAAAAATGCCTCTTGTAAGTTTGGATATTTATTAGTCTGTATATTTTTCTATGCACAAAACTTTTTTCCTACTATAGGAGCAATTGCTTGGGATAGAAATCGAACAACTATAAAGTAGATAAGTGATTTAATTAGAAGATTGGGAGAAAACTTTGAAGCAATAATGGATAATTATTTTGAAGAATTCAAAGTAAAGATGAGGAACAGAATGAGGATTCCTAAGTTAGTTGTAGATAAGTACTATGATGAAGTATGTTTTACTGTAGATATAGATTTTCATTATGATCAAGAAATTTTTTCAAGGATATCATGGCTAATACCAATGCCCTATGAAGTAAATGTAGATGAGATCACTGTAGCATTCATTGCTACACTTTTGGCTAAAGACATAGATGCAAGTGTCAAGCAATATGGCACATACAAAACATTAATTGCCAAGCTAACTATTGAATCAGGCAGACCAAAGAAGGAAAGAAAAGAAAAGGAAAGATTTCCAAGAGTGGAAATAAGGAAGAAGGAGAAGGTTTTGGAAAACCTATAGAGGCTGAGGAAGGCAAGGGAAAAGAACTTTCTGTTGTAAATCCTAAGGCTATCAAGTAGAAATAGGTTGTTATTAATAAGCCTAAGGTATAGGTTGACCTAAAGAAGGATATGCAAAGAATGGTGACACCTTAGAAGCCAAAGGACAAGGTGATCATCACTAGGATAAAGACATCTAAACCATCTATTGAGAAAGTCACATAAATTCCATCAAAGAAGAGGAAATTGAGTGAAATAGAAAAGCATTCAACACAAGAAAAGTCAAGCAAAAAACTTATCATACCAAAAGAGGAGGAGGAAGACGATGAGAAGACCAAGTTTGATGAACCCAAAAAACTTCAAATAGTGAAGAGACTCCCTCCAATGACTATGGATCAGGTATGTGAAAAATTAAGAGAATCATAAAGTGTTATGGGATTCAAAGATGTTCTTTATGATTATTTGAATAAATTTGATCAAGATAAGCTTGCAGGAGCTATGATTGACATGATGCTCAATTTTAGATGTGCACCCTTGGAATTGGGAGTTGTATTTCCAATGGGATTGTACAAGTGAGTGGATGTAAAGTGGGAGTGGGTACCACCTACCAAGAAACAAATAAGAGAGACAATACTGGCACAACTTATGCTAGATTTGGGGAAGACTCATATGTCTATGGACTTTAAAGATTTTGTAAAGAAGTTTATGTCGAGAGATAGAGCATGTAAGATTTTGAAAAATAAAGCTCATCAAGTTGAGAAAGATAGCATTCAGATATGGTGCTAGTTTTTTAAAACTACCAGGTTGCAAAAACTCAATACTAGGATATAGAAGACAAAACTTGGTCTAAAGATTAGCTAATTCTTATATTTAACTAAGTTCATCTCAGATCTAGACCAAATTCAATAGAGCACAAAGACTTTCTACACTTTAGGCTCTACAAGACCAAGGTGGGTGCACCTTAGGGATTTAAATGACTGGTTATTTGATATTCTTCTTCAAAACTAGTTCACTCACACTCTTATTTTTAGATCTATCCCCTATAGTAGAAAATGGTCAACAATCTTCCTAGATTTCTAATTAGCTCCTTGATTATAGTAGCTAACAATAAATAAGAGGAAAGCTATTACAAATAAGTAATGACCAGCATTTTAATTCTTCATTATAGAAAGTAAATTTTGATTTTGATTTAAAAGTACTTTGTGTAACCAAACAATTGCATCAGTTTGCATCACAACTTATAACTAGTGCCTTATCCATTTCTCTACAAAATCATGCCAGTAAATAATTGAGATATTTAACTAACTTGCAATTAAAATCATCAATTGTTAACCCTTCACTCCATTCTTATGATATCCCTCTCATATGCCTAGAAACCCTATCAATTTATGGAAGCTACTTAATTCCTTGAATTAAAAGAAATAATAAATTGACATACAACCTATTCCAGCTACATTAAATTTCATGAACTTTTCTTATTCAATCCCAAAATAACAAGCATATGAAAATGGAGATGGAAATCAAAGACACAAATACTCAAAACTCCCTCTTTGTATTATTACTCTTTGAAAATAATACAACACTGTTGTAATACTCAGAAAATAACTCAAAATATGAAAAATTATGTCATTCACCTTTCATTATGTATTCAATATGCAAATTTGAAACAATTTACAATTGACACAAAAAATGGACTGGCTACAAATAGCATAAACACTAAAAATTATACAGGATTCAGACCCTCACTCCACATCTTAGAAATCCTTTTATAGGAAGGATTGGAACAAGATTTAGATGGGAGGATAGATGTCAAAATTTTACTAGAAATAAAATACAAAGATATTTTATATTGTTACTTCTACAAAAATTCTATGTACTTTAATCAAAATTAAGATGTAGTTACAAAATTAGTAGGTGATACTCTTTGTAGGTGTTTTGAGAATATTTATGTTTGTCTTTAACCATGTGTCATTTTCCTTTCCTTTTCTTTACCTTTTAGTCTCTTCTACCTTTAACTGCATCTTTGAACTATCTAATCACTTTCCCCATATGGTATGGCCTTTATATCTACTATAGCTTCCTAGATAGCAATATCGATGTCTAAGAATCTAGGATGGTTCAAAATATTGTCAAAAGAAACTAATAATTCCATCCAATCATTAACTCCTACATCACTATCCAAAATGGTGGGCACAAAATTGGGTGTTCCTGTGGCAATTACTTTCATTTTATTCTAAATTAATTGCAACTTTCCATCAAAGAAACCATTCAAACCTTTTACCTTATTTACCATTTTTCTAACATTGATAATCATTACCTTTGGCAAATCTTTCTTTTCTGTCGATAAAGGTACAACATTGTCAAAAAATTGGGTGTAAGGACCCCATTTGTTAAAAAGGGGAGACAACAAAGCAACTACCATAGAACATTTATATTCAACTTCCTGCAAAACAAGATAATTACTAAGAAGATTTTGTGAAACAAGTTTTAATTCATTTATCTTGTGAACCAAAAAGTTCTTGATAGTCCTAACTTCAATCTCCTTGCTAGACTCCAAATCTTCTTTATCAACTGCCATAGCCTGGCATGTCACATCGTTTGTCTGAGGTATTTGTCCCTCTATTTGTATGCCCTAGTCTTTAACATCTATAGTGGACCTAGTAGTCCTTTTCAAAGTCACTATTTCATTCTCCAACTGAAGGTTTCTCCATTCTAGTACATATGTCTTCTTCATTTCATCTTCATAATGCCTCCTAGTTTTAATGTACTTCTCATAGGCTCCTTCTAGTTATTCTTCCAGTACAGCTTTCCTATTTTTTCCCATCATTGATGTTGAATTTTGTAGTCCATAAATCTGGTTACTAGAAGTATAGTGCACATTCCAGAATATAACATTTCCCTTAGGCGAATCATTAATTTCTATAAGATTAGGCTTCTAATTTTCCAAAGTTAAGCTCCATATTTCCATAGTTTGGGAATCAATGTTATATCCAAAGCCTCTCAACTCTCCCATCTAATTCGCATCTTCAAAAGATATGGTTAATTTTTGTCTTCTCATTTGATCTAATAAAAATTAAGAGCTGATATCCCATCTTGGGAATACAACCATACCACTTCTCTTTACTAGCTCTCTAGCCTCTTCTATACTGAGGTTTTCACTAGCAAGGTCATACTCTTGTAGTTTCTAAACCATCTCAACCACTACTTCCTCTAAGTCACCTGGCTTCATTTGTAGGGATAACTCATTTTGTTTCAATTTGAACAAAAACCCCTTGAACTCCTCTATTTTTATGAAGTTATCATCACTCATGAATTCATTGGCCTCTATGATCATATCATCATGCATTTGAGCTTGAAGTTCAAGTATTTTGTTTTTTTTTTCCATCCTCAGTGGCTTGGGTTATCAAAAAGTTTCTTCTCATAGTATCAAAATAATGGCTGCCCCTTGGGAGGATTTTTAAGGCTTTGTGTGTGGCCTTTGGTGGAATCTCCACCATTTTCTACTTCTTATTCCTTTGTTCAACCCATTTTGAACTCTTTGCCTGGTCTTCTTCATCATCACTAACTTCTACCATAATGTCTTGGTCAGAAGATTTGGCATCTACTCTTTTCAATATCTCTTCAGGCACTTGAGCTAAAATTTCATCAAAACTTTCAAAACACTTGTCCAACCTAGCCTAGTAGTCCATCTTAGGATAATATCCTTTAAAAGATAGACCTTTCTTCTTCATTTCTTGCTCAAAACTGATAATATCCTAGATCTTAATCATTATTTCTCTACATAAATTTTCATCCAATCTTTCAACAATGATATCCTCCTCCCATAGGCATTTTTTTGTAGGTAAGGTATAACTCCTCGTGTTCTTTAAGGCATTCTTGACTACATTGCAGGGGTCATAGATTGTAGCAGGGGCCATTGGCAATTTGTATTCTCTAAGGAAAGCATCAATTTCCTCAATTGCATTCCTCCTTATCTCAAAGTCTCCTACTTTGGTACACCTACATAGGAAATTTCCCTTCTCAACATTTTTACCTAAGTATTATTTATTTAATGAGATTAATTGCCAAAAAATCTCTATAATTCCTAACCTCTCTGGCACAAACTTTGGAAGAAGATGTGGGCTAGGAGCATCCAAAACCTGTAATAAAAGTATAGTCTTCAAAAAGAAAAACACTACCCCAATTATGTCCTAAATATTTTCCCTTATCAAAACATAAATTTGGCTTAACTATCTTCTTCACATTATGTGGTATTCTTTCATTAACAACTCCTATCATTTTTAACACTAGGTACACAAAGTCATTATAAAAAGTACTAACTTTAGAATATGGGTACAATCTATGACGTACCCTTTTCCATCTTTGCATAGGTAATATCTCTCCCTATAACTATGTACACTTGAAGAAACTTGGATCAAAGAGATCCACATTTCCAAACATGATCAGATGCATAAGCATGGAGTAGTGAAAGAACCTAAAATTCTCCAATTTTCCCTCCTATGTAGTAAAAATTTCATCATAAATTTTGGTGATGATGTACTCAAAAAAATCATATCCCACATTTTTGTTGGGATCCTAAATGTTTAATGCAATGGCATAATGTGCACTAGTAGCATACATGGTTCCATCTAAACCTAGGGTTTTTTTCAAGGAAAAAATAGTTTTCCTCATATACCTCTGAAAGAAATCAAGAGTCATGGATTCATCCACTTCCTTTTCTTTAGTATTTTCCCTTTCTCTTTACTTGACAAAGGGATATGCCTAGTCATAACCCTGCCCATGTAGAAATTCTTATGTCTTTTAAAATTTTCATTTAATTTTTTCTATATCAATTGGAAATGACATGGGGCCTCCTAAGTCAGATTCTTCAATGAATGTTTCCTTATCCAATGCCAAGAAGATACTCCTATCCTTCATATGAAATGACTTGTTGACTAGGTTGTAACATTTTATCAATGCCTTCATTAGGTCGACATCCACACAGACCTCTGACATGATCAACTTTCCCAAGTTTCTAGTCCAAGGGTTGTAAATTGGGACTTTCTCTATCCTATTCTTGTAAAAATACCAAAATAGTTCACTACCATTTCTATCAGGCACCTCTGCATCTCTGCAAAATGGATAGGGATCTCAAAAGCCATGGTCATTTGCAGCTTGTGCATTTGAAGAACCAAGTAGAATTTGCATTGATTCATTCATGAATGTGCTAGGGATTTTCCCTTTTTTAGTGGATTCTTCAAATACACCTTGTGCTATCAGTTCTCCTTCTTTTGGTGTCATCTCTAAAAATAATCTCAACAATTCTGATTGTTGGATGCTGAGAACTTGCTCGAATTCACTGTGCAACTCTATCTCTACTCTGAAAACTCAAATAGTCATGCAACTAGCAATGAAAATAAATGTGCTTCTTAGAATTTATTTATCTCTACAAAAGGAAGTGTGGCATTAATGGTTTTAAAAACCCACATGCTTGAAATCCTTGAAAAGTTGGCGATATCTTCACGTTTTCAATTATCCATGCTTATAGCTTATATTTTTCCTTCTAGCTGAAATATGGCCATTTAAAAAAAAAAATCATGCCTTTAAAACTGAGAGTTATGATTATGCGACAACCTCTTTATTACTACTTTGCCACGATTTTCTTCTTCTCTTTATCCCTGGCTATGACCATGCAAAGAGGGCTATCTCTATTATTTTGCAACTATTTTGCTTAAATTTTTGACTGCTATGTCAAGCTTGTGATCACTTTAATTGCCACTTTGCAACTCTATTTCATTATTGACTATTTGGGCTTGTGAAACTATGATCTCATCTTTCTATGCTTTATCATTGCTTCATAGTTATTTATCACTTCAATTCACTAATTGTTCTAATCTGGTGATGACCATCAAACTTACCACTTTGCATCTTCACCACGGTTTAGGACTTAACATTTTACTTACTTGCATTGTTTTGATGCCTTAGATATTAACCATATCACCTCTTCACAATCACCACATACAAAACTCTTCTTAATCATGTGATGTTGCAATCACTATTTTAATTAACCACTTCTTCACTTCATAGCTTTGCAACCAAAGACCTTAACTATGACTAAAACCTTGTGAAGTTGCACCAACCTTTAACTTAACTACTTTGAATACATTTCTTAAGCTCACAACTTAAGATTTTAACTCATGTAGCCAAATCTTATGAAAGCACACTCATAAGATTTCACCACTTCTCTACTTTGACCTCTAGTTAATCAGGACCTCTTGTGAAGATGGGATGGTTTAAAATTTGACCATATGGTTCTTTTTTGCTTTTTTGTAACTTCAAAACTTCTTAAATATCTTTCCATATTTGATGTTGCAATAACCACTTTAACCTTAATCTTTTATTTCTTCAAAGTCTCGCATCCTCAAATCTTAACCACATCTTTAATCCTACAAAGATGTGATCACAAGTACTTTTCTACTTCACCATTTTAACTAGACTTTATCAATAACTTGTTGCAATGTTGTGATTGCTTAGACCTTAATTATCTTGATTACTATTCACACTTTTTCAACTTAACATTTTAACTCAACATTGAACCCTGTAAATCCATGATTAAGAGCTCTTCTCTACTTCATAACTCATATTTTTAGTGCAACTTAGATAATTGTGATAGTGAGATACCTTATTTATTTAACTATTAGATACTTTTCAGAATTTTATGATTCACAATCCTTGTTCATGGCTTAACCACATGATGTTGTGATCTATTAACTTTTTTTGTTTTGGCTCTTTATTGTAGCTTCACAACTTCAAATATCTTTGATGCCTTCTAACCTACGACATTGTGATAACCATTTGAGCTTAATTACTTCTTCCCATTACAACCTCATAATACAAAGTCTTAACTCATTTTTAACCCAATGAAGTCACGATTACATGCTTTTGATGCCTTGCCATCCTAACCTTAGGTTACTCTTAACCACCCACAAAGATGCAATAACCCTAAAACCTAATTGTTGTTTTTTCCTTTCACATCTTTGTGACTTAAACTTTAAGGTTTATTTGACTACTTGTGATGGAGTGAAGATTCAAACTTTGACTACCATTTTATGCTTTGTGCACCTTCACAAATTAAAATTTTCAAGAAAAAATCCTGCTATGATCATGCGATCTCTATTGAATTTCTTCTTCGCAACCTTAACTTGACAGTTAGCCTTAAGAGTTATGAAGTTGCACTAACCTGTTATCATGACTATTTTGCATCCTCGCATCCTTTAAAATGGTTAGTAATGACAAAGGGATGATGTTGTGATTGAAACACTTTCACAACATTGCAACTTAAAAGAACTTAAAAGACCTAGGGATATCTTCATATGAGAAAAAAAATTCACATCTCCCTATTTAATATTTGCATGTCAATTTATGAACATTTTAACAAACAATAAGATATGACTATTTCCTTGGGATCTTTTCATGAGGGAGAACAATTTTTTAGAAACCCTAAGCAATTGAAACACAATTTCTTCCTAATTTTCATAGGATTTCACTAAAAAATGTGTTGGGTGAAAAATCAAGTCATCATATGTAAAGAAGTAGTTGGGTTGCTTACTCCATATGTGGAAGTGAGGGAAGGCCGAGAGGCTGTAGAATTTGTAGATGACTACAAGAAAGAAGTGGCCAATCTAACTGGGGAGATTCAATAACTAGTTAGTTAGTGTGAATAGAAAGAGACTATCATAGTAGAAGATGACACTGACACCCCCACTAAATCTGAATATACTAACAAAAGATGACATTCAAAGCCTAATGAAACATTCAAGCAAGCTCTGTACTAACCCTATTTTGTTACAGATTGTAGATTATTCAAAGTTTGACAATAAGAAGACTAATGATATTGATGTGACATCACTTATAGAGGATACAAGTGTCAGTAAACTTGGTAAATCTTTGATTGTATTTACACCATTTACTTGTATGCCCATTTTGAAAAAAGAGGCAAATTTTGAAAAAGACACATGCACTGAATCGGTAGCAGAAGAAGTAACACAAAAGGAATAAGAGGCTACTCAAGCTCTTATTCAATTTCCAAGTGCAAAGGTTGCCAAACATATAACTATGACACCTATATAATAGGTGATTCCTACACAAGTGCAACAATGAAGATTGAGATTAAGTGACAAGGGGAAACAACTGCAAGTATCACTACCAAGTGATACACCCTCATGATCTCAAGATGTGACTCACACTTACCTATGTATGCTTTGAACAATCTCACACCTGAGGATGATGAGTTAGTGAGCCTTGATGAGATAATCACATTACCTATGTATGCTTTGAACAATCTCATACTTGAGAAAATCTTGTCAATCCGTAAGGAAAAGAAAGAATAGCTAAGAAGAGAGAAAAAGAGAAGGTAGGTATTACATACTATCAAATATATCTTTATAGATGCATTTGAAATCATAGATTTGAATAATCAACATACAATTTTGGATCAGCTAGTAGATTTAGTTGATAATATTTAGATAAAATATATAGAGACAAATGAGAAATTATTATAATGGTCTAAAAGAAGAATGGAATATAAAGTGCTAGAGAAAGTCTCATAGGAACTTGTACATAGACAAGCTGAGATTTCAACATCAGTAACATAACTAGAAACTATTTTGTAAACTATTGCTTCATTATATTTGAAATTGTGTGATATTGATATCTTTACAATAGATACTACACATTCATTAGAGTTGTTACATGAAAATATAAGAGAAAGTGTAATTACATTGGGAAATAATGCAAGTTCACTTGCTCATCCTCATATAATGAATTAACATCTAGCCAAAAGAGGTTAGCCATGCTCACAACTAAATATATAGAGATCAGGAATAAGTTGATGCTAAGTAAACTTCAGTTACTCCCACATGAAAAGATTATTCAAAAGATGGTATCTATTGCCACGAACATTTTGAAGAAAGATACACATTTTTCACATATAACATGATTTATTGATCTACTTGCCAAGCTACAAATTTAGTTTCAAATTTTGGGTGAAGTTAAGGAGAGATGGAAAAATGGCTATGCCAACATTGTGGCAAGTCATTAGCAATTCTCTGATAAGTATCTTTAATGCCTACCCCTAGTTTCTTTTCATGTTATATTGTTGAATTCTTTTAGGCCAGTTTTATGATTATGTTTTATGACTAGCAGTGCTTGGTTACCAAATTTGATTAGATGTTATTTCATATTCACTTGATATATTTGATGAGCTGCTTGATACTCAGTTATTTCCTCTGTTCATCATTATTTTAAGAGTTTATGTTTATACTTTTGATGACGATGTTTCTTATGTTCATATAGTGATTTCACTTATTTCATGATGATAGTTAGATGGACGATTTATATGCAATTTCTATGGACACTTACCCCATACTTGCATGTGTATAGTGTACATGTATGTTTTACCTTTATGTATAACATTTCCAATGTGGATGAGGGAAGGAGTCGTAGTCACATGCTAGTTGGGATCTACATGATGCACCACTCCTTGCCATCGCCTATTTAGTTTAGATTATATGCATATGTACATGCTTATATTTTATACAAATTGTAGATATCGAGCATCAACTTCCTTGAATTGTGAGGATAAGCGTGCCCTATCACAGTATCTCATTGGTAAAAGAGGGAAGATAATTCTTGAGTCCAAACCCTACCCCTAAGCCAATTGTCCTAGAAAGTAGGACAAGTATCTAATGTATTTACCTTATGAGTTCATCAAGTGACATGAATTCATGATTTTGACCCTTGAGTTTGATTTTGTACTTGGTCTTTTAGATAGGTTTTCATATTTTGTTTTGTGGGTCCGATGTGATTTTTAGTTATAATTAAATCAAAATAAAAGAGAATTACATGATATAATTCAATGAAATTTTTATAAAGAAAAATCAATATTTAATTATACTTAATTAATTGAGAAATTAATTAAATAAAAGAATTAAATTTAAAGATTTAATTAAAGTTCTAATTTTGGCATAATTATATTTATTTAATTTAAAAATAATTTAGGAGTTTCATTTTTTATAATAAACTCTAAATATTTTTATTAGTTAAATTAATAAATATTTTATTAAAGTCATCTTGTGATTTTATAAGAGGAGAAAGAATAAATTTAATAAAGTTTATTTTAATTAAAATACAAAAGGTTGCACATGAAATTAAAATAAAATAAAATAATAAAAGAAAAGATTTTGTGTAATTGCAAAACTAAAACCCTATAGGGAGAAAGCTCTTTATTAAGAAATTAGAGCTCATTTCTCCACACATAGGTTTGGAGGAGACAATTTCTAAGAAGAGGGTGATAATTTTTTTTATTAAAAAATATTAGTATTTATGATATTTTGGAAATAGAAACTAAAACCCTAATTGTAATCGAAAACCCTATTAACTGTAATACTTGAAAATGAAAATGAAAACTTGAAAACCAATAGTGAAAATTGAACTTTAGTGTTTCCAAATCCTAATGAGTTATGAAAGTTACATTGTTAATAGTTATGTACTTTATGTGATGTGTGGTTTACTAGTGTTGGGTACGGGTTTGACTGAGTACTTTGACCAATCAGGATGTTTACCAGAGGCTTGGGGGTTTTGTTCTATGATGATGTTTTGTCTATGATCTTTTATACCCAACTATGGTGATGTGTCATGTATTTTTTATGATCATTTTTTATCATTTTTAGTGCTTTCTAGTTGCTTGTATAGAACTAAGGTGATTATTGTGATTGTCCTAGTGTAACCTTTGAGTTTTGATAGTTATCTTTTGATGCTTTCTAGTTGCTTGTATTGGAGTGAGGTGATTATTGTAATTGGTCTTTAGGTGCTTTCCAGTTACTTGTAAAGGATTGTGGTGAATAGTATGTTTTATCTATAGGTTCTTTTCAATTTCTTGTAAAGGATTGCGGTGAAAATTGTGATTTTATGAGTTGTACTTTTATGAACCTAGAGTAGGTAATTTGTATGTATGTTGGGAAGTGGGTTACAATGGAGGTCAAAGCCCTAAAGAGGTTGCCTGGGCAACCCACTATAAGTTATTTAAATAAGTGATAAGATTTCATTAAATGAAAGTAAAGTGAATTAATAAGAGTCATTTTTTTCCTCACTCATGCGTCAAGCACTAGTATAGGCTAGGATGGGAGTAGAGAGGATTCTTGGTTGCAACTTTGCTTTGTTAGTATGCCTTGTTTGTATGAAAGGATATTGATGCCACATAGAGACACTAGGGAGGCAGAGTTTAAAGAGGCTTCTAGGATAACCTTAGAGTTGGCTCATGCGATGACACTTTCCCAATTGCATAGAATATTTTCTATGTGTCTTTGTATCCTCTTGGATTAGATGATATTGGTGTCTTAGTACCCTTTGAGATAGTTTTCTATCAGGATTTCCTTGACCTCGATGATGGTTATGACTTGTGAATGATATTCATTTTAGACTTGAGACTATCTCCTTGGCACAGTGGGAGTGGGCCATTTAGGTTCCATGAGGTTGGGTGGTAGTGCATCTTTCTTATAGCATTGAGATCCGACATCTAGATGTTGTTGCTAGATGTTCTTATGTAGATGTTCCTTTCTTTCTGACCTTGTATTTCAGTTGGATGATTATATTCTATTGTAGTGTATTTGATTATTAGAGGTCTCATGAGATGTTGTGTTTATTTAGGATATATATTCTTTGAGCTTTTCATACCCTATGACTTGTATAGTGGATGATTATGCATTGTGGCTATGCCAAGTGGCATCCTTTGTAATTATATATTTTTTAATTGGATTCATACTTGTGATTATTCCATGATGTGGATTTTGGTTATATCATAGATTTAATATTAATAAACTTATACGTATGATTCAACATCATGGAACCCTTAAGAGATGTAGTCTATTTATGATAGTTGTATGTATATGAGTTATTGATTCTGCTATATTATCTCTTGTTGTTGTTATCTTTAGTAAAAAAATGTTTGGAAAACTTAGTGAAATTTTAGGTTAATTTCTTTTGGGTTCCCTGTTAGGGTGTTACAATATCAATTAGCCCTAGTAGCCCCAAGTTCCATCAGTGAAAAAATAAAGGGGATATAATATAAAGGAATAAGAAAAGGAGAAATAAGCAATGCATATATTAAATATCATACATCAGATTTCATAGATTCAAACTATGGTCTCATATACTCATTTTTTAAAGCAATGATTATTCATGAGTAAAACAAATTGCTACTAATGTCAAAGGGGGAGATTGTTTATCTATAAGCCTATGTTTTTGATCAG
Organism: Cupressus sempervirens; assembly: GCA_028749045.1. Taxonomy (NCBI): domain Eukaryota; kingdom Viridiplantae; phylum Streptophyta; class Pinopsida; order Cupressales; family Cupressaceae; genus Cupressus; species Cupressus sempervirens. The sequence continues at coordinate 236,785,998 of CM053789.1, read as the reverse complement.
TGTCCAAACACTCAGTCATTTACTAGACAAGATTACATGGTCATCACTGTGACTGAGTTATCTAGTAAAAGTCAAGCATACAAAGCTTATATCGAGCAAGATAGTGATTGGTGAGTATTTAGTTGAGACTGAGCACATGTACATGCCAAGTAATATAGTCAAGAACATGCAAATTGAAAAGTTAATGATTGTTGAGAAATTAGGTATATAAAAGTTGAGTGCCAACATGAAGAAGTCTACATGACTAAGTGTCAAAGCATTCAAGTGTTGAGCAATTCAATTTTGATAGATAAGTTTATGATGGCACAAAGACATATGTAAACCATTTTGGTCAACTTTTATATGACATTTGATATTTGTAGAGCTGGATAAGAAGGTAATCACACATCATTTCAAAAGGTAATGATCCCAAGACATGAAATTCAACCAATCAGAAAATGAGATAGAAACAACAAAAGATGATGAATTGTTAACCATTGATCAAGACCTAGGACCTTCATAGAATATTTTATTTAAAGATGATTCTAACCCTAGAGTCATGAGGTGTATCCTTATGCAAGTATGAAGGGAGGAATGATTGGGTGTATTCGCATGTGAAGAAGAGAAGGCTGAGTTTGAAAGCATATCAAACAGAGAGAAATTAGAGTAGTGAAGGACTGAATAAAGTTATCAAATTAGGAGAGTAGATTAGAGATATAGCAAAGAGGAGACTAAATACTAGCTTGTAAATAAAATTGAGGATCAGGTACTGAATCAATTATTATTAATTGAGACAAGGTAAATCCCTTAACAGAGTGGTTTCAACACACCTATGTAAACCTCCTAACAGAGTCCTTACTTCATTGTGAGTTTAAAATCCTTTAACAAGGTGAGACCTAATAATCTCTAAATATTTCAATAGGGAAGACTCCTTATAGGGTAGATCATATCTTATGATCAAACATTATAACCCTAATAGGTTAACTTTATTATTGCAATAGTGAAGATTTGTGGGTTTCATCCCCACCCCAATTTTACCTTCACATTGAAGTGTTTCTAGGTTACCAAATCATTGTGTTATGTGTTGAAATCTTTCATGGATGTGATGTATTTCATTTATATTTCAGCAATACAATTTTAATGGTACATCTATTATATGAGATGAATTAGGTGTGAATTCATTAAATCAATTAGAAGAAGACAAAAGTATAAGATCTTGATTCACCCTCACTCTCAATATCTTGTTTCCCATTAACTCTTTCCAATACTATTCAATCCTATCCTCTTTTGTGTGATTTGCAATAAGGAACACAAACCTTATTGAGCAAGGTAATCATACCCTTTCTCTCTCTTTATTTCTCATTAGTGACATCTCTCTTACTGTCATTTTTGGATTTGATGACAACTCAAGTTTCTTAGGGGAAAATATGGATTTTGAGTATGGCTTTGAGTACTTTAGCCTTTATGGCTTGGTATGATTTCTAGGTTATCTTTAAATCTAGCCATTATTGCTATCTTAATGATTTCTTTGACTTCTAAGTTGTGATAAGATAACCTTTATCTTTTGATTTATTTTATCATAAATTTGAATCAACTCATAATTCCCCTAAAGTGGGGGCTAAATGTATCATCTTAAAATGGACACACTTATATTTTAAGACATTTTAGCACCCTTTTCCATTATTCCTCTCTCATACCATGGATGAACATGTTCTTAATGTCTCTTTTTCTCTTCCATTTCACTCTTCTTTGTCATCTCTCACTCTCTAACATGGTCTTCTAGGTGTTATTTTGATACTCTTTTGACCATATCTCCTATTCAATTCACTATCTTCCAGTTTCACATGCACCCTCTTATGAACCTTTTTGAGGCTTGTTTATCCTAACCCTTTGGATTAGGTCAACCTGGAGTGGACTAGGTCAACTTGGGATGGACTAAGTTGACCTGAGTTCACCTAGTCTATGACTAGGTTGACCTACGTCAACCTAGTCCCCAGTGCTTGTGGGTTTTGGAGCCAAAAGTCCTCGAGTTTGCCAATTAATTAGTTTTACTCCCCCATTAGCCTAAGTTATTTTCCTACCCAAAAAATAGTATATAAAGAGGCTTGGAGGATTGATTTTCATATCTCATCTTATTCATTACAACTCATTCTCAAGACATTCAACATTCAAGGTAAGGGGTTCAAGTATTCAAGCAAGCAAGAGAATTTTCTTCATGCATTCAAGGATTATTTATGGGCATTTCCTCTTCAAGATATAGATTAGTGTTTGTCATCAAGGGAGGAGATCTACATTAAGGCATTGATTATCTTTTTAATTGATGCACATTTACATCCATGGCTCCATGACTAGTTATGTTAGATCCATTGCAATCATGGAGATATCCTACATCCTTCATATGAAATTCAAGATCTACAACATACATCACAATAAATCCATGTTGACAAGGGTTTTTACAAGCAAGGTGAATATTTATATTTATCTTATTTCATTTATATATACATTTATCATTTATGATTAATTCCTTAACCTAGGGCTTGACAAGGGAAAGCTCTCCCCCAACAAAACCCCCTAAAACCCATCTTTTCTATATTGATTTGCAAAATATTCAACAAAAGGTTTAAAATCTGGAACCTACTTTTCAAGAGTTAATAGGAGAAGTTAGTTTTAGTTCATCAAACTATGCAAACCTAGTTGTAGGACATCTTCCCAAGTCAACCTAATCCTTTAGTCTATTTTTTTGGGGAGATTTCTCAATTTTGTTCCTTTCAGTTATTTTTTTTCCAAGATCCATAGTTGAAAGTTCATAAATAGTTTAGATCTGTGAGTTTTGGAGATAAAATACATCTTCCTATATTTATTTCAAGGAGAGTATTTTATATTTCATTTCCTTTCATATCTTTATGCTATATTTATATCTTAATTGGGATAATGGTGCATACATAACATCTAGATTTATATTATTCAACCAGTTAGTTCAATTTCACATTCACATTATTCTATCAAGGGCCAAAGAGTGTACATTTCCCTGTGTTGCATTACCCTTTATAATTTGAATTTAGTATTATCACCCTTCTTACTTTTGGTGAAATAGCTAATCTAATTTGGATGATAAGTGGAATCATATTTGGAAATTCCCCTCTTTTATTCGCATACATATTTGAATGGCTCAGTGCCTAGTAAAGTGGAGGTCTACATCTTATTAATGTACTTTTATTTTAGGTCTAAAAAATCATTATGACCAAATTCCAAGATGGATGATATCATGTGTTTATCTCTAATAAAATATCTTATTCCATTTAACAGAATAATAGACTCAAGTGCGTCGAGTTCTGGTGAAATGATCCATCTGATATCTTTTCGCATTTAAAAAAGTTTGTTTCAAAAGGTGTTCTTAATTTCTTTGATAGGAAATGCTTTTAATTTTTAATGATTTGAATATTAACAAATTTAATTTATAAGGTTTATATAAATATAATTTATTAAAACATTAATTTAAGTCAAAGTAAAAATAATAAATTTAAGCATTTATATTAGTTCATTGAGGTAGTGGGAGATGATTTAAATAATTTGAAAAATAATTAAATTATTTAAGATTTGGACTCAAGGTCTCTTCATCCATCTTGTGACTCTTGCATTACCAAAGGATACTACTAAAGACTTTACCACGTAGATAGACATATCAAATTTTCCAATTTTTAGATGATGGAAAGAAACATATCCCTTTGTGAAAGTAAATTTTCTTACACAACATAGGTAGGATCATATTAATATTCATGTTCAACTATTATCTTCACATAGTGAAAGATGCATAGGTATATTATTATTGAGGATATCTTGTAAAATGTGTAATTTTTGTGCAACAACCTCAACCTAGGTTTGAATTTGCATGTAAATAGAAGATAAAGCATTAATATTTTCAAAAGGTTTTCTCTATATCCTTTTGCATCCAAATAAACAAGTGCAAGGGGGGAAAATGTAATCTTTACCACTCATAATCTTTCTAAGGGACCAAGAGAAATTCCATGAGAGTATATATAATAGTGAATAAGTGTAATTCTTATAAGTAATATAAGAGTATTACTATCAATACTTGTACATTATATACTTAAAATATGTGTACATGAAGGTTTTACAACATGAAATCTTGTGGCTTTTGCATGGGGAAATAAAGTAAGAGCAATATTCTACTATTTCTAGTTTACATTCTATTAAAGGCTTCACCATGTAGTAGAGACACAATCAAATAGTCCATTTTTTAAATGATATTGAGAATTATATCCATCTATTAGAACAACTTTACTTGCAAGGTATATAAGAATTGGGATGCTTTTAATATTATAATTCAACTAGACTCTCCATGTATGCAATATGTTCCTCCTTAATGATTGATTAAATCTTTTAAGTCATGTAATTCTTGTGCAACAACCTCAACCTAGGTTTCAATTTGTATTTAAATAGAAGAGATAGCATTGATATTATCAAAAAGGTTTTTCTATATCTTTTTCACTCCAAATAACCAAGTGCAAGGGGAAGAACTTAATCTTTTTGATTCTATTACACACTTCAAAGATGTATATGAAGTTTTTGTAACATGAAATCATGAATACAATATTGAATGAGTGAGGTAGAGTTAAAGTCTCCAACCATCAAATTAATATTTCCCTTGATGGCATGATTTATAAACATGTTATTTGTAACCCTAGTGAATACATAAAAGTCACATCTTATTGTAACCTCTTTTTACAAAACCTTTTGATATAGTTGAATCCAAGTATAAAATCATCCTATATTAGAAAATAAAAAGAATATGGAATGGTTTTATCTTTCTTCAGTTTTAGAAGTTGTTTATGCATACATCCTTTCCCATAAATTGAACATGCTCACTTTTAATATGGGCTAGAACAAATTTTTATCAATAAATGTTTTAATACTAAGAAACAAAATGAAAATCTATATTTAACTCTATAAATATTTACATGAGGATAATTATCTTATTTTTACAACCACATGATTTTTCACATAAATATATAAGAAGATCTTGATAACTTTTGAAAACATAAGTAAAGGGGAAAGAACAAAAGGGGAACATTTGGGGAGTTGAACTATTTGTAGGGTGATTCCCAACTAATTTAATAGATCTATTTATGAGAGGTGGTTCTTGTAGGTGGTTAATTCTTCTTATCATGCATAAATAGAGGTGTACATACTTTTCTTATACCTAAAATCCCTACCTTTTTCTTTGGAGAATGGAAAGGCTACATGATTTGGAAACCAATACCTCATGGTTAATTATTAAAAATGATGATAGATGTCTCTTGAATAATGATCATTATGGAAAAGGGGGAAAATTTCATACATGAAGTGAAGAGGACCATATTAGAATAATATCATTTAAACTGATTAATAATAAATAAGGCTAGAGGGCTTTAGACTTTCAAATTTTATGTGCATCTGTACCAAACATAATTTATCACATGATTCATCAAAGTTCTCCAAAAGGAACACTATGTCAACCATGCATGCAATGCTTATGGATCAAAATTGAGTTTGAGCACCTTTGTAGTGTAATCTAAATAGAAATAGGTCTAGTTTCTTACTTTGCATGAATAATAGCAAGCCCTATTTTGCAACATTACATTTTGTCTAGCCTAGTATCTACTTGCATTACCTTCTAATTTTATTTTCAAATATGATTTGTAAGCATATAATTGATTCATATTTTAAATCATTTCTAAATCATATCATTTGTGTTGATACATTTCATGCACTTAGAAACATAGTTCACCAACATTATAGTTGATTCTGATGCATCTTAAACATCTTCTTTACTTTTAATCATGTGCATGTTTAGATCTAATTAATATGCACCTAGTTAATTAAATTTTTTAATTTTATATCTTTTTTATGTAACAAATATTTTTAAAAATTGAATTCTTTAGTCATTTATTTTTTATCTACACGTGTACATGATTTTTATGACCTTTAGTCCTACATTTAATAACCTTGTGAGAAGAATTTATGGACTTATGTAATCCCAAAGTCTAGATTCCAAGGGGATTGAGTTTACTAGTATTTTTGATGGGAATTTAAGTGAAACTTATATATCCTAGACACATGGCATACCTAACATTATGGGGAACCATTCTTATGATATTGCTTATTATGAGAATAAATACTTAACATGAGTATCTAGTGGCCAATTGAGAAAGATTCCAAATGGCTTGGATAAGATTACAAAAATATTATTTCAAGAATACTTAATTTGTGAAGAAATCCCCTTTATTTAAGGATTGAGGATACTAACTCAAAGAGATGCTCACCATGTGGAAGTTTTTTGTGGAATTTCTTATGTTAGTGATACCCATATTATATAAAAAGTTATGATGAAATTCTTAATTTCCTTAATCTCATAAGCAATTTGAACATTCAATTCTTATACCTACATCATTTAATTCAATTAGCTTTCATCTCATATAATGACTACCTTTCACAAAATGTTAATCCCAAACATGGTAGTTGTCACAAAATTCTTATTAGTCTATGACCCTTTAATAGGTAGCCAAGGGCTAAACCTTTAGAAGACACTCAAGATAGAGAGGAAAATGTTAGAAATATGGGGCGGAGGTTGGCTAAGAGTTCACTTTTATGGTGCATCAAAAGGAAATCTAGGACGTAGTGGAGTAGAGTGTACAATCCTAGACATACAACAATATTTTGGTTCTAGGTGCAAAGTCATTGCTTGAAAGATTGAATAATGTAGCAAAATTATTGGCTACTATATTTTCTCTATGAATGGTTAATAAAAGTGGTGGAAAGAAAATTCATCTTTTTGGTGATTCTTAGATTGTGATTAATGAAATTATAAAGGGTAAGATGGGGACTTGGTTCTTGGACAAATATGTAAGAGGGATTTGAGGCTTACCAAGTTACCCGCACTAGGCGGGAAGGACATACATTATTAGACAAGATGGATAAAGTTGGAATTAATTTGTTAGAAAATAGAGAGATGGTGGAAGAATTAGGTTTATTAAGCTTTCCTCTCTTTACAATATAGTCTTTCAACTGATTCTCGATCTCTTTTCTAGAAGTGACACTATGATTATGAGGTGGAGAGATTGATAGTTTGGATGTAGGAAAAGATGTTGGCAATTTTGGATTGTGGGATGCAATTATGTGATGAAATGGAATAATTCCTTGTGACACAAGGAAAATGATAGAAATTTCTATATTTAGGAGGGTATTTAGCGGGCCTACTAAGCTTTGGTTGTTGTGAAAAATAAAGAGTGGTGAAAAATAAAAGGATAAAAATGAAAGCTAGTTTTTATTTATTGATGCCAAAGAAAGAAAAAACTCCATGATTCTGCAACAAAATCACAACAAATCATTTGATAGATTTTGAGTCAATAAGGAGGATTTTTTTAGAATTCTTTTTCAATTTTTTGGAAAGTTCATCAAAGAGTATTTTCACCCAAGGATGAATGCTGACATTTTATCTCTATTCATTATCTTCAACTCTATGACACCAGTCTGAAAATGGGTTGGGGAGTTGAGAAAGATATCGATGGAGTTGTTGCATTTCATTTCCCAATGGGAGGAGGACCAGAGGATGATGGAGGAAGAGTGAAGGAGAAAGTGAAAAGTGACATCAAGCAAAGTTAGAGAAAGAGATGCAGGGGGGATCCCAAAAGTTGTGCCACCACCAGTTTTAAGCAAAAAGGAAAGCAAGATCAACATAGTGGGTCATGTGATGGTCAATGAAATTAGGGAGGAAATTTTGAGCCACTAGGGTCACCATGTGTAAGCCCCTTTGTGGTTTTGTGTTAGATGTCCATTTTCCTTAGTAGGACTAATTTGTTTTGATGTGTAGCTAAATTCAATGTTTGTATCCATGGTCAAAAGGAAGTTTGTTAGTTTTCTTATGTTACAAAGTATGGGTGGAAAGGGGAAATCAAGGCTTTAAGCCTTCACGAAGAAATGAAACATCAATTATCAAAAAAATAAAAAAATCTTATTAGTCAAATATCTTATATAATACCTTTTTTTTGTCTTATATGTGTTTCCCAACTATCTTCTTTACCTACTTATCATAATGTTCTACTTTTCTACTCCATTTCTCTACTTACATATCATACCATTGCACCTCCTTCATAATCAAACATGCACAATACAAATTCAACTACTAAAGACACTATCAACAACCTAGCTCAAATTGTGTCATCCTTACAACAATAATTAGCTTCTATTCCTACATATAATGTAATTTAGTCCACTTTCCCAAAATATTGTTCATACTTTTGTGCCTTGATTCACATGGAAACTATTTAGTTCAAGTTACATAATGGAAAAGGTGATCCCTTGACTCATATGAAAATACTCCAAAATCTATATAGTGACTTCTCAAATGATCATAGGATCATGGATAATTTTCTCACTTGATGTTTGCCTTTGACATACATGCCAACTTTATTCAAAGGCCTTACTTTTGAGAGCTACAATTTGAAATCTATTTACTGTCATGTAAAAAGACTTGGTCAATATGTTAACATGTTATAAATGAGTGCAAATGTTAAATTTAATAATCTAAAAGTTAGATTTGACAAGTTTAGAAAGTGGTTAGTTAGTGGAATTTAATAAATTTTTTGAGCTTGCCCTTTCCAAATCTATTTTAGTTAGAAAATGTTCATATCAATATATCAAACCCTGATGACCTTTACAGTGAAAAAATTAATTTCCTAAATTTTCCATAAGACAAAGTACCCCTTTGTGAATTTTTAGATTCCTTACATTTAATCTAAAAAAAATAGTATGCTAAAAGAAAATAAAATTTATTAAAGTTGATGTGTACACATTGCCAAAAGTCTTAAATTGAAGTTATGTATGTGTTGACATTTCATGATCAGATTAATTTAAAGAGGAGAAAATGGGTTTTTGTAAATATATACTAGTTAACTCGTGTATTTAGTTACAAGACTCCAAAAGTAAGTTTGATATTTTTAACATGTATAAACCAAATAGATTTTTTGTTATTTGCACTGTTGAAGGTAACTAGAGAACTATGTTTGGAGATTAGTATTTTGCAACACATGAATAATTAAACCAATAAAAAAAATCTCCTTTTAACACCATTACATTTGACTTGAATAGGAACTCATTTTGTAATGCCTCACCATGTGACCCAAAAGAAGTTAACCTAAAGTTTTACTAAGTTTGACCAAAAATAATTATTTTAAGATAAAGATACAACAACAATTATAGAATAGTGGAAGCAATTAACATACACTCATACATCAACAACACATAAACAGGTTACAACTCTTAAGGGTCCCATGATGTTGAATCACATTTCATTTTAATTAACACTAAATTTGATATATAATAAATCCTCATCAGAGAATAATTTACAAGTATGAATCCATTTAAACAATATACAATTATATATGATGCCACTTGGCAATAAAAAAAATGCATAGTCATCCACTATACAAGCCACAGGTTATGAAAGGCTGAAATAAAATACATTATGAAATAGATAACATCATCTCATAAGATCTATGAAATAAAATACAATACATTAGGTATAACCATCCATCATAGAAATAAAAGAATAGATAGAAAGGAACAACTATGCAAACACATCCAACAACAACATTCACCTGTCGAATCTCAATGGTATAAGAAAAAGCACTACCACCTAACCTTGTGGAACCCAGAAAGGCCCACTCCCACTATGCTGAGGAGATAAACTCAAATCCCAAATAGGATAACAAACTCAAAAGTCAAAAGCAACTGCTAGGTTCAAGGAATCACCTAAAAGACAACTATCTCAAAGGGGTACAAGACACAAGTAGCCACTAATCCCAGAGATAACATAGACATGTAGGAAATATATTATGCATGTGGGAAAGTGTCATCTCATGAAGCAACTCTAAGGTTACCTAGCTAGTCTTTTAATCCTTTGACCCCCTAGTGACTCTATGTGGCACTAGTATCCTTGTGTGCTAACAAGGCATACTAAAAATGCATGGTTGCAACCAAGCATCCTCTCTACTCCCATCCTAGTATGTACTAGCACTTGAGGCATGGGTGAGGAAAGAAAAAGACTCTTATTAGGTTCATTTTACTCTCATTTAGTGTAGTGTTTTCACTTATTAACTACTTACAATGGGTTACCTTGGAAATCACTTTGGACCTTAGCCTCCATTGCAAGCCACTTCCCAACTTAACATACAAATTACCTACCCTAGGCTCATAAAATTACAAATCAAAGAATCACAATTTTCACCTCAATCCTATACAAGTGACTAGAAAGCATCAAAAGATAATCCAAAATAACACCTTAGTTCTTTACAAGAAATTGGAAAGCATCAAAAGATAATTCACAATAGCATCTTAGTCCTTCACAAACAATTGGAAAGCATCCCAAAAATAATTGATCGAAGACTCAAAGGTTGAGTCGAAAAGGTCATACCATTCATCTCAGTTTCACACAAGAACACTGAAAGAAATAATGAATAATAAATCCAAACTCATCATAAAGCATACTAGACACATTACCATGGTTGCGTATAAAAGATTGAGATCAAATCATCATCAAGACATCACAAACATAGAACTCCTAAGCCTCTAGTAAATATCCTAAGACTGGTCAACACTCTAGTCAACCCAAACCAAAAATATAAGACAACATATAGAAAATAGTGTAGTTTCATAGTTTGGTTTAATTTTGAAGACACAAAATTTGAGTTTAATAGTAAGGTCAAGTTTTCATTATAAGGTAAGATTTTAAAGTTCATAAGATTTGCATTTTAACCCTTACTATTTAACCAATTTCTTGTATTTGAATAAAATGCACAATTACCCTTATCTAATTAAAAGTTAAATATTCTAAAATAATTTAAAGGTAATTATTTATTAAATTATTAAAATAATAATTATTGATTTTCAAATAAAATGATAAAAAATTTATTAAAAATCAAAATCATTAATAATAATAAAATAAATTTAAAATCATTAGTAGAATGTGGGAAAAATGGTGAGTAGAAAGAAAAATGTGAATTTCAGTAGACGACCAAAATTTCCTAAACCCTACTCTAAGAATAATGTAGGAAGGCATTCTATTCGATGCCCCCATACCACCAAATAGCTTGGCCTTGGACCGCATAACCCTCGAATCTAGAGTAGGGAGAAAGATAATGGTTATTTGGGCACAGAGAGGATCAATACCTCAAATTACTATGCTCCATTGGCAAATCTGCAAATGGAGAGGGAGGAGAATATAATAGTTGGATTTAGATGAGATATGTATGATAACAGTAGGGACATTACTCCATCTAAAGTACTTTCAGTATCTAGCTTAGACAAGCAACTTGTAGTGTTCAACTCCACTAAGTACACTAGTCATAACCAAAATCCTCCTTACTTAGTGCAAGAGGGCTTTGTTGTTCCTCAACACCCTGATATTTCATCCCATTCATTAATCTGCCCTTCTTCTTTTTCATCTCCTACCTACACCCCCCCCCCCCTCATCATAGAGTAACCAAACATCCCCATTTAAACCCTAGGCACCCTCAAACCCTCCATAATCCTTTAGTAGCTTTTGAAGACACGATTCTCATCATTAGTGATCAAGATAGTGAAGGGAAATGGGAAGAATGCCAAGAGGTAGGCCTTTTTTTCTATTGAAATAGCCCCTTAGCTGATATGCATAAATTGATCAACTAGTTTGAGGAGTTCTGTGGCACCTAGGTATGTATTTCTAAATTTTCGGAGAGAATTATCTTTTTTCATCGCTATGATGAATTAGTTAAAAAGGATTTTCTTAGGAATTTTGACTATATGTTTAGAGGTCATGCTATTTACTTCTTCAATTGGATCCCTAACTATAATGAAGGTGAATTAGAATTTACAAGTCCATCCTACTTTGTAGTTAACTCACTACCTCTAGAATTAAAGCACATTAGCATTTTAAAAAGGATTGGTAGATCATTAGGAAATCTAATTGGATTAGATATGGCATTTGAAAAAAGAAATAATGTTAAACTCCTAATCAGCTGTCAAATTAACAAATCCAAAAACAAACATTTAAAACTCATCACAAATAGATCTAAATATGATTTAGAATTTCTCAAGTATGAGGGCAGAATATTAGATATTATTAGACTTGATGATGAAAGAAGGTAGTCCTTCAACATGTTGTCAAAAACATCAGATCTTAGTAGATCTTTACCTCTAATGAGAAAAAGACATCTTAAGATGCTTCAAGAAGATTAGGCTTTAGAGGACTACTTCATAAGAATTGTTTTATAATTGCCCAAAGTAAAGAGTGACAAGGAAAATCACAAGACATGGCAAAAGGAAAGGTGCCATCAGGGCAGGTCAGACAAATCAACAAACAATGAAGCTAGGTATCCTCAATCAAACAAGAACTTTCTTGAAATCAGTGGCAAATCCTATCAAGAGGTTGATAAAGGAGATAAGGTTAAATCCCCTAAAACTTACAGTAGACCCAGGCTTCAGAGCATCATTGTGGATAACAAGAAACAGAAAAAGAATGAAAAGTAAAGTAAAAGAAGGAAAAGCAGAGACAAAAAAGAATAGATATCATAGGAGCATGGACATTTGGAAAAAAGGGAGGAATCCCTTACCACTATATCAGCTAGTCAAAAGTAATTAGAGGATATACCCACTGAGAAAGGATGGAAGACAAGTTCCATCAGACATGCAAAGATAAAGATCTGGAAGTGACTCAAGGTCTCCACCAAGGAGATGTTTCAGAAGTTAATCAAGAAGGACAATTAGAGGAGCTTGAGAATCTTATGGTGTCTACTTCTTTCAAGGTAAATAGAGAGGAAGATTCCCAAAAGGAAACACTCATACTGGAACCTAATCAACTCCAGTTGTCTAATAGCAATCTGGATACCCTTGTCAAGAATAAAAAATTTTGGCAGACTCCAGTTGTAGCAATTAGTTCTCCATTCACATAGTAGGCATTAGAATAGGGAGAGGGACATTGAGCAAGACAAGCTACCAGTTAAAGAACTTCAAGAATTCCTAAACAAGGAAAGCTATTTGGATCAAACAAATGCTAATCTAGACATGGAAGTATCAGAAGAAGTTAACCTTGATCAACTTACTGATGAATTGGTCCAAGTTTTTTTTCTGACAAAATTGACAAAACCTCAGCATCTTAGAAGGAAGAACTTGTTCAAAGGATCCTCAAACTAGGTGGGAACAACTACACCTATGAAGATCTCAGAAAAGACATATTAAATATCAAACTCGAGGACATTTATGCTAATCAATCCCATATGACAATCTCAGATCCAATCATATGGAAAAGGTGTAGTGGTTTCACTAATGAAATTAAATTGGGTCATATCTCAAAGTTTGACAAGCAATCCAGTCTCTTAAATCAGAATATTTTAGAATATGATCCTAAGGAACAAGAGTAGACTCTAGCAGAGACGAGTGATATAGTTCAAAAGGTGGAAGCTAACCTAGACCAACTAGGCATATATATGACTCAAGAAGGGCTCAAATCCCCCAATTATGACAAAGTAAAGGGAAAAAGAGGCAGAAGATCTCTAAAGGAGCTTAGGGAAGCAGATGGTCATAGTAGGGAACAGTAGAATATAGATCAAATTTTCAATAATGGGAAGGGGAAGTGCCTTCCCGATCAAGTACGAAGATCACCACTTGGAATGCTAGGGGTCTCAATGCCTATAGCAAAAAGAGGTTATTAAAACATAACCTCAAATCTTTTAATTTTTATATTTTTCTAATTCAAGAAACTAAACTAAATATAGTAGAAATAGCTAAAATAAATAGGATGCTAGGAGTTTGGTATTCTATGTTTCAAGAATCTTCAGGGGCATCTGGGGGTTTAGGCATCCTCTGGGATCCCAAGAAGGTCAACATTAGTATTCTTCATTGTACTAACAACTAGATTAGTGGCAATGTTCAAAGTTTAAAATCAAACCTTAAATTCACAATCATTAATGTTGATGGCCTGATTAATAATTTTGATAAAAAATTAGTTTTGAATGACATTGGTCAATTTATGAATATACATAACGACAATTTATTTTTGCTAGGAGGTGATTTTAACATAATCTTAGATATCAATGATAAGGTAGGAGGTATTCAAGTGCTATCACAAGCACCTAAAGAATTTAAAGAGTGGTGTGCATTACATAACTTGATTGATACCCCAACCAATAATGGCACATACACATGGAATAATAGGAGAAAATATTTCGCATATATCACAGAAAAACTTGACACATTTATGATTAAGGGAGATCTGGATGTTAGCAATCTAAACATTCAGTCTTCTATTCTGCCTATAGTAGGGTCTGACAATTTCCCAATCAGATTTGAATTCGTAGAGCCCCACAAACTAGCAAGGAATCCATTTAAGTGTGAGAAAATGTGGTTCTTAGATCCAAACTTCATCAATAACATCAAATTATGGTGGGCTCAAGATAGTTGTGAAGGCTTTAAAATGTTTGTCTTTGTCAACAAACTGAGAATGCTTAAAGAACATATCTTAGGTGGAACAAAGAACACTTCAATAACATTTTTAAAGAAAAACTGGATATAGAAAATCAATTAATAGAGCTAAATTCTGAAGTAATTAGTAAGGGAATGGATAATAAAAGTTATCTATTAGAAAAAGACTTGTTAGCTAGGCAGGAAGACATCCTCTCCAAAGAAGAGATGTTTTGGAGACAAAAATCCAAGAAAAGGTGGTTAGTGGAAGGAGATTGTAACACTAATTTTTTTCACAAGTCCATGTTATATAATAGAGCAAAGAGCAGAATCATGTGTGTTAAAAATCATCTAAGAGTTCTAAGTGATAAACCAAGAGAAATAGCAGACACCTTCATCAAACATTTCCAAAACATATTAAATAACCACGAGGGCTTGAATAGAACAGTGCAAACAAATCTTCTGAAAGTTATTCCTAAAGTTGTAACTCAAGAAGATAACAAAAGCCTAAACAAACCTATCACCTTAGAAGAAGTCAAGAAGGTGGTATTTGATATGAATCTGGATAAATCTCCTAGCCCAAACAAATTCCAAGCATTCTTCTTCCAAAAATGCTAGGACATTATAGGTGTTGATTTATGGAAAGAAATCGAAGCATCCAAAAATGGAGGTTCTCTTCTTTCTGAAATCAACCATTCTTTTATCACATTGATTCCAAAGAAGCTTGACCCAGAATCCCCAAGTGATTATAGACTGATTGCCTTGTGCAATATAGTGTATAAAGCTTTTTCCAAGCTACTAGCTAACAGGCTTAAAGAGATCCTTCCTAAAATTATTTCAGAAAAACAAACTAGATTCATGTCAGGTAGATTTATTCTTGATGGAATCATCACCATTATAGAAACTATCCACTCTGCATGCTCGAAAAAAGAAGCATGTATGTTCATGAAACTGGACATCCAAAAAGAATATGATATGGTTGATTGGAGTCCAATGTAAAACTTTAGAAACATTTGGGTTTTCCCATCAGTGGATCAATCTAATTTTCAAACCTATATCTACCCCTAAAATCTCTATTCTAATCAATGGTACGCCAGAACGCTATTTTGATATATCCAGAGGTATCAGATAGGGAGACCCTTTATCCCCCTCCCTTTTCATCATCATGGTAGAAGCATTTGGGAGAGTAGTGATAGATGCATATAATAAACAAAGGATCTTAGGTATTACTATCACCAAAAATTTGCCAAATATAACTCACCAACAATTTGACAACGACACTATCTTACCTGGAAAAAGTTCAGTTTCAGAGGCTCACTCTCTTAAAGGCATCATAAATACGTATATGGAAGCATCGAGATAGAAGGTTAATGAACTCAAATCCAAAATTTGCTTTATTAATACTAGGCCTAATTTAGAGCAGCAAACATGCAAGGTAATGGGTTTTTAAAAAGGAGCTTTTCCTTGCAAATATCTTGGTATTGCCCTAGAAAAAGGGACAAAATCTAGTAAGATCTAGGAAAATACTTTAGAAAAATTGGATTCCAAGCTCAACTATTGGAAGGAAAAATAGCTAACAAAGGTTGGGAAATGCAATAAGATCCAGGCAATCTTATCAGCTATTCCAACTTTCCCTCTATCGTTCCTTCCCCTATCTAAGTAGAATTTCCAAAAATTTGAGTCCAAAATGCAAAATTTTCTTTGGAGGGATTGGGAAGAAGAGAAAAAATTGGCTTTTATCAAATGGGATAGCATTTGTAAACCTAAAGACTTAGGAGGTTTACGGATCAAGAAGCTACAATGGCAAAATGAAGCCCTAGGAGAGAAACTTATTTGGTGCCTTTATAACAAAAGAAATCACAATTGAGCCAAGATTCTTTATAACAAATATCTTGATGCAGATGATCCACTCTTGATTTTTAGAGTAATTTACCCACCTAAAGGGTTATAAAGTTGGAATTTCATGATAAGATGTCTTAAGTTAATTTGTAGTTTTTTAACCTGGGATGTTGGCATGGGTGATGAGGCCCTTTTTTGGGAGGATTCCTAGGATGGCCAACCTCCCCTTTCACTCAGCAATATTTCTTTGGACCTCAAAAATAGGTTGTCTGATCTTTTGGGTATCAAAGTCAGGGATTATAAGACATTTGAATTTATAGATGAAACCCCTAAATGGTCATGGAAATCTCTGAATGGTTTGGGATTTGATGCTGAGTTTGTTAAATTTTTTGAGAAGTTACTAGAAGGAAAAAAAATTAAGCATCCAAATAAGAGAGACATTTTAATATGGGAAGCTTCTAACGATGGGAAATACAATGTTAAAAATGGATACAGGGCCATTTTAGAATCCCACAAATCAGAAATGGTGGATATCCCATTAAAACTCTATTGGGATTCTTCTTGCCTCCCCAAAGCTTGATTCT
This sequence comes from Cupressus sempervirens, assembly GCA_028749045.1. NCBI lineage: Eukaryota > Viridiplantae > Streptophyta > Pinopsida > Cupressales > Cupressaceae > Cupressus > Cupressus sempervirens. Next base: position 236,769,103 of record CM053789.1, on the reverse strand, counting down.
TCTTATGGTTAGCCATTCAAAATAGGATTCTAACCATGGACAAATTATTTATACTTGGTATTTAGGGTCCATCCAAGTGTGTTCTTTGTAAACTTAGTATCAAAGACACAGACCATCTTCTGTTCAATTTCCCTTACTCCCAAAGATGTCCAAAGATGTTGGGAGTGGCTTAGGCGAATGCTGGGTTGGTCTACCCCTTTCCCAAAATCTTTATCTGACCTACTTAAAGGCTGGCCCACATCTTTAGTAAAGGGTGTTTATAGAAAGTAAAGGGTGTTTATAGCAAGCTTTGGAATGTCTCTCCTTTGATCGTGACTTGGGAAATCTAGAGGGAAAGGAACCGTCGCATTTTTTGAAATTTGGAATTCAACCTTGAAGTTCTTATTACCAAAATAGAACCCACCAAAATAGAAGCTAGTATTGTGGAAACCACTAACTCTTATTTAAGGAATGTGTGGCTAGAGGAAGGTTCCTTCTCAATTTAGGATGGAAAAATGAAGAAGTTACGGCCAAATTTGATCAATCCCCCCCGTTATATACAAAGAACAATAACGAGGCAAGGAAAAACTATAGATGGAAGCTGCCACCAATTGGCTAGGTCAAATTGAATTTTGACGGAGTTGCTCGTGGTAACCTAGGTATAGCTGGCATCGAATGTATCTTAAATGATGATGTTGGGTGTTGGATAGCTGAAAAAACTATCTCAATTAATCCTACATCCAACAACCTAGCAGAACTTGAAGCTCTTTATCAAGGTATCCTTCTATGTCTCAAGCTTAAATTATCCAAAGTCATCATCGAAGGAGACTCCCAAATAATCTTAAATGCATTAGAAAATGATCCACCCCTAACTGGGTTCTCAATTCCTAGCTAGAGGAGGTCCTAGGATTAATAGATAAGCTAGAAGATTATAGGATCTATCATATCTATAGGGAAGGCAATCAAATTGTGGACCAGCTAGCAAACTCTGGAGTGGATGGAGTCAGTTCTTTAATATTCAACAATGGTTACTCTCTATCTCTCTAAATTTGTGTTCTTTCTATGTTTTGTCTTTCTTTATTTTTTAACCTTTCCTTTTCTTTTAGATTAATATGATTAATATTTATACTAGTATATCTATATCTATGTTAGTGATTCCACTCTCTATTTATAAGACCGGTTGCCTTCACTTTATTTTCCTATGTTTAATCTTTATCCACATTTTGGCTACCCATAATAGCACTTTCATTTAAAGTATATTTAATAAATGATTCTACATGTAGCTTCATTATTAAGTTGATAGCCATAGTTTTTAGGCTTCATTGAGTACCAAATAATTATGCCTTTTCCTAAGGATTGTCTCATGTCATGGTACTCTGCAATTAATTGCCAACTAATGATCTCAACTTAATGACATCACGCTAGTGGTACCTATGATTACATCTAGATGTTTCCTTCTACTATTTCTGAGTGTCTCTTTCAACTTCTTTCATCTTCATTCTCATCATTAAGCATGGATTCAAACATCTATCTATTCCATACTACCGAAAGTCAAACGATGACATTTTGTGGGTCAATGAAATCAGAGAGGCAGAATAAAATATTGTATCATGTGGATGATATGTCTCAAATTTCAATTAGTCAAGCACTGGGGGAAGGATTTTTTGATTATTAGTACATATGGAGGACCAATAGTGATATCATTGGGTCTTTTATCGACTGCCTGGTAAGAGCTAAAGTGGAGGCTGGTGATATCATCAGGCTATGTTGTGATCCTTTTGTCCCAACTTGGAGAAAGGGCTTAGAACAAGTGGTGCATAGCATTGATGGAAAGTTTAGGATTCCTTTACTAGAGAAATATATGAAACTACCTCTGGGTCACCCAGATTTAGAAACTGCTTATAGGCGTCCTTCCTTGGTTATTCATGAGGGCTTAGCATTCTACCACGAGTGGCCTAAAATGGAGGCCAGTCTTCTCTTTCTTCTTAGGTGGTGTAGGATAATCACAAATGAGATCAAGGAATGGCTTCTCAACTATCTTCATATTTTCAATGCATATATCCAACCGGGGGTAACATTCGATAATATCGATGACCTAAATTTTTGCACCCCAAATGCAGAAAAAACTAGCAGAGTGAAGGTTGATCTTGAGTTTTCCCCCAATTACTATGTGGAGTAGCCCAACAACATCCCAGAAGTGATTATGTTTTACTAGAAGCAAGGAAGAGGCCCGGCATGATTGTTGGGAATTTGCTCCATTTAGGGTTAGTATTCTAGGGTTGTAGATTTATGCTTCATAGATGGTGGTTTTGTTATTACACTTAATACTTTGTGCCAAGATCAAATTTTATGTATAAAATCCTAAGTATAAGATTTTGTTCACTCATCTTAAATCCCTAAGACTCTATCATATGTCCTTTTGTGAACATTATTATATATTTAGTATTTTCTATCTTGGACTATGCCCTAGTTCTCTCTTTGGTTTCCTTTCGCCACTTATGGATGAACTCTAGTTCTTTAGGTTAAATATCTTTCTACTCATTATGTTTGGATACAAAGCTATGGTTGGATGGTTTATTTTTGTAGGGTTTTGGATATGGTTTGGTAATCTATATATAATTTTATGTTTATTTCTTAGTTCACTTTAATCTATAGCGGGATAGAGTAGGCTTCTCTCATAATGTGGATTCGTTGTCATTCTAATGAGGCCTTGTTTTTCCAAGGCTGCTCGCATCTTCACTTTCAATGGTTATTATCTACTTTCGATTATGTATGTTTGAGCATTTCTTTGTCTAACATTCTTTGCTGGGACCTTCTGTGGGATTATTAAGCCCTCATTTTTGGGACTGTATTGGGTAACCATGCTTACTTAGCAGTAATATAGATTGATGTTTTTTTCTTTAATATAATAAAGACTAGCATTCTGGCATTTAAATGTGGAGTAGAGCTTATACTTTGTCATGGAATCTATGACATCTTTACATAATCTTAATTAATCTATATTAAATCTAGGGCATGAAATGAATAAATTGCATTAAATCATTTTTTCTCCTCTTTATAGTTAGCAATGTGACCAGTTAATTCACTTTTGATTTTCCTCTACATCTTGAGGGCCATGATGGATACAAGCTTTGGAGATCTCTTTGTAATGACATTCTCCATCTGTGGTTTAGATACATTATTGTGAAGTTCTTTGTTTTAGTATCATCTGACACTAGTTCTGGGAGTTCTCGTTAGGGCTCACTTGGAATGATAGTTTCCAGGTTTCTCTTTTTCATTTATGATGATTGATGTCATTTATTTGGATTCTTTGATTAAGGACTATGTAGCATGGATCTCTATGATTTTCTATTGCTTTTATTTGCAAGTGATACTCCCTATCTTAACATGTTTAATGGCATTATACTTTAGTTTACTACTTATATTTGCATATTATGGCTCCCTAACTTATTAGCTAGTATATGCATTTATATCGTTGATCTCTTTACTTGGATTTGATTGCTAACATCAATTTTATTACTAAGTTTTACAAAAGTTTTCTTGAAATGTCTCTTCTAAGAATTTCCCTTGTACTCTTTTGGCTTTCAAGAAGGTTATTCAATGTAGCTCCTTTTTTGTTTATTATTTCTTAAGGTACTAACTTGTGAAATAGGTTATTTCATTTTTTCATATAAGGAAATTTAGCCCCCCTTGAATATAAGGCTGGTGAGTTGATTCCTTTCGGCTTTTTTATTTTTTTCTATTTTCTGATGATTAATCAAGATGTCCAAGGAGATGTGAGAATGACTAGAGTAAGATGTTTATTCACAGGTGGTTCTCCTTGTAAACGTCAGCATAAAATCATCAATGTATTGATAAGTGGGACTCTGTCATTTTTTCTCATCAGGGGCATGCCCCTGTTCTCAATGTAAATTAATTTATAATTATTTTACTAGGATATGCCCCTTTTAAAATGTAATAATATAGGATGTCTATCTTGGGCTAGACTGGAGGTTTTCTTCTCTGTTCTTTCCTACCAGTGCCCATTTGAATGGAGCAAAGCTATTGTAACTCTTTAATTAAATTAATAAAATTAATCAAGGCCTTAGTCATTTACCGATCAAATAATAATAATAATAATAATAAAATAAATTTAAAACTTTATTAAATAATATTCATTATGAATTAAACTATATTTAATTAAATTAGTTAATAATTATAATTAAAAAAACTATATTAATATTCATTTATCATTTATTAAATTAATTATTATTATTAAATAATAATTTAATTTTAATAAAATTTAAAAACAATTTTTAATACAAAACATAAAATGCATATTTTATTGTGTTTAGGGCCTGTAGGCCAAGAAAAGTCGTGTGGCCATTAAAGGGTTGTCAATTGCAGCAACAGTACTTTGTATTGGTGCTACTATCGCAATCCTACTATGGTCAGTGCAACTTTTAATAATGTCGCCAAGAAGAGTTAAGGAGGGAGGTGGGGTTGGTGGCCCCACCTCCCCTTCAATTATATTTTATTTATTAATTAATTAATTATATATATATATAATTTCTTTTATGCATACTATATATATATATATATATATATATTACAAAAGTTCTATCAATACTCTAATAGGAAAAATACGATCAACCAACCAAATTCATATTCTAAAATTTTTATTTCTTTTAAAACCCTTCCCAGTTTAATTAACAACTTTTAAATCCCTGGAATGAGGGTTCTACTGATATTTTTAATCCTCATGTATGTACAAAAGAATACAATAAGAATACCAATAGATTCTAATGAAGGATTGAAGAGTTCATCACAACGAAATTTGGAAAAATAATTCACAATCATGATGAAGAAAAGAATATTAAATTATATAATTAGCTGGGTGAACAAAACACAAGGATCTACCTAGTTCTGAAGCTAATTCGCAATCACCCAAAGATTGTGAGAGAAATCATTTCTCTCAAAACCTTCTCTCTGAAAATTCCCTTCTCCAAAAATCCCAGTCCCTCAAAAATGAACTCTCAATTACTAATAAGGAGTTCTCCTCTAAAATTGGGGCACTAATTGTGAGATCACTAGAGGGGACTCCTTGATCACAACCCTTTAACTCTTTATTACCTTTTTCAAAACTTCATGCATACTTTATGCAATTTTAAATATCTTTAATAAATTAATTCCTCTTTCACTTTTACTTTAATTTTCGGAGTGTCAATTAATAAATTATTTATTAACTTAAGTAATAATAATATTTACCACTTATTTAAAAATGATCTCTTAAATATATTATTATTAAATTAAATAAATATTATTACGCTCTCAAACTAGACTATAATTTTCTCTTTAAATTTAATTCAATTTTATTTAATTAATTTTCCAATTAATTAAATATAATTAAATATTGAAATTATCTTAATAATTTTCTATTAAATGAAATAAGTGATTAATCTTTTAATTTGACTTAATTAACAAAAAACTCACAAAAGAACTACAAGACAAAATATAAAAACCCATCATAAAATACCACATACAAGATCAAACTCAAGGGTTATGATCATAAATTTACGTCATACGACAAATTTGGAAGGGTAATCATCTCAAAGACCTATATCCTAATTTTCTAGGACAATTTGGTTTAAAGGTTAGGATTTGGACTTAAGAATTTATCTCCCCTCTCTTACTATTGAGATATTGTGATAAGGTACACTCATCTTGACAATTTAGGGAAGTTGATACCCAGTATTTACAATCTGCATAAAATCCATGCATGTATAAACACATATATTCTAAACTAAATAGGCAATGGAAAGAAGTGGTGCATCGTGTAGATCTCGACTAGTAGGTGACTACGTCTGTCTTCCTTAACCACATCAAAAATGTCATACATAAAGAAAACATACACGTACACCACACACATGTAGTATGGGATAATTATCCATAGAAAACATGTATAAATAATCCATCTAACTAACATCATCAAATAACTAAAATCACTATAAATAATAATCATCAAAGTATAATCATGCATACATGAAGTAACTAGTACCAAAGTAGTCTCGTCATAAAATCAACTGAATATGAAAACAATATCCACTAATTTGGAAAAAAATGCTACTAATCATCAAGCATAAACATAAACTGGTCTAAAATTAGAAAATTTAACTAGGGGTAGGCACTACACATTTGCATTTTAATATTGTCATAGTAGCATTTAGTATTTTTTCAAGCCAAGAATAGAGAGGAGTTTTATTTGTATTGAACAAATGCATATTTCTAAAGTAATTCAATGGGAAACTTTGATATGGAATTGAATTAATCTTGTTTATTTTCATGAATTCATCCTTGGTATACTTACTACTCTATAAGTAAACATCCTTATTCAATGGCATAGTCTAGACACTTCATTCGACATCTTTTCAAAGGATAAAATTTTCATGGATTTAATGGTTTTAAAAGTTATATAGTATTTCAAACATTTTTGGAGGCCTTGCTTGAATTTTAATATTTGTAAAATTTTTGGAGGCCCATATTAAAAATTTCATAGATCAATAAAAATATTGCAATCTGTTTCATAATTTAAATTCAGGGTATACATGAATGTGGTTTTAGTACATTTCTAGGGTTAGTTTGTTGATTACGATAAAAGGACCCATAAAGGGACCTACCATGCAAAACAAAATTAGAAAGGCATTATTTTGAGGTTTTATTAATAAATCTATTTGATTTAAATAATATTTATGTTGGTGTAATTAAATATTCACTAATTACACTTACTTAAGCTTACTTAGGATAATGCATTGCATAGTAGTTTGTGATTAAGACACTTAGGAGATTGCACCTCAATTAAACATATGATGTAGGAGAATTCCACTCTAGGCAATCATAGTTGTTATCTCATTCCACCTTTTGTCCATGTATCACATTATCATCTTCATGATTGCACATACTTCATTGCATAATGGAGGATGATCCACCTTTGGTGGACATTAGATTCCACTTTGTGTGGTGATAGCTTATCTTCTCCTTATCATTGTCTCTTATCACCTCTCCTATATAAGGAGACTTATTAAGTACATTTTAAATCAATCCATTTGATTTCAATAAATTCCATTATCAATAATAGCATTCGTGCATCTTCATGCAATTGTCTTTCCATTCTCTTATGGAATTTATCTTGGTCTTTCATTTGATCCTGGGGGTGTTGTAGAGTCACCTAAAACTCTAATATGGTATTAGTGCTCTCATGGTGTGAAGACCTCTTCTCAAGAAGTGCAATCTTAGCTTGACTTATTTTTGGTGTAGCATTGGCAATTTGGACATCAAAATTTGGAGGAGATTTCAGGAGTTGTATTTTGTGACCTTCTATTGTAGGTGAAAATTAGAGCTTGTTGGTGCAAATCAAAGATTGACATCATATAGAGGAGGTCCATAAAGCCCTAAATTGAATTTTGTTTCATCCAAATTAGACATTTGAGGCCAAATCTATAGCCATTTTATTTTTTAAGGTGTGGTGGTAGCGATTCAAACAAATACAATTTCAGAGGCAATTTTCAAACAATGATATCTCCCTCATACAAACTTCTTTTTCTGACCAATTTTTTTTGTTTTGGGGTAGAATTGCACGATCTACACAATAGTGTAGGTGATTTTGGATACCTATCTCTGAATTATTTTGAAAATTGCAAATCCCATTTTTTTTACAACTTTCAAGGCTTTATTTGGGCACATCTAACAACATTTTGAGGTACAATTTTTTATGAAAGTGCATGATTTTTCCTCTACTTTCCAAATATGTAATCAGATTTTAGTGATTTTGAATGGACATATCACTTTGAGAAATAGGTCTTGTTTGGCTATATTTGCACTTGGTGAATACTTGGATTTCAATTTTCTTAATTGAATCAGTAATTTGATGGAGTTATTAGTTGATTTTAGTCGTTCTTTGGGTTCATTAAGGATTTTTCAAAAGTTCCATTGCTCACTCTCTATAACTATCATGAATGGAAACAAGCAATTTCTAATCAGTTGATGAGTATTGGATTGCTTAGAATGATCGTTGGATAGGATCTAGAACTAGCTTCAGGTGTCACAAAAAGAAGGAAATGGCTTGATAGAAGGGATAAAGCACTTGGCTCTCCTAGATCTACCATCTCCAATGATTTGCTATATCATATTGCATCCTACACACATCCTCATGATGCCTAGACTACATTGGAAGGAATCTTTGGTAAACCTAATAGAATAAGAAAATTCAAATTGGAGAATGAGCTTATAGGTCTAAGTCTGTGTGATTTTGACAATATTCAAAACTTTTTCTCTAAGTTTGATTCTATTAGATTGGAGCTTTCTAATTTTGGTATTACTAAAGATGATGAGAAATTGATATTATCTATTCTTTCCAAGCTAGGTCCTGAATATTCGATCTTTGTTTCCACATTCTATGATACTATGGATGCTCTTGGTAGTGCATACAAAATGCCTTCTCTTGATGAATTGGCAGCTCAACTCAAAAGGGAACAAGGAAAGTTAGCACACATGGGTCAATTAAAGCCTTCCAAGTATTAAGTTTTGGTTGCAAATGAATCCTCTCCAAAGGCTCTCAAAGGAAAGGGAAATAGACAACACAAGGATCCTAAGAAACATTACAATGGTGATGATTCTCCTTCAGAACATAATATTGAATCCAAGTCCTCTTCAAGAGAGGAAACATCTAGAAGAAAGAGAGATAAATGTGCTTATTTCAAAAAGCTAGGACATGATGAGCATAAATGTTTCCATAAGAAGATTGATGAGCTCACTCACATTCTTCAAAAGAACAATATTCAGTTGCTCCCATCAGTGTCTTCTCCTTCTTCTCAATATTAGGCAGCTCCTACATCTACATCATCATCTAGAGGTAAAGGACAAACACTTATTGCTTCCACACATCCTAAGCAAGGTAAATGGCTTCTTGATTTAGGTGCATCACATCATATGGCATCTTCTATGGATATGTTTTCTTCTATTCAGCCTTGTACTTCTCCACCTATATTGATGGGTACTAATATATACATGAAGGTTTGTGGAAAAGGTTATATTCCTATGGGAGAGGGTACATTTAATGATGTTCTTTGTGTACCATCATTGACCACTAATATCCTTTCCATTTACCAAATCACTCATGGGGCACAAGGTAAAATTGTTGAGTTCAATCCTGATTATGTCTATATTATGGACATGGAGACTAGAGATGTCATAGCTATGGGAGTTGTTGATCATACATCACGCTTGTATTCTTTTGCATATTTTGTTGATAATGATGATGATATTCATGATGTACCTAACCCTCTATCAAGGGTGAATAATTCATGTGAGGAGAACATTGGACACTTGAATCATTTTGTTCTTGAGACAATTTTTGAACTTCCTACTCCTCCACCTCCTACTTCTTCATACATTTAAGCTATACTATTCAACAAGATGATCTTTATGCTTAAGATCTTGTAGTGTGGGATGAATTCCTGGATGCTCTTTCAGATGAGTCTCATAATGCATATTTGGTTAATACATCTAAGAATGTTTCTCTTCAAGATACTTCTTCACCTTTCTATGGAGAGTGGATTTCCCAACTCTTCATGTTCTCTTTTTTTTTTCACATCTCATAGGTTAGCTTAATGGTGTGACAAAATCTTTGATCTTAGAGATACCTATTCAGTCTTCAAAGATGCATACATGGAGACCTTCTTCCTTCTTCCTCATTTTTTACATGGAGTGGCATCTTCATATTTTGATGTATTTATCTCTTCCTAAGGAGAGACATGTTTCTAGTAGGCATTGGATTATCTCTTGTTTGCAGGTACTCTTCATCCACATTAGAGCTTCTTCATTATAGGGGGGATATCATGTCTCCTTATTTCCTTCCTATAGGGGGATCATTCTTTGTATATACATGACGTATGCAATTTTTGGGGGGTTTTGAATACTCCATCCATCCATGCATCTTATTTTCATATCTCTTTTTGGAGGAGGGTTTTTTCCCATGAGGTTTTCTCTCTTTCTCCACTTTATGAGAGATTGCATTTCATGTATTGCATTGCAAATTGTACATGGGTACCTAAAATGGCCTAGTAATTAGGACCCAGCTTGCATTGTGAGTTTAAGTGCATTCCCCTAAGTTTCACTTAAAGGGAGATGTTGGTGTAGTTAAATATTCACTAATTACACTTACTTAAGCTTACTTAGGATAATGCATTGCATAGTAGTTTGTGATTAAGACAGTTAGGAGTTTGCACCTCAATTAAACACATGGTATAGGAGAATTCCACTCTAGGTGGTCATAGTTGTTATCTCATTCCACCTTTAGTGCACTTATCACATTATCATCCTCATCATCACACATACTTCATTGCATAATGGAGGATGATCCACCATTGGTGGACATGTGATTCCACCTTGTGTGGGTGATATCTTATCTTCTCCTTATCATTGTCTCTCATCACCTCTCCTATATGAGGAGGCTTATTATGTACATTTTAAATCAATCCATTAGATGTCAATCAAGTCCATTATCAATAATATCATTCTTGCATCTTCATGCAATTTTCTTGCCATTCTCTTGTGGAAGTTATCTTGGTCTTTCATTTGATCCTGGGGGTGTTGCAAAGTCACCTAAAACTCTAACAATTTACATAATCCCCAAGGAATTATATGAATGCCTTTAATCCACAAAATGGTCAAAGGATTGAATTAAAATATGGCATTTACATGCATTTGGTGGGTTGCTTGATTTTCATTCACAAAAAAAGTAATTATAAATATAATGTTTTCATGCCTTGCAATCTTACACATTTATCACTTGGTAAAGAGAATTTCTTAAGTGGGTAAATGTACAAACCCAAATTCTCCATGTATTAATTTTCACAAATCATCTTAAGGAAGCTAAAGCTTGAGCATTTTAAGTGTTATTACATAGTTATCTGAAGATGCAATACTTAAGATGCTCACCTAGGTTAATGGTGTAAGCAAGGAAAACATACTTCATCACTTCTCTACTATGTCTCTTTCTTCTACTTTACCATGAGTATGTGTATGGATCCATACCCTCACTAAAGTGAAGGCTAAATGAAGTATCTTATATTCTAAGCACCTTGCTAAGGGGCAAAATGTATGCTTAGTTGCCACCCATTTTGGCATGTTTTCATTTCTCTATGTATCTAAGCATGATAATTAATGAAGACACTTAATTATTGGTGTACCCCACTTAATTATAAATTAATCAAACATTATAATTTGCATATATATGGGCCTTATTACCATATGTGACATACACCTTTCTACTTATTAGACCCTAATTTCATACACTTTTGAAATACTCATATCGAATGACCCCCAATTTAAAAAATTGTGTCATTTCCACCTCAAAAAGGGCAACTAAGATGAGAAAATCATAAATTTTGTGACTCCATCATTAAATTTCATCCTTGTCATGTTAACTTGGGCCCAAATTTGAATTGGAGCTTGGTATTGCGATTTTGAGTAGGATTTTAATCCAAAGTCAACCTACTTCATTTAGTGAGCACTTAAATTACCTGGAGAGGCATAAGATCTATGTTCCCTCTCCTATTTTGGGATCAATCATGTAAGTAATCAATATATCATCAAGTCCTTAAGAAATCATTCAAACATTGGAGGAGTAGTCAAACATTCAAGTAATTAATATTTTCATGGTAGAACCTTACAACATATTATACAAGTATTCCTTTTATGATGTACTTTTAGGTCTTTATGGTGTCATGATATTACATCAACACTTTTGGTCTTACTTCAAGAAGCACTTGCAACATGTCAAGGAATAAGATTATCTTCTCCTAATGGCAAATTTATTTTCATTCATACAAATTCATTTTTATTTCAAGGTTGATTTCTAAATAGGGGTTTTACTAAGGTAGACCCATTTCTCCCAACGATTCCCTTTATTTCTGTATGTAGGTGATTGATGGAAAAGCTTTAAATTGAGGATTTGGAAGTTCCAACTATTTGCTTAAGATAATGCATCTTAACATCATACTTTAGTAGAACAAGGGAAACTTTCACATATAGGGACAAGTTTAGTTGTACATTTTTGGCCCAAATTTTGCATTCAAATTAGTCTCTCCTTTTTTCTTCTAGAATATGGTCCTCAAATTTTTGATAACCATCTATCTTTGACTTAAAAATCCTTCTCTCTTCTTAGTCCTAAATCTCACATCTTAATTTGAATTTGCACAATATTATTCCATAAAAGAAAGTGATTATGATATTCACTTAGAGATTGAGTTTCCTCAAGTCTAGTGTGTCATATTCCTTCCACTATACAAGAGAAAATAGACCCATTGTTCCTAGTTTATCTATACGAACTAATGAACATTATTTTCTACCTTACACCTATATCTAGGAGTTGGGTTTGCAATAGTGTTTGGGGTTGTGTGGGTCACTTTTGTTGTGACATAAAAGTTTGTATTGGGGGTTTTTGTTGGGTTGGATATTATTTGGACATTTTGTGATGGTTTGATGGGTGCTCTATTTTAGATATGATTTTTTTGGAGATTTTGGGGTCACTGGCTCTTCCTTTGTATGCTTACCTTGTTGGTGATTCTTTTGCACATATGGTTGTTGAGTGCTTCTAGGATTTGATATAGGCCTTTGTGTTATATCCTTGTTTAGGTTCTAGAGCTTAAGCATTTTGTGTTGTTGATAAGGTTTGTCCCATCAATGTTTCTTATTAGAGCACAAATATGGAAAGAATTTAGGTCTTCCTTTTGTGGCCCCTCTCTAAGTCTATTCTAACGGGGTTTCAATGGTTGTTTTTTTTCTTTGTATGGGAACTAAGGTTCAGGTTGACCTTGTTATGTCTCTAGTCTAAACAAGGTTTTGTGGCCATTCAAAAGTGTGTTTCTGGAAATCCCATTTGTAGGGTTTTTTTTCACCTCACTATCGACCTTCCATGGCTCTTCTCTTGGGGCCCTTTTATCTTATTTGTTGAGAAATTTATTGCTAGTGTTATGTCTTTTGATCTATTTGTTTATCTTTTTGGTTAGGTGGTCTCTAGCAAGTTTTAAGAGCTCAACCTAATCATTTATTTTTTTGGTTAGTGTTTAGTCTAGGGAGGGGGGTTGTGTTTATTCTTACTAGTGCTTGATGTTCTTTTAATTCTATTCTTTGGTGGGTTCTTATTTTTGGTTGGTTTCTTGTGCATATAGTTCCTATTAAGGTGGAGTTTTCCCCTATAGAGGTGGGATTTCTTTTAATGGCTATGTTGGGGGATTAGCTCATTTTTCTCTTGTTTCCTCTTTTATGTGTCCTATTATGGTGGTCACATATCTTATGAAAGTGAAGAACTACTTTTGGAAAGAGGTCATTTGTGGGTCTTTATTGTCTTCTCTTGGCCATGGTTACTTGGTTCAAGGTTGAGTCAGGCTTCAATTTCTCTTAAAGTGGTTTTATCCTTTTCTACTCCTATTGAGATGTGACCCTCTCTTGTCAAGGTGGAGAGGATTCTTGCAAGAAAGTTGTCAATTAGCTAGTGTAATACTTTAGTTGAAAATTATAGATTAGTTTTGGAAGCCATTTCTAAAGCTAACTTGAAGGTTTGGAAAATCTTTCAAAGCCCTATAGCCCCACTCTTTTTTTTGGAGATTTTTTTTTTCTTGTATGTCTTGGGCATTATTTGTTTCATTTTTCTATTAGTGGTAATTAAGGTTACTTAAAACCTATTGTTTAGGTTAAGAAAACCTCGAAAGAGAACTCAATCCATATTCAAGTTTAGGGGAGCCTTTAAAACTTTCTTTTTGTTGTGAGGTTTTGACTTTCTTTTATTACAACTTGTGTTTTGTAGCTTATATATTTTTAGGTTGTTGTTTCTATATTTTTTGTAACCTTCTATCTCATACAATTGTTTGCTTATGCAGGATTATAGATTCCTCTCAAAATATGTTTGTAAAGGGTTTTGAGGCTACTTCAAAATCAATTTTACCCTAATCAAAAATACAATTTCAAATCTTCCTTTTAACCTATCAATTTTATTGAATGAAAAGATGTAATATTGCATAAATTTCATTATATTTGTTGTGGCAATGAATTATCAACCTCAACATGTCCAAATGGGTGACTTTATGTTAAACATGCTTATGTTTTTCTCCCTAGCTTGCCATAATGTTTCAGGTCGTACCTTATCAATGCATTATCTTAAGAGCCCTAAGTGTGAAAACTACCAAACTTTGATGGGTTATTCTCAAAATCTATAAAATATAAGAAATATTTAGTTGAGCCTACAAGGTCGCATGAGGTCCCTTATAATAACCTATCTCAGTCTTTGAAGAATCCAATTCAACTAAGTGCAACAACAACTTTTCAAATGTAACAAAAATCATCAATTTTGTTTAATGAATGACCCATTTATGGATTATATTGAATATATAGCTTTTGACATAGAATGAGAGATTTTTTATATGCCACCAAATAAATATTAATACTACCAACTAATAAAATATAATAATAACATAAAAAAAATTGGTTATCCAAATTATATATATGCATGATAGAAATTGAAACCTATAAACATTTGAACAATGTAAAAATGTATACAAACAAGCTAAATGCCTTAGGCTCTCACCTTTGTTTATTTGTTTTAAACAATAAATTTTACCATTTTGACTCATTGATCAAGGGTGAATTATGGCTTCAATGATGCCCCTATAACTACATGTAAAATAAAGTGAAAAATGATATTAGCGTCAATGAGCCATTGGTCTAATGTTGAAGTTGAAAGGCTCACAAAGAGCCCACTAGACATGACATCTAAAAAGAATGAGGTGGGGATTGTGCCCCTTACCCGAAGAGGTTAGGCAAAAAATGCTAAATCTTCATTAAAAAATGATATTTCCTTTTAAATTCCACCTTTCAAATAATAGGGAAAGAGACATAAAAAAATAAAAATGAAATGAAATACACATTTGAAGTCCATAGAGAGGGGAAAGTTAAAATAAAAGTAATCAAATGAAAAACATGTCCTCCCTTGAACAAGAATTATGCAAGAAGAGCCATGGCTGGTCACTATATAATGTATGATGCTTCCAAATACTCGTCAGATATGCTTGATCAAAAAGATTGCCTATACATTTACGACATTGGTTAATTGGGATTGCTTTGGCCTTTGATGAAGCATGTCCAAGGTTAGATTATTATTTTCTTGAGGTAAAATGAGAACATTGTACCTAGTAAAAAAATTTAGTTCCTGCCAAAGGCGGGATACTATTGCTTTCATTCAATTCAATTTTTCAATTAAATTGACCAATCAAGTCAAAGGATTTAAGATTAAAAGACACTTCAATTGTTTACATCTTTTCCTAATTTTTCATTATTTTATAAATCACATTTCTCATTCACTCTATTGGGCCATTCTATTTTTGGTAGGGAGAAAATTCAATTTTCTCCAACAAAAATACAATATTTTCTAACAACTCTATCATGCATTAATTACAACTTTATCTTTTCCACAGTTGTGACAAGTTCATTAGATTTTCAAAAAAGTAATATTTTTATCTTCCACCACACCACTTTGAACAAAAATGAATGTCTAATCAATATTAATTATCAGAATTTATTTTTCTTACCAAGTTCAAATATAGAGTTAAATATTTTATATTTCTTATTTTAAATATATTTATTAGTTTTACATTGATGTTGATTTTTGTCAATCATAAAATGTTATTTCTTTAAGTTTACACTATGTTTTACTAGCTACTATTTTACAATCTTGTTCTAATTTTTTGATACGATTTTACAAATTGTTAAACTAATACTACCTCTCAAACTTAGTAGATATTTTGGTAGTTTGAATAAAGTAATCAACAATTTTTTTTAAACATTAAATATTTCAACTTATAATTGAATAGTAGTTCATTCATATAATATAATTTCTATTGTCATTTGTATATTTCTTAAAATAATATAATTATTAATATTTTTAAAATTCCCTTCAACTCTCTCTATCATTCTACCTTTACTTGTCCTTATAATAACATATCATTCTCTCTTTCTATCCTTCCTTTCTATCTATAAATCTCTATTTTTCTTCTTTTTCAATTATTGGTAGGAACTTTGACACATTGTCTCTTGTTATCAAGTCAAAAATCTTATACTAGAGCCTGATTTTTATTAATTTTCTCAATTCCAATTGTAAATTAAAACTAGAGTCTGATTTTTAAGCTGGCAAGTTTCTCCTATGGAGCAAAGGCTCCAAAATAAATACATTTAGTGTCTCGCGCACAATCAATTGTCTCATGCCTCCTTGTTATCCTGCTCCTATCCAAATATTTTGCAAATGACTGTGTCTTAAAATTCTTCATTTATGACACTCTATGTCTGTGACGCAGCACTTAGCATGTAAAACACATTTGTGTTGCCGCTAATGACTCATTCTTAACGCAGAGTGGGATTCTCCACATCATGTGATATTAGAGGAGCCCAATATTCAACTAGGTCACTAGAACCAAGGCGGTACATCACATATGCATTCATTCAACAGTCAACTGTGTTAATTCTAGAAAGGTGTGGGATTACTCCCTTTATACTCTCATAGTCCATTGCTATAGATGCCATGGCAAAGTATCGTACATGGGAGGTGCATGGCGTGTCAAAAATGCCTAGTTTCATCTCTAAAGAGGGAAGCCTGTAACACTCATTCATATGTCGACTCTGTCACATCCACTGGGTGTTTGAACCCTCTCACTCAGAATTATAACCACACTAGTTTGAACTATATGCTGAGTGAGGAAGGGAAGCGTATGTTGGGAAGTTGCAGGAGATGCAGTGATGTAGCTGCATCTTGCATAGGAAAATTATTGAGAAAATATTAAAATTGGCAAAAAATTAAAAAAATTAAAAAAATCTGGAGGAGAGAGAAAGTGACGAAAATTAGAGGAGAAATAATAAAAAAAATAAAAAGGGGAAAAAAGGAGAAAAGAAAGAAAAATGAGATTTCTATTTTCGAGGTGCATAGGTGGCATAATAGAAAAAATAAAATAAAAATGGTTGTCATTCCATTTATCGAGGTGTGTGGGTAGAATTCTAGAAAGTTATTAATATTGTAGAAAGTTGTGGATATTGTAGAAGGTTATGGAAGTTGTAGAAGGTTGTGGATATTGTGTAGGTGGAATTCTAGAAGGTTGTGGATAAGTCATGCATTGGGTGGTAAGTGCCTATTTAAGCAAGGCATATGGGCATTTCTAATCAAGCTCGAGGAGTAGAAGCTCAAGAAGAAGCTCGAGAAGAAGGTGAAAGCTCAAGGAGAAGCTTGAGAAGTAGAAGCTTGAGAAGTGGAAGCTGTGGAAGGTGATGCTTGGAAAAGTGAAAGCTTTGGAAGGAAAAGCTTGAATGTGTGAAAGTTGGAAAGCTTAGAAGGCTTCAAGGTGTGAAAGAGGAGGAAGAAAGAGTGAGTTTTCCTGAGTCTGTGAACAAAGCGCTGAATGTGAGGTAGTTTACACTTGGATCTTGGATAAGATTGGAGAAGAGCTAGTGGTTGCAGTTTAGAAACAAGGAGGTTGCTTGGTGGCTTGCAAGCACAAGTTGAGATCTTAGAGGTTTCTACCAAAGTGTGGATCTGGATTTGGACTAGAGTGTTGCATTCTTGGTTGTGAGTTGGTAAGGGTGGTGTGGCCCTTCGTTAGTGGTATCAGAGCATACCTTCATCAGTGGTATCAGAGCGTACCTACATTAGTGGTATTAGAGCAGGAGTTCCTAAGTGTACAAGCAGAACGCCGAAGTGTGAGGCAGTATGTACCAGGACCTTGGTTGGGTGAAATTTATCAGAGCAGGAGTTCCTGAGTGTACAAGCAGATCGCCAAAGTGTGAGGTAGTTTGTACTAGGACCTTGGTTGGTTGAAGTTTATTAGAGTGGGAGTTCCTAAGCATGTAAACAGATCGCCAAAGCTAAGGCAGTTTGCACTAGTACCTTGGGAGGACATGCAGATTGATGGATTGATGTGGAGATGGAAGATTGAACTTGTTGAGGCATGATTGTGGAGAGCTGGTGGATTGCAAATCCATTGTCCTAGACTTGTGATGTCGTTCCTAATTGTTTGTGTGAGGTGGCAGGTTGCGATCTGACTTGCAAACAATTCAAAGTTGTCACAAGGAGTGTGGGAAGGATTTGTTGCAGAGGGTTTACGAAGATCTTGGAAGATGGCTCCAAGAGGATTGGACCCTAAGATGATTGCAAAAATCCATGATATTGTGGAGAGGAATTTTTCTAAGATGTTTTCTCGGTTGGATGCTAGATTGGCTAATCAAGCTAAGAAGGTCAAGGTGGAAGAGGTTGGTTTTCCTGATTAGTTTGTGGAGTCTGATGCAAAACCTGCAAAGCAACTAGAGGTTGTTGCTGAAGATATTCCTAACATTGTTGATGTTGGGACAGAGGTTGGTTTTCATGATTAGTTGGTTGATTCTGACATGGAGACTATAAAGCATTTGGTTGTGGATGATCTAGTTGATGTTGGTGGTGACTTGCCTATTGTAAAGCACTTGGTCATGGATGATCCGGTTGTTGGAGGTGAGTTATGTATTGTAGAGCATCTTGTTGTGAGCAATGAGGTTGCTGGTGTTGAGAGTTTGGCATGTATTGATGGTGATCTACATGTTGGTGCTGATATAGAGTTTGTTGTTGTTGATGCGGGGTTTGTTGCTGGTGTGGATTCACTAGTTGTTGATGTGAATGAAATTTTGTTGATTAAACATTATGTGCAGTTTGTTCCTGGGAGTGAGCATGTTGATTGGATGGTTGAGATGCTGGTGTTTGACATATGGATGCAGATGTGGAAGATTTGCATGGTGGTTTTGTTGTCCCCGTTGAGGTGGAAACCTTTGGTGAAGTTGAAGATGGTGGTAGATCTTTCTTTTTTGGTGTCAAAGTGTGGGACACACTTTTCTATCTACCGGGGGAGTTTGATGTAGGAGCATCTTGCATGGGAAAATTATTGAAAAAAATATTAAAATTAAAATTGAAAAAAAAAATTAGCAAAACAAAAACAATGTGGAGAGAGAAAGTGACAAAAATTAGAGGAGAAATAATAAAAAAAATAAAAAGGGGAAAAAAGGAGAAAAGAAAGGAAAAGGGGATTTCTATTTTCGAGGTGCATAGGTGGCATAATAGAAAAAATAAAATAAAAATGGTTGTCATTCCATTTATCGAGGTGTGTGGGTAGAATTCTAGAAAGTTATGAATATTGTAGAAAGTTGTGGATATTGTAGAAGATTATGGAAGTTGTAGAAGGTTGTGGATATTGTGTAGGTGGAATTCTAGAAGGTTGTGGATAAGTCATGCATTGGGTGGTAAGTGCCTATTTAAGCAAGGCATATGGGTATTTCTAATCAAGCTCGAGGAGTAGAAGCTCAAGGAGAAGCTCGAGAAGAAGGTGAAAGCTCAAGGAGAAGCTTGAGAAGTAGAAGCTTGAGAAGTGGAAGTTGTGGAAGGTGAAGCTTGGAAAGGTGAAAGCTTTGGAAGGAAAAGCTTGAATGTGTGAAAGTTGGGGCTTCAAGGTGTGAAAGAGGAGGAAGTAAAGAGTGAGTTTTCCTGAGTCTATGAACAGAGCACCAAATGTGAGGCAGTTTACACTTGGATCTTGGATAAGATTAGAGAAGAGCTAGTGGATGAGGTTTAGAAACAAGGAGGTTGCTTGGTGGCTTGCGAGCACAAGTTGAGATCTTGAAGGTTTCTACCAGAGTGTGGATCTGGATTTGGACTAGAGTGTTGCATTCTTGGTTGTGAGTTGGTAAGGGTGGTGTGGCCCTTCGTTAGTGGTATCAGAGCATACCTTCATCAGTGGTATCAGAGCATTACTACATTAGTGGTATCAGAGCAGGAGTTCCTGAGTGTACAAGCAGAATGCCGAAGTGATAGGCAATTTGTACCAGGACCTTGGTTGGGTGAAATTTATTAGGGCAAGAGTTTTTGAGTGTACAAACAGATCGCCAAAGTGTGAGGCAGTTTGTACCAGGACCTTGGTTGGTTGAAGTTTATTAGAGTGGGAGTTCTTAAGCGTGTAAATAGATCACCGAAGCTAAGGCAGTTTGCACTAGGACCTTGGGAGGACATGTAAATTGATGGATTGATGTGGAGATGGAAGACTGAACTTGTTGAGGCATGATTGTGGAGAGCTGGTGGATTGCAAATTCGTTGTCCTAGACTTGTGATGTGGTTCCTAATTGTTTGTGCGAGGTGGCAGGTTGCGATCTGACTTGCAAACAATTCAAGGTTGTCGCAAGGAGCGTGGGAAGGATTTGTTGCAGAGGGTTTACGAAGATCTTGGAAGATGGCTCCAAGAGGATTGGACCCTAAGATGATTGCAAAAATCCATGATATTGTGGAGAGGAATTTTTCTAAGATGTTTTCTCGGTTGGATGCTAGATTGGTTGATCAAGCTAAGAAGGTCAAGGTGGAAGAGGTTGGTTTTGCTGATCAGTTTGTGGAGTCTGATGCAGAACCTGCAGAGTAACTAGAGGTTGTTGCTGAAGATATTCCTAACATTGTTGATGTTGGGACAAAGGTTGGTTTTCATGATCAGTTGGTTGATTCTGACATGGAGACTGTAAAGCATTTGGTTGTGGATGATCTAGTTGATGTTGGTGGTGACTTGACTGTTGCAAAGCACTTGGTCATGGATGATCCGGTTGTTGGAGGTGAGTTATGTATTGTAGAGCATCTTGTTGTGAGCAATGAGGTTGCTGGTGTTGAGAGTTTGGCATGTATTGATGGTGATCTACATGTTGGTGCTGATATGGAGTTTGTTGTTGTTGATGCGGGGTTTTTTTTTGGTGTGGATTGACTAGTTGTTGATGTGAATGAAATTTTGTTGATTAAACATTATGTGCAGTTTGTTCCTGGGAGTGAGCATGTTGATTGGATGGTTGAGATGCTAGTGTTTGACATATGGATGCAGATGTGGAAGATTTGCATGGTGGTTTTGTTGTCCCCGTTGAGGTGGAAACCTTTGGTGAAGTTGAAGATGGTGGTAGATCTTTCTTTTTTGGTGTCAAAGTGTGTGACACACTTTTCTATCTATCGGGGGAGTCTGATGTAGGAGCATCTTGCATGGGAAAATTATTGAAAAAAAAATTAAAATTAAAATTGAAAAAAAAAATTAGCAAAAAAAAAAAACAATGTGGAGAGAGAAAGTGACAAAAATTAGAGGAGAAATAAAAAAAAAAAAAAAAGGTAAAAAAGGAGAAAAGAAAGGAAAAAGGGATTTCTATTTTCGAGGTGCATAGGTGGCATAATAGAACAAAAATAAAATAAAAATGGTTGTCATTCCATTTATCGAGGTGTTTGGGTAGAATTCTAGAAAGTTATGAATATTGTAGAAAGTTGTGGATATTGTAGAAGGTTATGGAAGTTGTAGAAGGTTGTGGATATTGTGTAGGTGGAATTCTAGAAGGTTGTGGATAAGCCATGCATTGGGTGGTTAGTGCCTATTTAAGCAAGGCATCTGGGTATTTCTAATCAAGCTCGAGGAGTAGAAGCTCAAGGAGAAGTTCGAGAAGAAGGTGAAAGCTCAAGGAGAAGCTTGAGAAGTAGAAGCTTGAGAAGTGGAAGCTGTGGAAGGTGAAGCTTGAAAAGGTGAAAGCTTGAATATGTGAAAGTTGGAAAGCTTGGAAGGCTTCAAGGTGTGAAAGAGGAGGAAGTAAAGAGTGAGTTTTCCTGAGTCTGTGAATAGAGTGCCGAATGTGAGGCAGTTTACAGTAGGATTGTGTTGGAATTGTGAGTGTGTAGATAGAGCGCCGAATGTGAGGTAGTTTACACTTGGATCCAACTATTGTTAGGGGTAAGTCGCCATTTCTATCTACTGATCATCAAAAATAGAAGTTGTGGAACATAGGGAAATAGTAGAGTGCAACAAAGATTGTAGTAGTATCCTATAAAATTTGATTTATATGGTCGTATGGTTTAGTTTGGATAGTATCATCCAATTTTCTCTGTGTTCATTCTTGTATGCATGGAAAGACAAGCTAATTTCAAAAACAATCAATTTTCCTCCACCCTTATATATTCCTAGTATTTAAAATCTCTCTCTTTAACTTAATAGCAAGGTTAGAATCTTTGAAGAAAGCCGCATGTATGTTTGCAAGTTGTTGTGAACACATCCTTAACTTTAAAAGGCCAATCTTTGATTTAAAGTTAATATTATGTTCTCTATATACTCGACTACATGGCCACTTTCCCTAAAATTCACATTTTATTTTAAAAGATGCCTAGCTTGGTCAAGCAATTCTTACAGACAATAAATACTCACAAACCACTTAATGTAGGCTTAACCTGCAAGTTATTGAATGACCAATAAAGCATGCAACTGTAATGGGATCAATTTTTTTCTTGCGTTGCCACATCCATATTCCAATACAGGGCCCCATAGAATACTGTTTTTATTTGAAACATGCCTACATTGGTGAAGTATTTTCTATCTGACAATAAATTTCAAAAACCACATATCTATCTTCAAACTGCAAGTTATGGAATCAACGTATAAAGACTGCAGCTAAGACCAGAGCTTGATTTATTTTGCATTGCATGTCATTTTATCCAACTAAACACTTTTGTCTTCTTTCGCTACTTATTGAATTGGCTCATATTTATTATTGCCTTCTTCACTTCTATCAAAAATTCCAAACTTGAATATATGGAGGCATCATTATTATTCTTTGAAAAATAATGTGATGCACAATAGATGAACTTTCTGGGACCTTGTCAGTCTCAAATACTCTTTAGGCATTTAGTTTGCTATTCCAATTAACACTTGTATTTTACTGTTATTTTCATTACAGTTGTTATGAAGTTTTGTAACAACTCTTACTACTCTCCCTTGTATAATCTTTACATTAGTTCAATCTTAAAAAATTACATCGTAGTTATAATCAAACTTACTGAGTACTCAATGTTGTAAGAGTGGATGATGCAAATGTTCACTACCTAAGTACTCCATCTCTATTCTTTTCCTCAATGGCCCTCATGGAAATACCAAATATCTAAACTATCAAATCTCCCTCGTTCTATGTTTTTAGAGGGCATGAACACTTCAAAGGTAGGTTCTCCTTTCTCCACATCTGTGTTTTCAATGTAAGGAATGCAGACACGACAACACCACCATAACTCATTTCACACAAGAATGCATTTTTAAAAAAAATTACGAAATAGAAATAAATGTAGCCCAAACCAATTTCTACTCTATCTCACCAAAATCAAAAGAGAATCATTGTATGTCAAGTGTCTGAAAAGGATATGAAAACAATTTTAAATGCATGCATCATGGACACCCATCATTGAAAATAGAGAATTTTTAAGCTACGCAATTTTTTTATATAGTTGGGATATTTTGTAAGAGTAATGCTTGTCATATAACTTTACTGCAAAATTGATTTCATAAATTAAAATTCAACTTAAGGAATATTAAATTTTAACCTCCCCTTGAAAGTTTAATTCCAATATAGTTTTGAGGACTTTTTATTATTATTTCAAGCTACTTTCTTCTAGGCATGCTTTATGGCTATCTATCTTAAGTTATTGGACAATGTTACTGAAATTGAGAACAAAGACCAATTGGCAAGGATACCAACTAAATCAGTCTTGTGAAAAAAGAAAAATAGAAAATAGAGAAGCTGAGGAAATCAGGCTTTCAATTTAGATAATTATCAAATTTGTTCAATAAAATTCTATATATTTTGTAAATTGTGGACACAAAATGTTATTAGTGTCTTTCAATCCTAAAAAGAAAGAAGTACCAATTTGGTACTCTTTTTTCCATCTATTTTTTCTTCAAAGTTAAATAGTTATTGCAAATAGAGTAGAATAACTATTTACTATGCATCCAGTAGGAATTGAACCTGTGACTTCCTAATTATGAGTTGGGTGCTTTTTCCATTTGGATATATAATATTAATTATGAATTAGTATAGACTCAGATCTTTTTTTTGAATATCCAAAACAAAACTATTTTATAAATAAACAAAAAATGTCACTAACTTGAGTGAGAATTGCATTGCAAATGCAACAAATTAATAACTAAACTAAATAATATAGTAGTTTCATTATTAGTTGGTTTTTAGAGCTTAGAAACATTCATTCTTGAAATGGAATGAGGATTATATCAATAAAACATGGCCTTGATCTCTATTTTTAAGGTTATAGAGTCATTAATGCATGCAATCTCTTTAATCATTCAAAAATAGGTTGGAATAATTTTTAAAAGTTACCATGTTTTCTGTTGCCATAGTCTAAAAAAACATTATCATGTTCTGCCATCGTTAGTCGAAAAAACATTATCATGTTCTATATTTGTTATCCTCAAATATTCTTTTGACATGTTGGTTTCTATTATTTGAAGACACATACTGCCATTTATGAACCAACATTTGTAAAAGCTTCTTGGCATTTCATCTAAGCTATAAATCTTAATTAGAAAATGTTAGTTAAGAAAAGACTAATCTTTGGTAAAAACATTGCAGGGATTTCTTGGAAAATTTCATGCAAAATTGGGGTGCATTGACTTGGAATGGCTAAGGGACATTCCACCTGATGATTCAAAGTAACTTTTTGTAGCGTTCGACAATGTTAATAAATCCTTCTTTTAAACAACATTTATAATATATCACTAGCACATAAATATACACATTAAGCATTAATATATAGAGCCTTAATGATCAACATAAGTAATGGCATACCAAAATACTTTGAGGATTTCTCCATTTTTTATAAACTCAATGATCTTACATGATTGCACAAATTTACTCCTCTATATACGAGGATTGGGACTCAAAAGCGTTGAATGCATCCACCTACTAACTCTTCAACATCTAGCTGATAACAATCCACACAAACAATATTAACTCTTCAAAAGCGTTGAATGCCTCCGCCTACTAACTCTTACAACCGATACTAACTCTTCAACATCTAGCCGATAACAATCCTCATATTGGAATTTTTTACTAATGTACTCCAAATATTTGCGCTCAAATTTTATGGGATATCTTACAAGTTTTACCCATACAAAAACATTGTATCATCAAATTTGGCACACTTACTTTTACTTGCATACAATACTTCTATCAAATATTATGCATGTTGTAATGACAATTTACAATTATATTATTAAATACTATTCATCTTCCCAAATACTTTTTTTGTTAAGCACTTTTATCAAACATTATGCATGCGTTTAATGACAATTTACTATTATATTGTGAACTACTATTCAACTTCTAAGATACCATTGTTGTTAATCACTTTAGGACCACCCTAGCCATATTGTTTCATGACAAAAAATCCTATTTATCATAAGAAAAGTATATTTCACCCTTTAATGATCTATGCAATTTCATACAATGATAATATTCATAAAATACACTATCGACTTATCCCTTGAACCTCTTAGAGGTACAAATGCTAGTTATTAATTTTCTCTATTCCTATTGTAAATAAAAAATTTGAAGCATCATGCACATGGTTCAAATCTTTTAAACGCAGCTTTGCCATATATTTTTAGGCCCATTTGGTTGGGGAAGATGAATTTGTGGCATAACCAAGTTATCTTATAACCAGGGTTTTGAAAACCTAGTTTTGTGGTTTGGAAAGCCAATGGTCTGTTTGGTTGACACGGAAGATGAATATGCCGTGGACCCCACAATATTATTAAGAAAATTGTCATAAAATTCAAAACCTGTTTTTAATTTCGAATTCCACCTTTTTATTAGAAGAAACATCTTCCAATTTTTGACCAAAATTGGAAGATGAAATTGAAAACCAGGTTATAATTTTAACCAACCAAACACCCATGTTTTTTTGCAAAATCTAACCCAGTTGTAGCCCTCATCTTCCAACAACCAAACAAAGCCTTAGGGCCCGTTTGGTTGTAAGTGTAGGAATTGAGAATTAGAATAGAAAATTTGAATGGGAATGGAGAATGAAGAATAGGAATGGAAAAATGCAATCCAATCTTGTTTATTGCTTGTTTGGTTATGCAAGCTTAAATTGGAATAGGGTTAACTTGCAATCGATGCCATTTGAAAATATTTCTGAAGATGCAATAGGTGCCATTGGAAAATCGCTGAAATATTTGAAAATATTGAAAACAAAGTTCGAGCGCTCACCCCAAGTCAAAGCGGATTTGAAAATTTAATCAAATTGGAAAAAGTTAAAATGAATGCAAGAATAGCAATTCCAATTGCAAGTATTTTTTGGAATGGACAAAAGCTCATTTTGGGGCTATAAAATGAGAATACATATTCTTATTCCCTATTCCTATTCCACGCAGCAAACAAAGAATACAAATCATATTCTAATTTCCTATTCCTATTCCAGTTGTATTCAACCAAACAGGCCCTAATGAATTCATTCCGTGCATATGCCGCAATCATCTAATGCCACATTATTGTATACATTTCTACCTAAGCAGTTTTAGCTATAACTCGTAACAAATGTCCCACTAAGATTATGCTTTGATGAATATGTCGTCAAAGCGGCAATTTCCTGGTAGAATACCCTGTTCGTAAGCTCCGATTTCGGCACATGCAAACAGGATGCTGGCAAAGGTTGCCGAGTCTTGCCGAGTCGGTAAACACGTCAAGATCAATTTATCTTGTGCATTTCCTGCCATCATTGCTCACGGGGACACATCTCTGTAAGGTACTCATTGAATAGTTGACGTGCCTTGTCCATGCTTCCATATTTGCATACATGTCAGTTGCTTTACCTTAATGTTTGTAAAACCCTAAAAGTTTCTTGGTCGGAAATGGGCGGGGAAGGGAAGGGGGAGGGGATGGCAATGGGGAGGCATTTCTGAGATCGACTTTTAAGGTATTTTATTATGGGGATGGATATTAAAAGTACAATTTTTAAAATATAAAGAAATTATACACACACCCTGGTGTGTATTCAAGTAAAGGGTTGATTATTGATGTTTCTTCAAATTCATTGAAACTACATGTTTTTATTCTAATTTGTGTTTCTGGATTTGATTATCAAATTCAGAAGCACAAATTAGATAGTCGTATGATTGTGCAAATCTGTTAGCGTCAATGCATGTTTTTTGTTACACTTATTGATAAAAATAATTGTGAAGTTAAAAAATAACTGATTATGTTCAAGTTGAATTCAGTTACAATATTAATAGATGAAACCGTTCAATGAACTGTCCATGCTGAACATGATTTTATAACTTATTTTGTATTCAGCCATATAATTCCTATGGCATGCGAGTTTTATCTGTGGCAAGTATTGTGTACTGAACAGGTGGTGTAATGTATGAAACATGATAATCTTTGACTCTGACTTCAAAATTTGTAGATGCAGAGATCTGTAATAGTTGGTAATAGGGGATCATAAAGTTTGTTGATGTTGAGATCATGATTTGTCATTTGTATTTTAACTTGGTCAGTCTTGTGGTAGTCTGATTCTAAGTGTTCTGTAACTATGTAGCAAGAAGTTATTAAGGTTGATGGTATATACTATAGGTAAAAGTTTAGAACATTAGAGATGAATGTGAGTTGTCTTTGCTTCATGTCAAAAGGCCCACACAAGTGACTTGAACATTTTAAATAAATGAAGGTCGCAAACTCTATTATGCCATAATATTTTGATATACTGTTAATATCCCAAGTTCCAACCATGATATCTTTTAACGTGGGATGATGATATTTGTGCCTGATCTTGATTGACAAAAGATTAATAAACATAGTTTCTTTTTAATATCTTGGGCATAGTTGGAAAGCTTGCCAAAGCCAAAAATTTGCCAAGGCCTGAAAAAAATCTAGAAAAACTTTGCCAGTTTTCAGCAAAAACTCGAGAGCTTAAAAAATTACTTGAATTTAATTGGAAACATATTTTTATGCAAAATTCAACGAGAAGATGCATCCAACGAGTTAATAAATGAGAACACAAAAGAAACAAGCTTAGTCTAGATATATTTAAACACAAAGTGGATACAAAATCGCATTCTCATGAGGAATGTTGATGGCTGGAAGCAAAATAGTAAATAATTGATGTAAAACTAAAAGTAAATACATCATTACAATTACATCTTCATCTTCCTAGCTCTAGTAAAAACTAAGGGAGACATTGAACTAAACGGTCTAATCCTAAAAGTCTGCACTGGGCATGACTGTGCCTCCTCGCTTGGTATTTCCGATTTAGTCTATGGCTCATCCTCCATCCAGGATGTAGCTCTGCCTCTAGAATCTCTTGGCACTAGAAATGACTACTCATTCAACTCAATGTCATCCAGTGTGAAACAAAATCCACCTTCCTTCTCCATAACCTGCCACTTCAAATCATTGACGTCATCTTCTTCAAAAAGCACGAGTGAAAAAATGAGAAATGAAACTAATTAGGGCCGTTTTTTTTGCCTTTAAGTGCTGTTATAAAATTATGACCAAGTTTTAAAAACTTGGAAAGTACTCTGAGAGTTTTTCCCAAAAAAAATTTGGCAACATTTTAGTGCCAGTAAAAGTCGTAAAAATTTTGCCAAGCCAGAAAACTCGGCCAGTTTTTGCAATTCAGAAAGTACTCTACTAGGAGTACATCTATGATCTTGGGCATGTGATAATCCAAACAGACAAGGCTTGAAACTTTTAAACAATGGTAACTAAAACGTGTCTCATCAGGATGGGTAGCTGGTCCCAGGAAAGTTATGCCAAGTTGGATGTACCCTGTATGTCTAACATATCAGTCATCTCCTAAATTTGTTTGTGTATACTGGGGATGTTTTGGGACCTTTTACTATATAAAAGATTTATTCCCATGCCCCTGAAATGTCCTCTACAAAAGGAGGGGTCATATTTGGCAGGGAAATGCATCCTCGGGCAGCATCGTTTTTAACAATTCCATTTTGTACATATGACTTCTCGATGTTTCCACATTTCACATACATGTCTATCAGGGCAGTGTCAACTTCAACATCTGAAAAATGTGCCTCTCCCTTTATGCTTTGATGGATGTCAATACCTTCTTCCAAATCTCCCATGTTGGCACAGACAAGGAGGATGCTGGTAGAAGTTGTGGAATTTAGCTTTACAACCGCCAATCATATTTGCTTGATGGTTATTAAATCCATAAAAGAGCATTCATTTTGTGCATTTCCTGCAAGGCATTTCATGAGGTCACATTTCTTTGAGGAATTCTGTCAAAGAGCTCAAGTGTCTTGATTACGCTTCCACATATTGCGTGCATGCCTACAAAAGCATCTCCAACCATTGTAATTTGTATCTGTTAAAATTCCACCTTCCATCGTACTTTGATGGATGTCTATGCCGTGTTCCAAAACTCTCCCATTTAGCAAAGATAGAGAGGATGTTGGCAAGGTTCTGGAATTTGGTTCTACACTTGCCAATAATGTTTACCTGAAAGTTTCTAAAGCCTTTTCAGTCAATCCATTTTGTACATATCTGGCAGTCATTGCAGTTCATGAGATTACATCTCTTCAAGGCATTTTGTTAAAAAAATTGGCATGCCTTGTCTAGGGCTCCACATTTTGCATACATGTCTAGCAGCACAGTTGCAACTGATTTTGATAAATGTTTATACCTGTTCCAAAGCTCCTAATTTAGGACAAGAGGGGATTATTTCCAAGTGTGGCTTTACACATGCCAATTGCATTTGGTTAAAGACAGCACATAACCCTCAAGTCCTTTCTTATAGGTTTCATCTGAGATGTAACTTCTTATTGCTGAAAAGCAGCGGAATGAACAGTATTTAAACAATGTATATACAGCTGTTAGTTTGTAAAAAATGCCAAAGCTAGACAATATGTATAAAAAATTATGAGGAAATGGGCAATGGTATGTAAAATTTATAACTTACAATCAAATAAGATTTGTTTGCTGTTAATATCAAGCACATATTTTCTAGAACTTTGTGGCCTTTTTGTAAAACATATTGCTAGAGATGGACAGGGAACTTGCAAACACATATAAATAAGTCCTGCTTGTGCTTTGTAAGGGTTGTAACCACCTCTAATCTCAACTTCTGCACTAATGGTTGCCGGTAGATTGTGTTGTGTTGCTGCAAAGCCACCTTGAAGGCCATCACAGTCTTTCAGTCAGTACTTCTAACGCTCAAAATCATGGCCAAGAAGCAATAGCACAGAATGTTATGGCCAACCTTAAAATCTCCAAAGCAATAGGTTCTAATGCTTAATGGCTTGATAGCTGTAATGATAACCTGAGTTGCTGGTTCTGGTTTGGGATAGGGTTCAGGTTTGTGGGTTCCGTCAACATTTTTTGGGGGTTGGGTGGGTTCTTACAAAAGACATAAAAATAAAAAAATATACAGATATATGCATCAGTAATTAAGTTCATAGTACACTACTATGCTAATAGTCAAATGACATAGCAAAATACACCACATGCAGCAATAAAGAATTCAATTTCCGTGTGGAATAATTTTTTGAGATCTGAAGCTGGGTGATTGATTGCTAGATTATTTGATATATGAAAATAAGGAAACAAACAATACATTGCTCCTTTACAGCCTTGTCAATAAGCGTGCAAATGTTGCAGGGTGCACATGTTTTCCTCTTATGGATTTGGGCATTCATACGTCCTCATCCGTATGTAGAAAATGTTATATAGAAACATTGTTTACTGCAGTTGCACATTGTAATGTTTAACCCACAAGTCTTTAGATCTGGTCTGGATTGGCATACAATACCTAGCAATGTATTTTTGAGGTTCTGGTACTGGATTGATTCAGTCTCAATTATTAAATGGTGTAAGGAACAAAACTGTCCTATGGATCCAGCTTGTAATTTATTTTATTTAATAAAAATTAATCATGGCTACAGCCGTTTACCGATTGAAAAAAAAAAAAAAAACTGCCTATGGATCTACAAATTAAGAAACTAACATAATTCAGCGATGACAAATTTATGCATACTGTGCCACTTGTAATTTAAATGGCAGTCTTAGAGAAAGAGAGAATTGTTGATCAAAGTAAAAAGAAAACATGCAGCAATATGAAAATCTCATATAAGAATTGAATTATCTATCTCAGATCTCTACTAAAGAGAGAAACACCAAATTGTATGCCAAAAATAACAAATCTAGAGGTGAAATTTGGCTTTTGGGTTTGTGTGAGCTGAACCCGCAGGCTGCAGGAAGGACCCTGGCTGAACACACAGACAACCAGCCTAGGACCAGAACCTTGTTTGAATTGGACTAGGACTACAGGGTTGGAGGAGAAGGACTTGGTTACGTAGATGAGAACAAACTTTTTAGCTATAACTATTGATTATTTATTGATTTGTATTCATGTGTCCATTTTGCTATATCTTTTCTTAAATTAATATATTTTTTATTAAGACAAGTGCATTGTCTGAAGCTTGAATTATAAAAGGGATTTTGGAAGGACCTTGCTTTAATGTACAGCACGAGAGAGCTCTTGGCAAGTTGAAAGCAAACTTCATCAGGAAACTTTGAACTTTGCGAGGAGCCTTTTCCTTAGCTCCAACCAGACCATGTTGCTCTCTATTAGAATTTCCAGGACATGAATCTGAGGGGAGAGGTAAGGCCCTAGAGTGCTCTTTTCTTTGAATTATCTTCCTATTTTCCTTGTTTGAGGCCTCAAAATGCATTTGAGGCCTCAAAATGCAACCCCTAACAAACAAGGTTGTTCTTGTTGAGGCATCCCCTTCCAAGCATTAACCCTTTACCAAGGGGATTTAGGAGCCTTGGAAGGCCTTCAGTGATGGGACTCTTGAGCTTTTTCCTTGTGCTAGGGTTTTCTTTATCTTGTACTTTTAGACCCTAGAGGACATGGAGATGGTGATGAATGGTAGTTTGTGGTTATGAGGGAAGCACTCCTCTTTGAAGTCATGGTTTATTTTATTTTATTTCAACCATATCTGGTTCTCTTAGTGTTGTGCTTGTTTGGGTAAGGTTTCCTTGCCTCCATCTTCATTTTTGGGAAGCTATTTTCTTGGAGGGTTTCGACAATGTGTTTGGTTATTTTTGAAGCTGGACTCAACCATGTTTAACAATGGACACCCTGCCTTTTCCTGTATTCTAGTGGACATTAACAAGTCCAAGCCTTCTCATGGGGGGCCCATACTGATGGTTGAGGATAGAATGTGGATCCATCCACTTTATTATGAGAGCTTATTGTTTTGTTGTAAGTGCTGCGTTGTAGGATGTCTTGTTTATGAGTGTTTTGAGTCACAGGTGTGCGAGCACTACTATTACATGTTGCAATACCCTTTTTAACCATTTCGCTATGGAAGCTCTTCTTGGTTCTTCCCCTCTAATGGACAAGCCCT
Source organism: Cupressus sempervirens (assembly GCA_028749045.1). Classification (NCBI taxonomy): domain Eukaryota; kingdom Viridiplantae; phylum Streptophyta; class Pinopsida; order Cupressales; family Cupressaceae; genus Cupressus; species Cupressus sempervirens. The sequence goes on along the minus strand of CM053789.1, from coordinate 236,736,827 downwards.
TGCCTCTCTGCCACTATATCATGTTGTTATGGATAATCCTCCCGTCACAACTTCCCCTAGGGTTGAAGTAGTCTTAATTACCTTATCAGTTCGTGAAAGAACTTCAGAATCATTGTTGGTTTCTTTGACAGCTTCAGCCAAATTTCCCAAGCAGCAGGGCTGTGGCAGAGTCCTATCATTGAACAATTGGTGGATTGTATTGAATATGACTTCTTCAAGTAGACCTTTTTTCTTGAGGTGATCCAAAAAAAGGTGGTGATTGAGGGGATCTCCCTGTTTATGGTCGGTTGAGTTTGAAAATGGCGTCTCTAGGAAAATTGTCAATTGTTTAAAGGAGGAAGAGGTGTCTTCCTTGTTGATGTTTGGTAGCTTCAGTCGGATAAAACTATATACAATTTATATATATGTGTCCATCATACATGAGATATAAGTTTATTGTTATATATATGATTTAATTTTTATCATATATATTATCTAATTAACAAATAGACATGTCCCATGTCTCTTCATGGCTTGTTTCTCAATTTAAATAAGAGGTCGCCGCCATTTGAAAAACACATACCTATAAATCAGGCAGTGCAATTACATTTGCAGCAATCCTCAGAAATTAACATGGTATCAAGGCAGGCTGCAAATGTAAGAAATGCTTAAAGGAAGAAGGTAGAAAATAACAGTGAGAATTAGCAATATATCTCAGTGATGAAATAAATAAGTGATGAATGTATTTAATAGATTAATGCAATCAAATATGTAGACATCACATCTACCAAGAATCTTATCACTACTCTTCAAAACATGAAATACTTAGACTGCTCCACGATAAGAGATTTTCTCTAGTAATAACAGACTCTGTAGGTACAAATATTGCCAGAAATTGAATAAAGTGTGCACCTAGAATCAATTCATTCCTATTGTTTTTACGGAGAAAGTTCATGTTACTATTGGAAAAGCCTTGTTTGAAAGTGTCTACCCTCTCAAAATGAGCACACAAAAGATTGAACAACTTATACGAGTGCAATAACTTACATGGAGGTCTACCATGCGGAAAGAAAAAGAGGAAATTCAAACAAAAGAAGGTTTTCTGACTATTTTTCTTACTATTTGGATCGTGTCCAAGAGATTGATGGACGGGAACTAAAATCCCGATGGAAATAATTTGATTGACATTATTAAAGAACTGGAATTGTGTACGGATGTTGGCTATAATCCTGGATATATGGTGATATGCATGTTGAGAGTAATAAAATCAAAGGCCGCCTAGGAATAAGATCCCATGTGAGATAAAACAGGACTGTGCTAGGAATGGGATCAGAGCTGTGGTATCTAAGGTTGTATTCGGCTTAAAATATTAAAATAAAATTTGTCGTGAGTACAAACTGAAGCATTGAAGTATGTCCATCAATTTGGAACCCTTATAAAACTGTTGACTTACCTTAATCATAGACAAGCCCCTCCTCGGGATAATAAATACAGTTCCATGTGGAATTAGTCATATCTGAGCCGGACAAATTGATCTGTTGGTGGAAAGTATAAGAAAGAAATAGACCCTGATTCCAGAGGCAAAAGAGAATAACGCCCCACATAAACAAGTTCCGAGTAATCATCAAACCCATAACGTGAAGTTCCTTTTGATCAAATTAGTCATTTGTATAAGTCTACCGGTACGTAGATGTAGCACAAGTGTCGCAACAGTTAGTGGACCGAGCAATCACACCTCGACATACACTGAGACAGTCGTATTTATTGAGACAATGATTAAGTACCTAGACTTGGATATCGTCTCGCCCTAGCATATCAAATATTATATCATTTGTCTATATACTGAGATGGGCTCTGCTTAATCAACACTTATGATGATTTTGGTGCAAGCACAAAGGAAGAGATATTAAATATAACCAAAGAGGAAAATTGGTCTGCATAAACAGTTCCAAGACTCTTAGACTTAAGTCAATGGATTACTGTGTTGTGGAGGAGAAGTGCTACAGTTTGTAAGAGGTGAAGAAGAGCTTGCACTTCATCGATGGGAAGGATTTTAATGCCTTGTTGCTTACATTCATGTGCTGCATCCTTGACTGCGGTTTAAGCTATGCTGGTGTCAGAGGGAATTGGGATGCACTTGGTTATTGTGGAGTAATATTAATGATGTTCTAGTGTGGAGTTGTTTTGATGGGGTTGTTGACGCAGAGTGTTTTGTATTTTTTATTCAAATTGTATAATGGCTCAAGCATTCATAAATTGTGGGTATTTTTGATCAATTGAAGGACTATAATCCTGTCTAGTATGGTCATGAAGATGACATTCACTGTATTATATGTATCTTCATGTAAATATCTCAGAATGACATTGTAAATGTAGTTATTGGAGACGTAATGATTCCATTAGGGAGAATATAGAGTGGAGTAGATCTATAATTTAAAATCTCTATGAGAAGTCGAAATATGAGAAATCCAAGTGCCTTGTGAAAAGGAGCCACTTCTAGAGACACTACGTCTAATTGATATTAAGAGAGATACGTAGTTTTTGATTATTACATTTTGAGAACTACTTTTATTTATTAATCTCTTATTTGTATTTCTATATGCACTATAAGAGCTATGTGCCTTGATCTTTTCCTCCAAATGTTCTTCCAGGAAAAGGAGGATTGATATCAAATTTAGAGGGATTCTAACACATCTTCAAAGGTAAAAGAGCATAGAAGATTGATGTTTAGAGGGAGTCTAATACATTTGTTTGAAGGAGAAGATAGAGGATTGGTTTCAGTTGATCTTTGAAGATCTCGATCATATTAAATTGAGAGGGAGTACGGCACTTCATCAAAGGCAACTTTGGTTGAGGAGCTCAAATGATTGATTTTCAGAGAGAGTTTCAAAAGTCCTTGTGTGTGACTTTAATGGGTCTACCCCCTATGTACATCATGAGGAAGTGACGACCTCCAAATGATCATTACTTGTATTTGTGAAATTGTTGAAAGGCGATGATCTTACAATAACTTATTTTTCTATTATGATGGATATCTTATTGTGTCTATTTAGATCATGATAGATTATACTTGGCATGGTAAGCATTACGAGAATGCGTGTGCACATACCTTATAAATATTTTTTGAGTATATGGTGAATCTTATGCAAACTGATGTTCTGGAGGGCCATTACATAGAGTACTTGGTGAATATCTTGCATCTCGACATTCTTAAAGGCTATTAGTCAAAGAGTATTTGGTGAATATGGTTGATATTCTGAAAGATTAATACTCATGACATCAGATGTGATATCAAACCTTATTGAGTAATTGGTGAATATCATGTATTCAGGAAGACCAATACTCATGATATTAGAGGTGGTATCAAACCTTATTGAGTATTTGGTAAATATCGAATGTTGATATTTTGGGAGACCACTCATGATATCAAACCTTTTTGAGTATTTGGTGAATATCATATGTTGATATTCTAGGATACAAATACTCATGATATCAAATGCGATATCCAAATGGTGAGTATCTTCATATCAAAGATATCCTTGAAATTTTTCATTCCTAATATTACCAATGGTGTAATATATATCTTGTGTTTATCCTCCCTAGCTAAGAGGGAGTGTTGATGTTTGGTAGCTTTAGTCGGATAAACCTATATATAATTTATATATGTGTTCATCATACATGAGATATAAGTTTATTGTTATATGAGGGACACACACACACACACACAACTTGTTGGAAATGTAATAGTGTAATTGAGAGAAGAGGGGTGAATTAGTTACAACAAAAACAATTCCCTGTCACTAGATGTCAATTCAAACTTTCTACTGATTATGCAATGCTATCCAACTTGGTTTGTTGGTAGTGGGCTAGCATCCCTCGTAGGATTCGTGACATGACTTAACTGCCTCATGTGGTTCTATAAGTTTAGTGGTTGTATCGTGCATTGATAGGTGGATCTTTTGGTGCAATGACAACCCTGAGTTTTCTAATAATTGGTATCAGAGCTTGGTCACAGGTTCGTATCTCACAAGATACAATGAGTGACACTGGGAGGGGGATTGTTGGCAATAGGTCAGTGTCCCTTGTAGGAATTGTGACATGGCTTAACTGCCTCTTGTGGTTCTATAAGTCTAGTAGTTGTATCGTGCATTGATAGGTCGATCTTTTGGTGCAATGACAACCCTGAAAGTTGAATAGAGGCTATAAATGAAGAAATTGAGCAGATAGAAAAGAATAAAACCCAGTCTCTTGTACCTAGACCTAAGGATAAGAATGTGATTGGCACAAAATGAATATTTAGAAATAAGTTGAATGAGGAAGTAGAAGTAACAAGGAACAAGGCAAGGCTTGTATGCAAAGGTTATGCTCAAGAAGAAGGTATTGACTATGGGGAAACATTCGCCCTTGTTGCAAGACTTAAAGGAGTCAGAATACTTCTAGCATACGCTGCACAAAATGGAATCAAAGTATATCAGATGGATGTTAAATCAGCTTTCTTGAATGGAGTCTTGGAAGAAGTCTACATTGAACAACCTAAAGGTTTCATTGATCCAAGCAGAAGAAACATGGTATGTAAACTTAACAAAGCTTTATATGGATTAAAGCAAGCTCCTATAGCATGGTATGAAAGGCTACATGGATATCTGCTAAGAATTGATTTTGAAGAGACAAATGATAATAACAATCTATATATCAAAGAAGGACCACAAGACAAGATATTGCTTGCAGAAATATTTGTAGATGATATTATATTTGGAGGACATGAGATGCTATGCAAGTCATTTGCTGAAGAAATGAGGAAATAATTTGAAATGCCTATGATTGGAGAAATTGAATTCTTTGTGGGTCTACAAGTTCATCAGATGAAGGCTGGCATATACATCACTCAATCAAAATAGATTAGGGAAACATTGAAAATATTTGGAATGGAAGATTCCAAACCAGTTAGAACACCTATGTTTACTGGACATAAACTCTCAAAGAATGATGACTCAAAGGAGGTAAATCAAACTACTTATAGATCAATGATTGGGAAACTTTAGTATGTGGTACACACCAGATCTAATATTATATTGATAGTTGGCATAGTTGCAAGATTTTCTACTAATCCAAAAGAAAATCACATGATGGCAGTTAATAGAATTCTGAGGTACCTAAAGAGACTGAAGAATATGGTTTATGGTATAAGAAATGAGAAAATCTTGAGTTGAGAGCCTTTACTGATGTAGATTGGGTAGGAAGTATTGATGAAAGGAAAAGTACCAGTGGAGGAGCATTTTTTCTTGGAAAGAGGTTAGTGTCATGGACAAGCAAGAAGCATAAATGTATTTCTCAATCCACAACAGAGGTAGAATATGTTGCTGCAGTAGTCAATTGTTCCAACATAATATGGATCAAACAACTAATGACAAGAATGAAAGAAGAAATCAAGGAGCCAATGGTTATCTATTGTGATAACACAAGTGCAATCAATATATCCAAAAATTCGGTGATGCACACAAAGACAAAACACATTGCAATCAAATATCATTTCTGAAGAGAATTGGTTCAAGACAAAGAGGCGAGATTAGAACATGTGAACACCAAGGAGTAGATAGTAGATATATTTACTAAGGCTTTACCTAAGGATGCATTTGTGTATCTAAGAGGTAAACTAAGGGTTATTCCCCTATCTGATACTCACTAAAAAGAAAAAGATAGTGAGGCATCAACCAAGTTCCATTGAATATCTAGCAAGTTGATGCAATGAAATGCAGAGCATATTGCATATGAATCAGTACAAAAGGTACATAGTAACTTCAAAGTTTGTATCGCTTGGCATTTGATGTCAAAGACGGAGAGTTTAGTGTCAACAAAGAAGAGCAAGGGAGAGTTAATCAAGGAAAAGTGAGAGAGAGCTCAATGTCAAAGAGAAAGAGGGAGAGTTTTGTACCTTAGAAGGAAGATATTCAGATGATGGAATGTGCAACAGAGAGGGAGAAAATTGATAGAAGTTCACAACAGAATGTTGAGAGGAAAGCAATAGAGACAAATCCAAGCAAAATCTGAGAGAGAGTTGGTATGGATGAGAATCATAATGAAACTAAGGATGTTATCTAATTGCTTATATTTTTATTAGTCTATGTTGACATGTTTTGTTGCCATCAATGCCAAAGAGGGAGTTTGTTGAAAACAATTCTTCAATTGTATGTTGTCATTGATGTTACACAAATGTTAGGATTAACCTTGTACATCTTAGTATTAACCAAGCAGTTGGGCAAAAAAGACCTTCCAGTATCAACCGAGCAATTGGTTAAAGAAGAGATTTCTGCTTGCAGTGTTGACCGAGTGGTCGGGCATCAAAGGACTCGTAGTATTGACCAAGTGTTTAATCCTAGTATTGACCGAGTGATAGCAGAATGCATTTATCTATTAATTAAATTGTTTGAGACTGACTATTTGGATGTTTATTGATTATTTGGAAGGGTATTCAAGCCGACTTGTCCAATCTTATGATATATAAGAAAGGTCAAGTTGTAAGGATAAAAGGAAAAAAGGAGAATATGCACAATGATGGATATGTGAGCAAAGGCAAAAGCAAAGCAGGAAAGTGTGGAAGATAAAACTGCAAAGAACATTTGATTAGGAAGGATCCAGAGGTCAAGCCAGAACAAAGATCTAAATCTACAATGGAAGTTGCTTCATAAATCAGGTCAAAATTGCTGTTAACTTTTAACCATTGTAGGAGTAAAGAAATCTCCTAACAGAGTTGACTTAAGAGTCAAATTGTAAATCCCCTAACAAGGGGACAATTCAAGATTTAAGTGTTTTAAGACCTCTAATCGAGCCACTCTTAACAGGGTGATCCAAATCCTCTAACAAAGTCATACTTGATAGTATGTTGTGTAACCTTTAACAAGGTTGGCTCCTAACAGGGCTCACTTCAGAAGAGGGAATAATATTATAACTAGCTGCATGGTGGTTTTCCCAAAATTGGGTTTCCACATTAAATCTTGGTGTCATCTGTGTTCATGTTATTTACTTTATGCTTTAAGTTTCTGCAACTAAGTTACTAAAGGTTATAACAGATTAATAATCATAAGATTGCTTTGTTAACTGAGTGACGGTAACATTTTAGTGTTAACCGAGTTGGAAAGTATTGCATGATCAATGGAAAGTTTGAATTGACATCTAGTGAAAAGGAATTGTTTTTGTTGTAATTGATTCAGCCCTCCCCTCTGAGTTACACTCTTACATTTCCAACATGACTGATTAAAATTTTATTATATTAATTATCTAATTAATGAATAAACATGTCCCATAGACATGTCTCTTCGTGACTTATTTCTCAATTAAAATAAGAGGTCATTGCCATTTGAAAAATACATACCTATAAATCAGGTAGTGCAAATACATTTGCAGCAATCCAATGGGACATGTCTCTTCATGACTTATTTCTCAATTAAAATAAGAGGTCATTGCCATTTGAAAAACATATTCTTATAAATCAGGCAGTGCAAATGCATTTGCAGCGATCCTCGGAAATTAACATTTCTAAATCTGTTTTGGAATCCAATCCTTGAGGTAAGGGTGCGTAGATTGAAAGGTAAATGTCAAGGACAATATAGGTTGTGGGCCAGTTGATCTTTTGTTAATGTTTTGATGTTATCGGGTTGTATAGCCTATTTATGTGTTTTGAGGCAACTTGTTTAGGCTATACATGTAATAACCCATTTCACTCTTGTAATAACAAACATTAAGATGAGCGTATAGATGTTAGTTTGAAGGCTATTGGATTTCAGTTTTTAAAATGCTCCAAAGCCTCATTCACTCTATAAAACTTAGCTATATATCACAAACTAATAGAAATCCAAATGTTATTAGAAAAAAACATTACAAAGCTTTTATGAATCAAAATGTTGCCATTACAAAGTATACTAACAAGTCTGGTAAGAGCAATCCCTAAGCTAGAGTTCCCATGAAGATCTACAAAGGGAAACATAGAGCTATTCAACCAAAAAACCATTTACAATAAAAAAGTCTTTACGATATTCACAAAATATGTTAAATGAATGACATCTGAATTTGCAAGAGTTGAAAACTTAGAAGTTGCTCAATGCTTGTAGTTGCATGGAGAGTGAAAATGATTGACAAGCTTAGATTGCATAGTGTTTCCTTGGTTTCCCTATTGCTTTAGGAATCAAGAACTATACATCATGAATGAGGCATGTTAGGAAAGCTTAGATCACATAAATTCCATTGGACCAGATCATGTAAATTCCATTGGATAATGATCTAGAAAATGTGAGTACTATTGAGAGTCAGACTTTGACCACTACAGTAATGACATTATGGCCATATTTGTCCTTTATCATTGAAATTGAATTTGAATTTGTGCACTTGGAATGGATATTTGTTCTGGGGCAAGAAAATCCATTTGGGTAAGTTGAAACATCAAATCTAATCGTTAATGGTTCTTTCAATTGTGCAAGGAGATAGGTGAGAGTGAATATTGCAGGATGAAAGAGTTGTGGAGTTTCATGATTTGAGAATTGAAAATGCCTTAGAATTCATATCATTTGTAAAGAATTAGGGAATTGGTGTCCACCAAACAGTGTACTTTAAATGAAAACAAATATAAGTATCTTGACATCATTGGCTTGAAAATATACATGAAGTGAAATGTGGAGGGTTAGAGATTGCAGATACTGAAGAATTCATCTTACAAGGTATGCAAGACAGGATAGGTTCAAAGTCATGAACTTGATCTGATAATATAATGTGACATATTGGGGATTAGTAGTCACTAACTCATGTCTAGAATTATCATTTTATATGTAATCTTGCATCTTTGACAATAAAAAATATATAGAAGGAAATGCTAGTAGTTATCCCCAAGGAACTCATGTCATAAAGGATGCACTTAAAGGGTTGATTGAAATCACAACTTCAAAATATAAGTTAGTGTAAAGTGTCAATGTTAGGATTAAGAAAAAGTATGCCCAGAAGATAAAGTTTGAAACTTCTATAGGGAAAGAGGGAAAAGCAAGGTTGAGAAATAGGTATTTTGTGACGCGAAACTTTGAAACTAACAGTCTGGAGTTATAGAAAACCTTTGCACTTAGATTTAAATGGGAATTTCAATATATGATGGGCTCCAGGGAATGAAGGGTAACGAGACTAACATAAATATTGATAAAAGAGCGCATTTAAAACTTGGATGAAATTAAATATTCAATCTTTACCCAGTTGATACTGAAATAATGCCATAGCAAAGCAAGGAAACAATACGAACCTATTAAAAAACTGACAAAAATAATTTAAAATTTGTTTTGTACATTAAGCTGAAATTTTGGACTTAAAACCATATCCTGTTTGTAGAATCTTCGCTATAGCATGGAATATTTTCACAACAATAAACCAACATTCAAATTACAAGACTTCTTGAATACAGACAAAATCATATCTAAAAATAACTTACACAGTTATATCCACACTCCAGCTTGTGGCTGGCTGCCCAGAAGTTTTATTCTGCAGAACTGGAGGAAAACTTCAGACACTTTGTCAAAGATTTTTTTTTCCAATCATTAGTTACCACTTCCAACCATGATGTATCCGTCTTTGGTCAAGTCCTACAATTACATGATTTGAAAGTTCTTTCTGAACATTTTCCACACCCCCACTGTTAAGCTTTGCGCTGCCTTTCCTGTAGCAATCAGAGTAAGTTTCTCCCAGACAGCAGCTGGTCAAACACCCCAGATGTTCCAGTTTCAACCACAGCTTCTCTATCATTTGGTCAGCAAAAAGATGAGTTATAGCATGCAGATGGTTGAATCTTGCCATCTTCACTGCAAACTTTATATTCACACAGAAGAGGAGGAAATAACCACAACCACAAATGATCGTGCAGAAGCCAAGCACGAAGAAAGCCAGAGTGTTAATCTTGTGTACAAGCATGGTATACACTGTAAAAACAAAAGCTAATGCTGTGAAACCAAAGCTGGAGCAAACCAAGATGTTGGTTACCAAGAGGAACATTATTTTATTTCCAGTGGTAAGAGGGGTACTCAAATGCCACATGAGCACCACAAACAGTGACAGGATGAAGGCCAGACAATAAAAACTCAGAAATGCTTTAAAGGAAACCAATCCAATCAGAAGAGGGGAACCTAACATTTTCTGCATCTCTCCTTTCTCTACCTCCGTCTTGAAAGCACCCGGAATGGTGAAGGCTGCCGTAGATGACATTGTGGCTAGCAACACTGCCACCACTAATTCTGTATTGCGCCTGTCCTGATATGCTTTGTTCACCAAGTTGATTGCATCCTCGTATTTTTGTGAGCTTGTGTTTGGGAAGGTATACAGGATATGCCTTCGCTTGTGGAGATAGTTTGACAGCATTGTAATCATGCTGTGACATTCATGGTACTATGTGTTTTCTCTTGCAATGTCGAGGAGCGTTAAGCCCTTTTTATTAACTGCATCTTTGTTTATGCCTTGTATTTCCAGAATCGATTCCACCATTTACAAAATATATTATCAAATTTGAAGGCAGCATTCGTGTATAAAGTTTTTTTCATGTGAAGATGACTAACTACGATAACTTTTCAGTTTCTATATATTCAATTTTTTTTGTTATTGATATTATGCCTTCTTTTACATTTACAATCTATTTAATATTTAACCCTAGAATTCAATATACATTCAAGGCCAAGCACACATGTTAGCCCAATATGCCAAATATTACTGTTTTCCATTATCTCGAAGTTCTTAATACCACCAAGCAATTAACAGAACCAAGCATTTTCTACTAGAAGTTTGTGATATTGTTTTAGATTAAGGTAAAAGCAGGTTTTGAAGGGGCCCCGAAACCCATTACATCAAACAGAAAGATAAACCATTAAGCACAACCAGGTTTTAAAAGGACCTGAAACCAGCCAAACAACTAAACCAGGTTTTGCAGGGACCTGAAACCAGCAGATATGACCAGAAAAATTAACCAAAAACTCTGGAATCTGAAAGGACAAACAGCTTGGAGCAAAGCAGCCAGGAAGGCTATCCAAACCAGATACCAGAAAACCAGAGACAAGACCATAACACCAACCCAGAAGAACCAGTCGGCGTAAGGGAACAAAAGATTATCCTTTTAAAATGAGGTTACCCTTATGCGACCGAAGGGTCATATCTAAAGAGGGAGCAGAAGGCTTAGCCTTCTTCCCTTTAACCGCAATCCAACTGTCCTCAAACTTTGCTGCCTCGGTCACCCAATCCTCAGAGGACAAAGACCCGTGGAACCCATGGGACGCAGAGGCCTCAGCAAACACCCTATGAGAGACAGACGACAACTGTCCCCTATGATGACAATATAACAAGTTTGTGATATTGTTATTAAGATGCAATAGTGCAATTTTTTTGAGTCAAATTCATTGACTCGTGTTTTATAATTTGTGATTCAATTCTTTGTTCTCATTGCATCTAGGTGATGCTCATAGAAGTGAAGCATTGTACTTTTCTAGGTTACCCATCCCAGTGCTACTCCAACTAAGTGCACTTAACCATTATATTTTCCCATATTAAGCCAACTTAGTTTACTACCCTATTTGTAGAATCTTCAATAGTAGGATTAATTTTGTGAACTGCTACTTATAAAATATGAATGATTCAAAAACTACACAAATGATTCTTAATAATAATATCACATTTTTAATATATCTTACTCAACATCTGAAAAAACATATGTAGATTTTGAAAGAGGAACATGATGCGAGATCGACATTCGCTTAATCTCATTTCTAATAAATTGTGAATCGATAGTTAAATGAGTAAAACAGGTATTCCTGCAGTGCACTTTCATTCATGTCTCTTCATGTCTCATAAAAAAACTTACCTATCAGATTAAGAAATCTGTCAGAAATTCAAAAATCATTTGACAGTGACAGCAGAAGCATGCGATTAGAAATGACTTACACGAAGGTTTTTGTTCTTTGCTGCAATATGCAGCTAAGTGTAGTACATTCATTCCACAACTATTCCGTATTTCAACAGCATTGGCATCTCCTTTATCAACTTTTTAACCTTCAAATCGTGGTGCTGAAGTATGATCACCTTGTCTTCTATGAATCAATCTTTACTAGAAATTTGAGTGCCATACAACTTTCGTTACACTTATTAGTCCCTGCTGTAAGGTAAGAGACTAAAGTTTTCATGTGCTTCTTTCTCATTAATCTGTCTTAAAAACAGTGCCTAAAAAAATTTAACCTATATTTTTTATCATTCAATTACATTATATGAATTTTTTTAATGTTATTCTTATTTTTTGATTGGTTGAAACTATTTTAGCTGGTGGTCTTCTATTTTGTCAATCAACAAATTGGGTGAATATTGCATGTTACTAGCAAGTGGCATTGGGCATCTTTGTGCTTTTGACATTTGACATGTGTAGGGACACACATAGGAGATGATACTAGATGGGATTATTTGGTTTTTGGATTTCTGTCATATAGATAACAAAATGCAGTCAAATCCTTTTGGCTTGGAAAAATATACTATGAGGTTTGTGTATATTTGTGTTATTGTGAAGGCATTGAAAATGAGCAGAGCCAAAGTTTGGTGGCATGCAAGGTATTTTTTAGTGGCTAATATTCGTAAATTGGCTAATTTTAGAAAAAAAATGCTAGTAATTTGGCTAATAATTTAAGATTTGATACAACTTAAATTGCCAATATTTTATAAAATTTAGTTATAGAATATTTAAAATCGCTCAGTAATTTATTTTAATGAAAAATTTAAACTCAAATATTCGCCACAATAGTAGATACATGATTAGATTTAAATCACCTATATATTATATATTATTGGAGAAATTAAATTTAATTGACCAATAATTATCATAATTATTAGTTACTATAAGGATATTTCACCAATATTTAGGTTTCACTATTGATTTAAAGTATATGTAATGATCCTCATAATATTCCATGAGTTAAAAAAAAAAAGGTTCAATTTTGATTTGTAATATTCCATGGCGATTAATGAACTTCCTATCATTATTGAGATTCATCAATATTTTATATAGAAAAATTATGATTCGAAAACAATTGCCAACATTTATCATATTTAGAATAAAAAATTGAGAGATTCGCTAATAGAAATAATTTTGTTTTTTCAAAATAATGAAAGGTTCACCAATATTTTATACCTTTTTTTGGAGGCGGTTTTCTAAAAGTTTACCTTGGTGGCATGGTTTCAATTCCCTGTCTATTTGCAAAATCATGCAGAATTTGAACGAAATAGAATGACACTAGTAACAATGCTAAAGGAATGTAGTATGGATCTCAATGAGATTGTGCAGAAATAGCTTCATCATGGTACTACATCTAGTTTTATTATTCTTTTTGGGCATGGATAAATTCTGCTAGTATTTAGGCTTTTACGCCTTTATGAAAATATTAACTGAGACTTGTATTATTGTAATGGTGAGTATTAGTCCATGTTTTAAATAAAATGAACTGAAAATAAAAGCTGGGTTTTGTGAAAGCTCTATTGTAATAAAAACATGTTTTTAAAGTTAATAGAGTCAACTATGAGTTTTCAGTCTAAAGAGATGATGAACTACATGATTATCATTGCAATAAATTAGCATCACTTTTCTTTGGCCTTCATAGGCATGCTTGTAATAAGTTTTGGGAAGACATAATTAAAGTAGATATTTCAAAGAGTCCTGCCCATGATAGTCTATATATCTAATAAAATTTGTTCTCAAAGTGTAATTAGAGAAAAGTTGATGAAGTTAGTGGAAACATTATTATTTGCAGCATGTCTGCTAGATGGAGTCATTAAGATATTGTTTGAGGGCCTTTTTGCTAAATTCTATCATGGTCATATAGTATTTTATTACAAAATATTTGTATTGAACTAATTGTGTTTTCTTAAGTGTTTGTCGACAAACTCAACTTTGTTGTGCTAGTCTTGTGGGAAGATGTATAGATTTATTTAAATGTAGACAAGTATGTTTAATAACTTAATTGTGCATTTTTTGAATGATTATTTTTTTGAAAGACAATTAAAATTTACATCCCATAGTCAGCTTCTCTCCTTATAGAATCTGTATCTCATTGCAATGGAACATAGGTTTGAAACATTAAAAATGCATATTTTTCTTGTGATGCAAGTTCATAATTGTCAATAAATACAAGGAAGTAAATATTAATAATTTAATCTTTGTATTGAATATTAGTATTTTAATCTTGAGTTAAGTTGTAAATAATGTACCACTTGTATAACTTTAGCAGACAAACAATTTTTTTTTCATTTTTAGATGGCTTTAGCAGCTACAATCAAATTAGTATTGTATATGAGGATCAAGAGAATACAACATTTACCTATAATTAGGGAATATATGCCTACACTATTTTACCATTCGAATTGTGCATTGCTCCAACTACTATTCAAAGAATAAGTGTACACTCTCTTGCACTTATATTAACAACAATGGTGATTTATGTTCATTTGGGTCCAACCAAACTGTACAAGTAATTATTGACGTATCAATCCCCTTCCCAAATAGTACAGGCTTTTCACACATTGTATTATTAGCTATTATGTTATTTGAGTAGAATAATTTAATAAAAAAATTCAAGGGTTTGTCTTTGATCTGTTAGCATGAACATTGATTAAGGTTGGTTAGAGGAAATGGTAAAGGAACTTAGTGGAGAGATTGTATCAGCATGGACTTATATTCTATCTTGAATGCCTGTATACTATGAATTTTGAAAAAGAGAAAAAAACTCACTCCAAATACACTCAAAACAATGTCTTCCTCCTAAATCAAATCTTAAATGAAAAATGTTTTCCCAAAATCAAAAGTATGAATTTGCCTACAAAGAAAAATCATTGCAAAAAAATCTTTAAAAGCATAGTCTTTTTCTTGAATGAAAAGCTTTGAAATCTTTTTCGTTGCTGTGCATTTCGCCTTGATACTGCCCAAAAGAAATTTTGATCCCTCTATGTAATATCTATAAATAAGTTTATGGTTTATTGCAACACAAGGCTGACTGAGATACCATGGAATGATAGTGGATGGAAAATTGTTAATAGAAAATGCAGATAATGTTCTAGATAAAAAGCTTCTAGAATTGGTACTAATGAACCTTACAACATTGTCAATAGTTATGTATGTTTGGAAAAATTTGCTATTTTTTCTAATTTCTTTTTCTTCTTTTGGTTCTTGTTTCAATTAATAAAAAAATTGTAACTAAGCCATTGACTCAAGATATCATTAGTTATAATATTTTCCCTATGATATTTCTTTAGAATAAATATCATTCATTAATAATATTTTTCCTGTGCTATTTCTTCATAATATGTCTTCCAATTTAGGGCTATAGAGCTAGGTCTCATGCATGGAACTTCTAATCTTCTTCATATGGTGTCGACAATGATGAAAAAAACATTGTATTAGTGAAAAAACATCAAAATATTCTCGGTAAATGCTAATATTGGTTTGCATAAAATTTAGTGGCAGCATGCATATCAGTCAAAGTATTCATAGCAATGGATTTTGGCCCATTTTTTGTAAGGTTGGTTACATGATTCAATAATGTTTATTGTTCCAAATAGGTAATAATCTTTATTTGATGCATCATTCAATATTAGAGTCAGTATAAAATGTCCATGTATATTCTAAAGCATTGAATGTCCATGTATATTCTAAAGCAGATTTGGATTGAAATCTACCAATGGCTTGTGTAAGGGCTAAACATATTTTCAAATTTCAAATAAGATAGTGTTTGATTTGAATCACACCCTTCACCCTTGTCAAGACTTTGAACATGCCTTAAACTAGTCTTGCTAAATATCGCAAATGGCAGGGACTCTAGCTGTGCCCACAACTCTTGTTTCTTTATTGTCCAAAATCATTTTAAGCGACGATTTCCTCCAATACTTTTTGAAACAATGAAATTACTCTTGGATTAAATCTGAAATTACCAAAATAACTATTTTATCTTTTTGAGGCCATGCAAAGTTCAACCGAAACAAAACATTCTAGGTATAGTGTAATCTCATAAACAAAATGATAAAAAAGTAACTTTTAGAGAACAAGAGTTCTGATGGAGCTTGAGTCCCTACCTTTAGTTAGAAGTGGAAGATACTTTTATGTGACACTTAAATCATAATTACTAAATAGTTAAAAGCATAAATCATAATTACTAAATAGTTAAAAGCATGAAGGACAATAATACAACTCTAAGCATAAGATATTGATTTTATGGTTTAGCCAATCAAGTAAGATCAAGGTTAACTAATTTCACCTAAATTTATTGTGAAAAGGAAGGGTAAAGTTTGAGAGAGGTTGAATAGGTGTGTTTAAAGGGGAAGGGAAATTTTATAAAGACGAATAAAGTTGGCAAGGAATGTCTTTGTTTGAGTTGTAGTTGCTTCTTGTTTGAGGAAGCCTCCATCCATGGATGGAAGGTTACTTTTTATCAATGATCTTTGATACTTAATATTTTCATACTGGAGTGGATATAAATTCAAGCAAATAAATGTATGGAAAATGCACAAGAGAGTATTAAAAATTTAAATTGATTTCAACACTTCAATTAGAAACTTAGTTAAATTTATTAAAATTTTACATCTGTTATCCTCTACTAAAAAAAATTTAAACGTTTTTTTGTAAATTCGTATTTTCCAATGAATTTAGATTTTTTTTAAAACCTAAAATTGTCATTTATTTTAAGATTTTATAAATTTTGGATGGATTTTATTATTATTTATTACTATTGTTTGAGTGTTAATTGATTTAATAGAGCATTTTAAATTGATTCTAATAATTATTAATTAAAATTTTACAGTTTATAAAATAAAATAAGTTTCTACTTTTATGTTAAAATATAAGAATTATTTTTCCTTTTTCCTAAATTAATATTGATATTAGATTCTAATAATTTCAAAGAAAAATTCTACTTAAACTATTTTATTACATTACTAAAAAAAATGTTCTTAAAACTATAAAAATAAAATCTAATATAAAAGACAATTTCCACCACTCAAAAAGACCGTTAGATAAGACCATGAGCATGATAATAGGGGTACTTATAAAACAAAGCCACAATTATAAGATATATAAAGGAATTGAAAACTTTGCCATTACAAGGAAGAAAGACATCACATGTTAAATTGACCCTAGTTTTCACCAGAAATTGTGCACTGTTAAGCACCAAATATTCATAGCGTATTTCAGAATTAATGCGATTATAGTCCATTTATTACTCACATTGTTGCTTTCAATGCTTGCAGGTATAAGGGCTAAATAGTGTGTTGGGCACTTTTGAATGAAATAGGGCTCTTAAATCGATGCATCAACTCTTCCTCTCAATGTTTATTGACACTTTTTTTTTTATTGGTAAGAGGTCGAAGCCAAGATTAATTATTATGTATTATTATTAATTATTATTTTATTAAGCACAGATAGATTTGAACCCAAGACCTCTTGATAAGAGGCTCACAATTTACTGTTGTGTTGTAGGCTCTTGCCTAAGATAATGTCTATTGACACTTGTCAAAGTTTAGATAAAATATAAAATTAATTTTGACAAAAATTAATTACATTCTTATCCTTTTCATTTTTTCTATATTTTTCAATTCAAGAAAATAGGTTTTATGCCCAGGAAAATAGTTTTGGACCAATTAGAAATTAAGATTTTAATAGTGATAAATGAATTAAAAAATATATTGTCTCAAACCTTAGCCAGGAAAATTAATTCGTGTCTAAAAAATTAATTGGTGGTCTAATGAAAACATTAGTTCCTTGCACAGACTAATAAACGAAAATCAGAAGTTTTAAAAGAATAATATAGTTCTAAAGGTTATAATATAAATTAAGTTTTAAAAGAATAGAACAGTTCTAAAGGTTATAATATAAATCAATGATTAGCTTTAGATACTGAAATAATACTAATATAGTAAGAAGAAGATTCAAATCGGATGCTCGCCATTTGAAATGTTCAACTCGTGTGTATGTTCTTTTGAAAATTCCTTACTTAAGATACGAATTGGGTAAACAATCAGATGCTCGTATCTTCCATTGGAGGGGAGTTGTGCGTACTTAATTTTTATAGGCAAGGTGCACAATAGGAGCAAGAAGGAAACAAAGATATGAGGACCTCATTTACCTAAGCATATGAATTTTTTTAAAAAAAGATAATGATTTTATATTTTATATTTTGTGGGTTGATAACATCTTTTGTTCACTATTCCACCTGAATTATCTTATACTTTCAGTATTTCTATTAAATTTTTGAGAGGATATTAAGTGGTGAGATATAGTTGAAATTTATATTTGTAATAAAATTGAATTTAGCTATCAATTTTTAAAAAATAGAATTCTTGCTCTTAAAATATTTGAGAGCTTTGGTTTTTCATCTAATTCAAGGAGTCTAGGTTTTCATCTAATTCATATAAAAAATTATCTTATAAAACATTTTCCTAAAGACAACAATGAAGATTTTCTAAATACTATTAAAAGATCAAGATATTTGAATAAAAAATAATCTATTCAAGGTATTTTGAATGTTGAACAAGTAAATTTTTCCTCATTTGTTTGCCACATTAGTTTTTCACAAAGTCTATCATAGAAATTGACAAGGTTTAATCATAGAAATGATATAGTGGATAGCTTCTTGGTCTCAAATTCATAATCACATATTCAAATTTTATTCATAGATGCTATGCCCATGTAAAGGCTTGTAAAATTTGTGTTTAATATTTTTTTTCCCCCTTTGGTACACTTTAATTACTCATAATGAAAGGGTGAGAAATTATAATTTATGTATGGTATCTTCAAATGTCAAAATGTCATGGTTATCATGTTTTTATATTGTTGAGGATAAATTGATTTTCCTATAGAAATTAAAAAATAAAGTGAACAATATTAAAAAAAAACCAATGACATAAGTTGAGCCTATTTCTCATTACATTATTAGATTATAGAAAAAAATTGAACATGGTAAAATAACATGATATGTCAAGATTCCAATAAAGAGCAATCTACTTCAAGTACAACAATCAAGTATAGAATAACCAAGGGAAAACCTTATTGAAGGGAGAACCTAACCTCCAAAAGTCCACTCAAAAGTTCACTCAACATATTATTGAATCCTTGAAAACATTACTATTTGCTACAATAGACCTTTTCACAGCTAGATAACCACATGATTACACCAATATACATGAATGATGATTATTGCTATTACCTTATGTTGTGGTTTCACAACGCACACCCCATTTCTCTTAGAAATGGGGACCCTCTAGTAAAATGTTTTTGTCTCCTAGATCCCTAGTATGGGGCCTGGGTAATTTTGGGACTTCTCCTGGAGTTTGGATCCATCGTTTACCTCTAATTGAGGATAATCTAGTGCCAGAACTAGAAGAAATTCAATGAGTAAGGGTCATTTGTAGTAAAAGGTGCACTAGCACACATGCACACCTATTTAGGGTTTGCAAGTGTGTTAAATGCACCTTGTGCACACTTTTCTCCTTTGGAGATGCATGCCTATGCAAGTGTGCACCTCCAAAGGGTGTGGACTAGCCCGTGCCTATAAAAGCCTAGGACCCCCTTCCCTTCTCTTATTCTTCTCCGCTCTCCCCAACGAACCACACATCCACACCTTCTTAGGTACACCAAAAACTTGCAAAAACAAAAAAGAAAAAGTCATCAAAGGTGTGCACATGCGCACCTATTCAAGGTGCCCAAGTTGGCACCTTTGTTCATACTAAGAACCTAAAAAAGCTAAAAAACAAAGAACTTAACTTAAACCACCAAGGAAAGGTGCACATGTATGCACCTCCCCAAGGTGAACAGATGCACACCTTTTTATATGTAACCAAAAACACCTAGGATAATGGTGTATAGATGCACACCTATCAAGGTGTGCATTTGCACTACATTTTTAACACTAAGTGCCCCTACACTTGCACGTAGTTGTGCACATGTGCATGTGTGCACCTTAATAGGTGTGCAGGTGTGTAGGTGCACAACTGCGCCAAAAGACCCTTGATATGCCTTTTTAGTGCACCTAGCACACCTTAAGCGCACCTGTTAAGATGCACATCTGTGCTACTTTGCATTCCAGGGCTTTGTGGGGGGGATTTCAGCTGGGTTTTCACTATTTTGGTGTTTTAGTTTAGGTTTTCTAACAATTAGGGTTTTCTTTGAGTTAGATTTTTTAGCTATCTGGACTAATGTTTTTCTCTTTTGTGCAGATAAAGTGGCATCATTATCATCCTCACTCGCAAAAAAGATGGATCCCAAACTAGTAGTGTTCAAATACCAAGGTGTGCCAAAGAAATCTTGCTTCCAAGATAGACATGCAAAAATCATAGACACCTAGCTGGGACACATTGATTGGAACGCATTCCTCACTATATGCAATAAGCCTAAAGAAAGATCTGCAATGGTATTAGCTATGATCAGGTTCGGGCTGGTGAATGCAGCATCACATCCAACTTCTGTACAATCCTTTGAGTTGATAATGATCTTGGGAGATTATTATGTGCTTGAAGAACATGTTGTCAAGTCTGTCACAAGGGAGATAGTTTTGGACCTTAGACCAAGGATTATTGAGAAGATGTTTCATCTCCCAAGGGCCAATCAATATGTAAAGATGACCTATGACCAGGCAAAAAAATGGTATAGGGAGAACGAAAAGCAAGGTAAAGAAATAATACATTCTTCCTTCATTTTTAAACAAAACACCGACAAGTCAGAATGGGGAAGCTAGATATGACATGAGGGTAGATGAGGGATGATATTATCTACACAATTGTATTTTTGAGTACAGCCATGGGACTCCCTGCAATGGGGCACTTTAACATTTGGGTGGTGCACTTCATAAAGACCATTAGCATGACAAAAGTGCCAATGGATTGGGCCATTATCCTTAGTGAGAATTTACATGAGCATCTGGTGGGAGTCAAGACTAACCCCAAGTTCTATATGACATCATATTTGGTGTACTTATTGGCAGCAAGGACAATTGACTACCTAGGGCTGTGCAAAAGTGGAAACATGCAAGATGCAAATGCTTTGTCCTATGTGGTGTATCCTCAACTGGTGAAGAAGAAACTCTTAGATCAAAGCAAGGAATACAAGATAGTGAATGATAGTTTCATATTTGCAATCATCCAATTTATAGAGGGTGATTATGCTAAAAGAATATCAGTAGAGGCAATAGGAAGGATCACAAAAATTGGCGCCTACTACATTCAATTCAAAACATTCACATACTTGAGGGTAGCTGACATAGAGATAAACCAAAAGAAGCTCTCGAGATATCCATCATATAGACTCATTTTGTTGGAGATTGCCAGGCAACTCACGTCTGCCTATGGTAGCGAGGAAACAACACAAGAAGACATGGGTGTGGATGATCACCATAGATGCCTTCAAGGTCAAACAAAAGTAGGATATAATGATCTTTGTTTCAGAATGGGATGAATATGCCTTGGAAGAGTACAACTCCCCTCACCCATACTTTGATAATATTGGTGTTGGAAGCATGAATGATGATGATACTTCTATGGGGGAGTATTGTAGAAACATGATTATATCATGATCATGATGATATGTTAAATTCATGACTGTGTTTATCATTGATGTCAACATAGCAATTTTCTGTGGTATTTGATAGAAGAACAACATAAAGATCAAGTTGGTACGAACAGATCATTGAGTACTTTCACTAAGAGAGGTCAAAGGAAGATATTACTAAGTTTCTAGTGTATGTAGCTAACCTTGGAAGCATAAGACATTAAGTCTCAAAGAAGTTATGCAAGTTTTGGTGATGACTGTTCTGAGATAGAGTTTACAAAAGCATGTTCTAGTAAACTTGTTATATCTCTTAGCAAAGTTGTTATTCTAAGAAGCAAGGTTAAAGGCATATAGAAGACATTTTGGAGATGACATGCTAAGCTTGCTTGTCATGATTGTACATGTACGAAAAGTTATTCAAGTTACAAGGTGACAAATTAATGTTATCACTAAGTGTAATGTGTTCTTAATGAGGTCCTATAATAATTAATTGAGAAGGTGTAATAGCCAACTTGGGGAATTGGTTTATGGATTTTGTGTAAAGGAAAGATATTTTCCTTTGTTATGTATGAATATATGAACGATTACAAGAAGCACATAGAGCGGAATGCAAAGATAAACAAAACATAGCAAAGTTGGAGAGAACTTTGTTGCCGAGGTTTGATATTTGCATCCAAGGTTCATGACATGGTCTACAAGGTCTGATAGTGACAGGATAGAGGAAAGAGGCTAAAGCACAGTACAAACAATTATTCTGCAAAGAATAGTTGAGAGATTAGTTGGACAATGAATTTAGTGGTCTTGCCCCAGAAGTTGTTTGGACAGTGGGTCCTTCTATCTTCTACAACTCCTAATAGGGTTGAAATCTCCTAACAAGGATTTAAAGTCTCCTAACAGGGACTCTTATGTACTAAATGTGTTTATAGACTCCTAATAGGGTCCATCCTCTAACAAGGAATATATATATATATATATATATATATATATATATATATATATATATATATATATATATATCATTCCCACCAGAGTTTTCTCTTTGATCAAGGGTTTCCCTAATTAATAAATCTAGTGTACTTGTGTATGTGCATCTTGTTATGGTTGCTGTTTACTTTGGTTGAATGGTTAAGATTAATTAAGGTTGATAATTGTTTTAATTGGATAACTGATTCACCCCCCCTCTCAGTTATCTTGGTGGATTGGGTATGCGCAGGATTATGGTGTGCCAAAAAGTGGCGATGTGAAAAAAATAGAGTTTGAAGATGTCTAAAAGTGCTTCAAAATCTGCTCTGACTTTTTTTTCACCTATCTAGGTACTAAACCTAGAAAGTAAAGCCCAAGCCTTATCGAATATCTGATTTGATATTGGATATTCAATAACATGGAGAAATGTATATGAAATAATAAATTAGTTATTACATTATATAATTATAAAATAATAAATATATATTATATTATTTACGAAGATTAATACAGGTAAAATATAATATAATAGTATAAATATAATATAATTTAGTATAATATTATAATATGATATAATATAATATTATAATATATTATGTAATATTATATAATATAATATTATTATAATAATATAATAATAATAAATATCCTATAATATAATAATAATATTATTATATTATAATAGTATAATATATTATAAATTATAATAATATAATATAATACATTACCTAATATATAGTATTATAATATAAAATATAATATAATAATATATAATAATAATATAATAATAAATATACTATAATATAATAATAATATTATTATATTATAATAGTATAATATATTATAAATTATAATAATATAATATAATAAATTACCTAAT
Source organism: Cupressus sempervirens (assembly GCA_028749045.1). Lineage (NCBI taxonomy): Eukaryota > Viridiplantae > Streptophyta > Pinopsida > Cupressales > Cupressaceae > Cupressus > Cupressus sempervirens. The sequence continues at coordinate 236,713,437 of CM053789.1, read as the reverse complement.
ATATAGTATTATAATATAAAATATAATATATAGTAATGTAATATAATATAAATATATATATATATATATATATAATATAATATAATATAATAATATAATATAATATAATACAATATAATAATATAATATAATAATAAAAAATTAATATATTATAATATAATATATAATATATCTAGTAATATATGAATCGACAAAAATATTGGATATCCAATATTATATTAGATATTCGATATCTGTCAGACAATATAAAAACAAAAGAATAGAGCTCACAGGCTCATTTCAACAACACTTTTTATGCTAACTATCAAATATTGGATACCAATTTGGATATACGATATTAAGGTTTTAAAAAAAAAAATGTTTTAATTATTTTAAATATAAATTCAATAAATTTTATCATGATTTTGTTAGTTTTAGTTGAATCTAGGGTTTTTTTGATAAAAATTGTTAAAATTAAGTTTTTTTTAAAAATATATATTATGTTTTGCAATTTAATATGAATGGCTGATCAAAATGATGACACTGAGGCAAGGAATAATATTCCTTGTAACCCCCCACCAAATGATCTAGTGCCCCCACAAAATTGTCCACCAAATGATCCACTACCCCCTCAAAACCCTCCTCGAATCAAGGATTTGATAAATGAAAATCTCACCAAATTGAGGGTTTTGCGAAGAACATATAATGATGTACCCGCATTGGCTCCTATGTTATCCACATTAAAGACCATAGTGGATAACATTGAAACCCTTACCAACCAAAAAAATGCCGCTCTTCATTGGCATGGTGAAATGCACGAGATGTTTGATGATGGTTTGGACTATGATGAGGTGGCAACCCTCAATATAACCAAAGAGGATTTGGCTAGCCTTTTTGCAAACTCAAAAATGGGTATACCAGTCGATCCAAAAGAATCCAAACTATCGATTAAATGGTGCACAAATGACGCCATACGTGCAAACTTTTGGGATCGTTGGTGAATGCTTTTTGATATCCGTCCACATAGCAATTTAGACATGCCATTTTATTTTCTTAGAAAATTATATGCAGAATTTGTGTTGAAACTTAAAGTGAACTATTGGAGCATGAAGCCCAACATGGGTGTAGGACTAGGAGCTCCTCAGGATAGACCCTCTTCCTAGTGGAAGAAAGCTGACACTTTTGTCCCCCCCACTAATATCTCCCCCCCTCCTCAAGTGCAACATCCTGATATTATGGTAGAGGTTAGCTCTCAGACCATCAGAGCCATTCATAAGCTAAGTAGCCTAATGATATCTCAAGCTAGGTCAGTCTTGCCTCCCCATGTTGATGATGCTAGCACCAGTTCATCATCAGCTAGCTCATCACACATTTGTGTGCCTCACACTTGCATTACGTGTAAGAACATTTTTCTAGGTCCCATAGGTGCTCTTCTTGAGTATCATTTTGTATTAGACAAGGATACACCAGACACAGACTACAAACCTTGATGTGAGAGAGGAGGGGAATGTAGAGGCATGGACTCCTTCAGTGTCAGTATGTGTATACATTATTTTATTATGATAGATGTGATTTAAAGTTAATTTTTATAATAAAGTAATTTTAATTTTTAAGCCATATTGACTTATACATGTATGTGATCTTCATTCATGTTTAGTTGATGACCGAGGAGGAGCTCAGCTAGATTGATGATGCCACGCTCTCGACCATTTCATTTGGCCTTGAGACATCTACGGTACATTATGTTGTGTTTGCATTATTTTTTCTATTTGAGATTGTAGCATATATGGTTGCTAATCTTTCTTTTATCTTGTAGGTACCACCTGTCCCGAGGGGAAAAAAGTGCGGGGGATGAGCTAGCACACATTGACAAAGGAAAGGTAATTGATTTCTATTTGATTAAATATCTATGCATTCTTGTAAAATGTTTGTGGTAATGAAATTTAATTACATTCTTTATTGTATATAGGGCATGGCTACTGGCGATGAGCCTGTACAGATTTCACGTTGTAGATGATCAGGCATTTCCATTCACATCGAGAGCCCCATTGTATGTATAAGTATCATTTTATTTTTATTTTCCTTATCTTCATAAATAAATTCAAAACTAATTTCTGTGATATTAACAACTACTATTTTGTATCTCATAGGAGACTTCTAGTGCACATGAGGGTTGACGGGAGAGTTATGTAGATTTGATGTTGCGGCCTCTCTATCCTGAGGAGGAGCCTACAATAGTAAGTTGTAGTTTGAATTCATGATTAAATATGTTATAAATTTAGCATGCTATGAATTATAATTTTATAGTTTAAGTTGTAGATTCATCTGACAAATGTATTTGAACATACACAGCCCACAATCAGTGAGGTACACGCATTGCTGAGGGCATACGAGAGGACTCCTGACATGTGCAAGAGGTCGATGAGAGAGGTATTTGTTAAGAAATTTTAATAGTATAAATCTTCATTACAAAAAAGATCATTATGCATTTGAGTAATTCAATGTTAGATACAAAGAATCATATAAATTTAGTAGTCTAACTTTGGGTTTTCCTTTTTTGTTTATGTAGGAGGCATATGATCCACCTAGTTTAGCGAAGAGACTGCATTTTGAGCATCCACTAGCACCCTAGCATAGTATAGTTGTCGTAGGATGCGTCATGAGACATTTTGAGATGGCATATGCCGCATTGTTTACAAAAACATTGATATTATACACATTCTGATGGCATGATTAGCCACATTTTGTATATGGATCTATTTATTTTGATATATATATATATATTTGAGTACTTTGTCTATGGATACATGATCTTTGATATATATTTGTGTAAAATTTTGTCTATGGATACATTTATTTTGATATATATTTTTGTCATTTATGTGCACAATGATATACATATTAATTTAGTATCTAGTATTGTTCAATTTATCATGGATCATGTGTATTGTTCATGTTTATGGAATATCATTAATTGTGATTATGTTTTTTATATTCAATTCAAATGAAATAATTTGTGAATAACATTTTAACAACCTTTATTATCAAATTTGGAAGCAATTTTTAATTTGAAGTGCTATCATGACATAAACACACTTGTTAACCTCCTACACCAGGTTTAGATAACTCCAAATATGAATTTAAACTCCACCTTCAACCTTGAAACTAACTCTTGGCTTCAAATCTAATCTCAACATAGTTAAGGACTCCACTTCTCAGCCATGGATTCTATTCCCAACCACAAACTCATTCCTAGACTCATAATCTTTGATAACTAGCACTTCACTTTGTTACCATCCTCATACTACAACTTTTCAATTTCAACATAACCTCAAAATATCCCAATTTAAGAGACTTGATTGGATCAAACCTTTTTCACTTTCTTACTATCTCTCAAAAATGAGATAGGTTATTTTAGGCCTTAGCATCACCGTCCGACAGCACTCGATGGTTCATCGATAGCCCTGATGAGCTTCAAGTTATGACCCTCAGAAGATCGACCTTGAAATGTAGTTAGAGCACCTTGGAGATTCCTCAGTACGGGATGGCCGTGAACGATAGATGGTCTCTATGGCTGGAACAAAGTTGTCACTAGGGTTCACTTGCCCACCCAGAGCTAATGGCACTGATGATTCAATGCCAAGATTAGCAGTTTCAAAGTTACACTGTGATGCACCTCTGAATTGAGGCACACTATAAGTTTTGGCATCAAGCATGATCATTGTGCCGAATCCAAACAGAATGTGATCTCTTGAAAATAAGATAGATTATTTTAGGTCTTAACACACCATCCTATAGCATTCGATAGTTCATCAATAGCCCTCATGAGCTTCGAGTTATGACCCTCAGAAGATCGACCTCAAAATGCACTTAGAGCACCTTGGAGACTCCTTGGTACGGGGTGGCCACGGATGATGGATGATCTCCGTGGCTGAAACAAGGGTGTCACTAGGGTTCACCCGCCCACCTAGAGCTAATGGCACTAATGATTCGATGCCAAGATTAGCAGTTTCAAAGATACACCGTGGTGCACCGATGAACTTAGGCACACTATGAGTTTTGGCATCAAGTGAGATTGTTGTGCCAACTCCAAATGGAATGTGATCGCTAAAAAATGAGATAGGTTATTTTAGGTCTCAACATCACCAACCTGTAGCATTTTATAGTTCATCAATAGCCCTCATGAGCTTCAAGTTATGACCCTTGGAAGATCAACCTCAAAACACACTTAGAGCACCTTGGAGACTCCTCAGTATGGGGTGGTCACAAACAATGGATGGTCTTCGTGGCCAAAACAAGGGTGTCACTAGGGTTCACTCACCCACTCGAAGCTAATGGCATTGATGATTCAATGCCAAGATTAGTGGTTTCAAAGTTACGCTATGGTGCACCTATGAATTGAGGCACACTGCAAGTTTTGGCATCGAGTGAGATTGCTGTGCCGAATCCAGATGAAATGTGATCTCTCAAAAATGAGATAGGTTATTTTAGGTCTTAACATCATCGTCCTATAGCATTTGACAGTTCATCAATAGCCCTCACGAGCTCCAAGTTATGACCCTCAAAAAATTGACCTCGAAATGCACTTAGAGCACCTTGGAGACTCTTCGGTACGGGGTGCTCGCAGACAATGGATGGTCTTCGTGGATGCAACAAGGGTGTCACTAGGGTTCACCTACCCACCTAGAGCCAATGGCTTTGACAATTCGATGCCAAGATCAACGATTTCAAAGTTATGCTCTGGTGCACCTATGAACTGAGGCACACCGCAAGTTTTAGCATTGAGAAAGATCATTGTGCTGAATCCAAATGGAAGGTGATCTCTCAAAAGTGATATAGTTTATATTAGGGTTTGGCATCAATGTCTTGTATAATTTGACATTTCATCGATAGCCCTCATGAGCTTTGAGTTATGAACCTTAGAAGATTGACCTCGAAATGCATTTAGAGCACCTTGGAGACTCCTTGATACAGGGTGATTGTGGACGATGGATGGTCTTCATGGCTGGAACAAGGGTGTCGCTAAGGTTCACCTACCCACTTGAAGCCAATGGCCTTGATGATTCGATGCCAAGATCAACAGTTTCAAAGTTACGCTCTGGTGCACTTATGAATTGAGGCACATTGTTAGTTTTGGCATCGAGCGAGATCGCTGTGCTGAATCTAAATGAAAGGTGATATCTTGAAAATGAGATAGGTTATTTTAGGTCTCAACATCACCATCTTGTAAAATTCAATGTTTCATTGATAGCCCTCATGAGCTCTGAGATATGACCCTCGAAAGATCGACCTCGAAATGCACTTAGAGCACCTTAGAGACTCCTCGGTATGGGGTGGTCATAGACAAAAGATGGTCTCCATGGCCAGAACAAGGGTGTTACTAGGGTTCACTCGCCCACCTAGAGCCAATGGCACTAATGATTCGATGCCAAGATTAATAGTTTCAAAGTTATGCTCTAGTGCACCTATGAATTGAGGCACATTATGAATTTTGCTATCGAGCAAGATTATTGTGCCGAATCCAAACGGAAGGTGATCTCTCAAAAATGAGATAGGTTATTTTAGGCCTTAGCATCACTGTCATTTAGAATTTGACATTTCATCGATAGCCCTCAAGAGCTCTGAGTTATGACCCTCGAAAGATGGACCTCAAAATGCACTTAGAGTACCTTGGAGACTTGTTGGTATGAGGTGGTCGCAAATGATTGATGGCCTTTGTGGCTGGAACAAGGGTGTCACTAGGGTTCACCCACCCACCCAAAGCCAATGGTGCTAACGATTTGATGCCAAGATTAGTGGTTTCAAAGTTATGCAATGGTGCACCTATGAATTGAAGCACACTGCGAGTTTTGGTATTGAGTGAGATCACTGTGCTGAATCCAAACAGAAGGTGATCTCTAAAAAATGAGATAGGATATTTTAGGCCTTGGCATCACTGTCTTGTAGAATTTGACATTTCACCAATAGCTCTCACGAGCTCTGAGTTATGACCCTCAAAAAATTGACCTCGAAATGCACTTAGAGCATCTTGTAGACTCCTTGGTATAGGGTAGTCAAGGATGATGGATGGTCTTTGTGGCTAGAACAAGGGTGTCACTAGGATTCACCCACCCACTGGGAGCTAATGGTGCTGATTATTCAATGCCAAGATCAGCAATTTCAAAGTTACACTCTGGTGCACCTGTGAACTCAGGCACACTATGAGTTTTGGCATCAAGTGAGATCGCTGTGCCAAATCCAAATAAAAGGTGATATCTCAAAAATTAAATATGTTATTTTAGGTCTCAGCATCATCATCTTGTAGAATTTTACATTTCATCGATAGCCCTCACGAGCTCCGAGTTATGACCCTCAAAAGATTGACCTCAAAATGCACTTAGAGCACCTTGGAGACTCCTTGATATAGGGTGGTCACAAATGATGGATGGTCTCCATGGCTAGAAAAAGGGTGTCACTAGGGTTCACTTTCTCACCTAGAGCCAATGGTGCTGACAATTTGATGCCAAGATCAGTGGTTTCAAAGTTATGCTCTAGTGCACCTATGAACTGAGGCACATTGTGAGTTTTGGGATCGAGCGTGATCATTGTTCTGAATCCAAACAGAAGATGATCTCTCAAAAATGAGATAGGTTATTTTAGGCCTTTGCATCATCGTCCTATAGAATTTTACGTTTCATCAATAGCCCTCACGAGCTTTGAGTTACGACCCTGGAAAGATCGACCTCGAAATGCACTTAGAGCACCTTGGAGACTCCTCAGTATGGGGTGGCGATGAATGATGGATGGTCTCCATGGATGGAACAAGGGTGTCACTAGGGTTCACCCATCCACCTGGAGCCAATGGTGTTAACGATTCGATGCCAAGATTAGCGATTTCAAAGTTATGCTCTAGTGCACCTATGAACTGAGGCACACTACGAGTTTTGGCATCAAGTGAGATCATTGTGTTGAATTCAAATAGAAGGTGATCTCTCAAAAATGAGATAGGTTATTTTAGGCCTTCATATCACCATCCTGTAGAATATGACATTTCATTGATAGCCCTCACGAGATCCGAGTTATGACCCTCGAAAGATTGACCTCGAAATGCACTTAGAGCACCTTAGAAACTCCTAAATACGGGGTGGTCGTGAATGATGGATGGTCTCTGTGGCTAGAATAACGGTGTCACCTACCCACTCAGAGCCAATGGCACTAATGATTCGATGCCAAGATTAGCAGTTTCAAAGTTACACTCTAGTGCACCTATGAACTGAGACATACTATGAGTTTTGGCATCAAGCGAGATTATTGTGTCAAATCCAAATAGAAGGTGATATCTCAAAAATGAGATAGGTTATTTTAGGTCTTAGCCTCATTGTCTTGTAGAATTTGACATTTCACCAATAGCCCTCACGAGCTCTGAGTTATGACCCTTGAAAGATTGACCTCAAAAAGCACTTAGAGCACCTTGGAGAATCCTTAGTACAAGGTGGTCGCGGATGATGGATGGTCTCCATGCCTACAACGAGGGTGTCACTAGGGTTCACCCACCCACCCAAAGCTAATGGAGCTGACGATTCGATGCCAAGATCAATGATTTCAAAGTTACGCTCTAGTGCACCTATGAACTGAGGCACACAGTGAGTTTTGGGATTGAGTGAAATCGCTATGCCAAATCCAAACAAAAGGTGATCTCTCAAAAATGAGATAGGTTATTTTAGGTCTCAACATCATCATTCTATAGAATTTGAGGTTTCATTGATAGCCCTCACAAGCTCTGAGTTATGACCCTTGGAAGATCGACCTTGAAATGCACTTAGAGCACCTTGGAGACTCCTCGGTACAGGGTGGTTGCAGATGATGGATGGTCTCCATGGATAGAACAAGGGTGTCACTAGGGTTCATTTACCCACCTAGAGCCAATGGTGTTGATGATTTGATGCCAAAATTAGTGTTTTCAAAGTTTCTTTCTGGTGCACTTATGAATTGAGGCACACTGCGAGTTTTGGCTTTGAACGAGATCGCTGTGCCGACTCCAAATGGAAGGTGATATCTCAAAAATGAGATAGGTTATTATAGGCCTTGGCATCATCGTCTTATAAAATTCAACATTTCATTGATATCCCTCATGCACTCTGAGTTATGACCCTTGGAAGATCAACCTCGAAATGCACTTAGCGCACTTTGGAGACTCCTCGGTATGGGGTGGTCACGAATGATGGTTGGTCTCTGTGGTTGGAAAAAGGGTGTCACTAGGGTTCACTCGCCCACCCAAAGCTAATGGTGCTAACAATTCAAAGACAAGATTAGCAGTTTCAAAGTTATGCTCTGGTGCAACTATGAACTGAGGCACACTGCAAGTTTTGGCATTGAGCGAGATTACTGTGCCGAATTAAAATGGAAGGTGATCTCTTAAAAATGAGATAGGTTATTTTAGGCCTTGGCATCACCATTCTATAGAATTTAATGTTTCATTGATAGCCCTCATGAGCTCTAGGTTATGACCCTTAGAAGATCAACCTCAAAATGCACTTAGAGCACCTTGGAGACTCCTCGGTATAGGGTGGTCACAAACGATGGATGGTCTTCATGGCTAGGAAAAGGGTGTCACTAGGGTTCACTTGCCACTTGGAGCCAATGGCGCTAATGATTCGATGCCAAGATCAATGGTTTCAAAGTTATGCTCTGGTGCACCTGTGAACTAAGGCACACTACAAGTTTTGGCATCGAGCAAGATCACTATGTCAAATCCAAAAGGAAGGTGATCTCTCAAAAATGAGATAGGTTATTTTAGGTCTTAGCATCACAATTATGTAGAATTTGACACTTCATCAATATCCTAATGAGGTCTGAGTTATGACCCTCAGAAGATTGATCTCAAAATGCACTTAGAGCACCTTGGAGACTCCTTGGTATAGGGTGGTCGCAGACTATGGATGGTCTCCGTGGATGGAACAAGGGTGTCACTAGGGTTTACCTATCAACCAGGAGCTAATAGAATTAATGATTCAATGCCAAGATCAACGGTTTCAAAGTTATGCTTTGGTGATCCTTTAATATTAGAATGTTATTTTTATGCAATTTTATGGATGTGTAAATGGAAATTGAATAACTTTTGAAAATTGAATAATTCAAAAATGTGGAAACTAATGTCTCATGTCTAAAAGACAGAGACTAATAAGTATGAATCTAATCCTTAAGTAGTCTAGTAAGTTCAATATTATATTATAGATCTCTTTAGATGGGTGTATAAATCTCTTTAGGTGGGTGCATCGATAAAGAAAATGGCTATAACAACTTCCAAAGGGGAATTTACTATGCTTAGTTTTGTTCATGAAGAGAATAAACATTTCCCACATGCCCATTTCTTGAACCACTTATGAAATGAAGAAAACATCAGAAGTGCAAATTGGTGACAACAATTCAAATTTTTAATTAAAGATTTAATAATATTAATATTATCTAATGTTTAATATTAAAAAGTGTAATTTTCTTCTTCTTTTTTGATATAATTGAATACCTACAAATGTTTTGTGAATTCTAGATGTTTCTTTTGATGATTGCCCCTTTTATTGTTAAAGAACATTCAAAGCCAATTTTTTTGAGTAAAAATGGAGGATCTTATTTAATGAAGCTTGTGCACACTATGTTTTATTGTAAATTCTTTTAAAAAAATGTGTGCATTGCATCAATCTCTTGTGATACTCCAAGAAAGATTTTATAATTTTCTAGAAATTTTTTTTGAGATTGTTACTTGCAATAAAGATATTCTATAACAAATAATCCAATACATTAATCATTTAGAGAGAAAGTTGTATAACATGTGGTTACAAAAGCATGGAGTTATAAGAAGGAAAAAAAGAATATTTCATACATATAATTTATGTTAACATCAATTAAATTGTGATCAAGATGTCTTCAAAACCATTATGGGTCTTGGCTAGGTTGGGTTACATCGGTGTTCACTAGGTTGGGGTCTTGGCTTATGTAAGCGACACAATTTTTTGTATAGGGTTTAGGTTTCTAGCTTGGAGGGTGTCTTCATGTTGGAGTGCTTGAGATAAGTTTTGTGTTTCCCAATACAACCTAGCTCTATGTTCAATCTCTTGCTTCTTCTCTTAGTGGTGACTTTATTCTCTCTTACTCATGATTATTCTCTTTTCTTACCTATAGTGAATGGCTATGTTGATATGTGAAAGTAATGTTAGGCAATTTGTGAGAGATCAAGATTCATGTAATTTCTTTGGCCCCCTCTCTCTTTATCTTGGTGATGATATTTGAATACCCTTTGTGCTTCAAGGTTTATTCTTTTTAAAAATCTATGTTTGTGGTAGTTGGGATGCAACTTTAATAGTAAGTATGGCGTAGTAGTATGTGTCTTTCTCCTCCATTTGATTTTTCTCCATGTAGATGTTGAGAATTTTTTGGGGATTCTCTATGAGGACTCTTCATTTCTTTTATAGTGTCTCTATTTCTCATCCTTCTCAGAAGATTAAATTTCCTATGGTTGTTTTTGGTGGATCATCTTACGTGGTGGAGATCTCCCCTCTAAAGGGTGGGAAGTGTTCTATTTATTTAATAGCATTTTTTTTTAATATCTAGAGGTTTTATGGTTGAAGATCATTTTTTTTCCATGCTATGATTTTTGCACTAGGAAATCGGCTCAAAGAAGAGAAATAATGAGGTTTTCTTGCTTCTCGTTGAGTGATGCTATAACTTCTCTTTGGGGATCAATTATTGGTTTTGAAGATGCTAGGGATTATTTTTGGGATGTGTTTGGAGGAGTTAAAAATACTTGTTATTTCCTTATGGAAGGTTTTTTGGCTCCCAATTTTTGAGCTTTAAAGTTCTTTTCTATTATTTTCTCTTTGTGTGTTTTTATGTTTAGCGGGTTTGTTTCTCTATATGACTTGTTTCCCTTTTGGGTTTCTATAAAAGGGAGAAATGTTTCCTTTGTATGGGCAGATATAGTTATTTTTGGTTTTTCTCTAGTTTTATTAACATTGGTTGATAGTTTAGAAGGGCATTTTCTAGATATATGTTTTCTTTGGTTGGGAAGACATGGAAATTTTGGTAGACTTGGAACGTTTAGGATCCTTAGAAAAATCATTGAATGTTTAGGGTACTTTTCAAAACCCTATAATGTTTTAGGTTCCTTTCAAAAATCCATTGGACTTGTCTTTGGAGGCCTACCTATTCAACTAAGTTTCTTTTTATGTTGTGTTGTTCTAAGGATCTTCTCACTATAAATAGTTTCAAGGGCCTACCAACCCCTTCATATGTAAAAAGTAAAATCTAAAATGTAACTAAAGAGTAAAAATCTTATAGAAAGTTTATAAAAATTGAAAAACCAAGTCTCTATGAAATTAATATATCACAATGATGTAAAAGAGACAATCATGGAAAAAATTAAATTGATCTTTTCTTTTCAAGTACTAAATTATATCACGTAATTTAGACCACTCATCATAAATAAAAATAGAATAATTCAAATATTTTGCATGTATTTGGATATGTATGTGTTATTTTGAACTTGTCTTTTTCATTATTACAAAAACCATATATAAAAAAAACTTCACATTTTACATCATAATACATCATAAATCTTAGGAATTCTCCCCAACCCCCCCTGACAACTCTTCATAATGTACCTACACTCCAATATCATAAAAAATTAGTAAATCATTGTATTAAACAAGATAATCAGTGGTTCACTGAATCATTTTGAAGAAAATAACATAAGAAGTAAATATATCTAGTTGAGTGTTCCAATAGGGTCCTCTCTTTGTTTTAGGGTCTCCAACAGGGCTTCATGATTAACATTAGTAATAGTAAAAAGTTCTTTTACTTTTGGTCTTCCTTGATGCTTCAACAACTTTACATTTGTTGCTATAATAAGATGTGAATATATGAAAATTATTTTGTGCTTCTGATAGTCTTCGAATGTAGGAATTTTCTTCCTTCTAAGCATGTATGTCCGCAACCATGTTCCATCAACAACCACTAAACTAGTAGGATATGTGAATCCATCATCATCTATGATCAATTGTGCAAGCTTTTATTTACCTCTTACACAACGTGCTAACCAATAATCAGATTTCTCATCGTTCCCCTATGGTGCAACAAATGCAAAGACATGTCATGGCTGAAGTAGATCTGATAGATGGTTATGCTCAAGTGAACTTTCCATGTCATCATTTCTAATAGAGGGTATGATAGAAAATGGATTAAGATAATGTGGAGCCCATGTGTCCACCCACTCACTCGACTCATAGTGATCCCAATCACACTGAAAAAAACTAGGACAAAAGCAAGCTAGCTATCGTGTCCAAATGCTCCATGTACTAGAATCAAAGCTCTAGAATGAATGCATTTTTGATGAGTCTCTCACTATAGCACAATCTAATCTATCACTTATGGACCCTTACTCAAGTAACCAAAAGAACCCATGTACCATTGAATCAAGAGTCCCCCCGTGATAATGCTAAACTACACCAATCGACAATACTACAAGCATCAAGAAGCTCTATTTCTGAAATATTCAACTGCTGCTCAACTAGAGCTCTCTTCACACATGCCCCTACTCCATCATGTTCTCCTTTTCCATGGATGGACTCAAAAAAACTCCAAATATGAGGCACCCCACTCTCTACATGCATCCTACATAACCAATAAAACATGTGAGCATTCTTGAATTGACCTATACAATTATCTGACCAAATGTATCTCTATCCATAGCAATTGCGTGCTCATGTAAAAAATCAAAATAATTCTTGAAACAATGTTGCATAAACTCATGAGAGTGAGATCCATCATCACTCATATAAAATGATAGTCTCTAATAATCTTCCGATTATCTTCTGCACTATTAGGGGCATGTCTATATGTTATGTGAACAAAAATAGCAATCTGAATGGAGTTGTAATATTGAGATTGTGTCTCATTTTGAGGTTGCAATGTGTAGTTCTCAAAAAAATCAACAACTGATATAATAGTGCTAATGGGAAAAGTCTCCTTACACATTCTAAATTGTTGATCCTACCACTGAGACCTGTGACTATGTCTTGCATACTTGTAGAAAAGATTTGCCTTGAAATTTGAAATAAAACTAGCCACATTGATATCTATTTCAACCAATTCAAATCTAGAGCCCTCACCCCCACTCTTCAATGTGTATTTCACCATTTCATATACCTTTTTTTTACTATTGTCTTTCCAAGATCTTGTTCATGCCCCTCATGAAAACATGTGTCAAACTTGGATAAGCCACCACATTCTGAACACTTCTCATTTAAGCAAGCATTTCTATAAAAGAAACAACCATCAACTCTATGACATAAAAATTGATCTAGCAAATCTCTTGATGATTTTGGAAGCCCACTAGCACCACAATCCTCCAACATTTCTTTACTATGCAACATAGAACAGATGGAGCATAATAGTTCATGGTGCATAGAAAACTTAAAATGATATTTGCAACAACATGTATTTCAAACTTTGAGTGGCACACAATAAAATGGCTTTAATGATTCAAAAGCCATTTGTGATATATGAAGACTTGGATGACTCTCCCTAAATTTTTTGAACTATTGGCATTAAGTTATTATTTCCATTAGTGACAACACTTATCTATATTAGTATAGCTACTGAGCTCAACACTCAGTTTCCTACACTCACTGAGCTTAGAAGTGTTTAGCAGTTTACACCAAGCTTCACAGTATCTATCGAGCGTCTCACTGTCTACTGAGAAGTTAGACTATGTCATGGGAATTCAATGTAAATTGAGCATGGAAGTTATAATGTTTACCAAGTAAAGCAAGGTAAACTTGGGGTGCAGTATCTACTGAGTAACACTACATCTACCAAGTCACCAATGGTCATCGAGTTCAGAACTATGTCGAGTGATTAGTATGGAAAGAGCCTTCACTTCTACCAAGTGCATGACGATGCCAAGTAATGCAATGGACACTGAGTATTAGAAGGTCACTAAGTTAGTTCAGTGAACCCGAGTTATTTACTATTGGGTCGACTCAATAATGTTTTGTTCACTTGTGTTTTAGCCGACCTTGTAGTTATAATTATTGGAATGATATATATGTAAAGCATTATATCATTTAAAATGTATGGATGAGAGTATTAAGGAATAGACATGTAATTTTTTGAGAAGAGAAAATGCAAATCAATAGTAGGGAAAAATACTCAGCTAGGTCAACAAGCAATAGTAAAAATCCATCAATCACAAGAGGTGATCTATACTTCAAAGATCTAATTAGCAATCAAGTTGTGAGTCAAATCTACTGTTTCATCCTAACAAGTGAACCAATCTCTAAATCCTTTAACAAGGTAGACTTAATAGTCTTTTGTAAATCTCTTAACTGAGTGCATACTTCATTGTATGTTTATAAATCCTCTAACAAGGTGGACCTAGCAGTCCTTTGTGCTCCTAATAGGGTAGATCACCAGAAGTGGTCAATGTAAGCCTTAACAAGCCAACTTTATACTGTAGTATTGAAATTTTTCGAGTATCATCTCCAACCCAATTTTACTTTCTATTTGGAAGGTTTCTGGGTCACCAAATCACTATGTACATGTGTTATGAATGTTTGATCTCTCATATATGTAGTAGATTAGATGAATGAATGGTGAATAGCATATATGATTAAAGTTCTGAATTTTTTAAAATTTTTGAAGTTATTGATTCATGCCTTCCCTCTCAATAACTTATCATATCTTGAATATTTCCAAAAATTGGTATCAGAGCTTTTTTGGTTCTCAGGATAAAGTTTGACAGCTTGAGCAAAGATCAAAGACAATGGAGATATTCATACTTGACAAAGCTATTGGAAATGAAAAGCTAAATCATGAAATGGCCATGGCTCAACTCAAAGAAGCAAAGGAGCATCTTTCCCAATCCCTAAAAAGAAGGAAGGAACTTGCAAGACAAATGAATGAACATTAGTATGTTGAAGAAAAGATTGAAGACCTTTTACCATCAAATAGTTTAGATGAAGCCAATGAAGCAATCAAAGAACTTCTAGGAAAGAATCGTTCTCTGCAAGAAGAAGTAAGAAAATTGAAAAGAGAACAAGAAATTCAGTCATTGAGAATGTGTGAGATTTTGGAACAAAGAAGCAAGGCTATAGAAGACTTGGAGTTTAGGAACAATAAAATTCAAAATCAATCCCTTTAGCATGAAGATCTTTTAGATCAAGTATCTAATGCAAATGAAGAAATTATGAATCTGAGATCTAAAAATGAAAGCCCAAGGAATTATTTAATCACTGAAAGACAAATCAATGAAAGCTTACAAAATGGCTTGAGATTTGAAAGAAAAATCAATGAAAGTTTGGAAAATGACTTAATCACTGAAAAGCAAGTCAATGAAACGATAATGAAATCTCAAACAGACATGACTCAATTAAATCAACAAAGTGAGAAGAATCTTCATAGGCAAAAAGGTAAAGCTGGTCTTGGATATAAGGAAGAAGATGAAACCTCCAAAAAAGGTGCCCAAAGGAATCAAAGACCTACTTGCAATCACTATGGTAAGTCAAGTCATACATCAAACAAATATTTGAGCAATGGAAAAGGTAAATTCAATGGTAAATGCTACAATTGCAGTTAGCATGGTCACAAAGCTAATGAATGCAAGGAGAAACCAAAATTTGAAGGCAATTTTCAAAAATGCAAGAAGCATGGTCACAAGGCATTCCAATGTAGATCAAAATCATTCAATCTAGCTAAATAACTTGTTAAAGAAATATTTGGATGGAACTAGAATACCTAGAGTAGATGTCATTATTGTGGAGAATATGGACACATTGGTATAAACTGTGCAAGACATCACCAAAGGAAGAAGGACATTACTGTAAGATGCTATACATGCATAGAACTCGGTCATATAGCTAAAAGTTTCATGAATATAGGAAGAATTGAAGATGAAAAGAAATCTAAAGATGATAACATTCGAAAGCAGATGAGACAACAGTGGATTCCTAAATCTACCTAGTAGAATAGTTCAAATGATGGCCATGTCACTCAAGAAGTGGGTGACTCCACCATTTTTAGTTAGATTCATAAACAAGGATATGGAACTGCATCTTCAAGTGATATCTCAAGTAGTTCCAAATAAAAGAAAGAAAAATGATCAAATCATTATTCCAGATACAAAAGGATCAAGGAAAGCATATCTTTTGCCGAGTTACATCTACCGAGGAAATTTAGTTAAAGACTTTGTTGGGCTAGGTTGGGAGTAACAAAAGTTTTGTTTGATCACTGAGTTGCAAGCTTCTATCGAGCAAGTGAATGAATGGTAGCTTGTCAAGAACTATGTCATCTCAGCTACTTTTGTACTGAGTATTAATGGAAAAACTTTCATCAAAAAGGCAGAATTTGATTTCATTCTTCACCATGATTTTAGAGCTAAGAGATTTCTAGGTGTACTCAAGAAAATTCCAAGTGATTTCAAGCAATTTTGTAGCAAAGAATTTGTTCAAAAACTTTCGTACACCTACCGAGTAGTGATGGCATCCGAGAGTAGCAGTAATAGCAAGGCAAAGAAGGGTTTAGAGATGCTAGTAAGGGGTGTAGAATAGAAAGCGCCTAACTTCAAAATTGTTCTGGCCATTGCAAAGTCACTTGACCCTAATGGAGCTCAATCCCAAATTCCACCAAAGGTACTCCTCATAAATGATATTCGTACTCATTTTAAATGTTCTATTTAAGAGATTGGAAACCTAGAAATGGACAATGCCCTAGGAGAAATGAGTGTTGATGGCTCTTTGAAACTCGAGCATAAGCATCCAAAGACGAAAGGATTAACCCATATCTTGCATATGCCAAGAAGTTTTTAGATTAAGTGGATCAGGTACATACTCAGTCGTGTTCACAATGGTCAACTATGGTTAGAGAAGCTAGTATTAATCACCAAGAAGATTATTCATAAGATTACTAGTCTCCCCATACTCAGCAAAGCCAAAACTACCAAAATCTAGGTCAAGACGAACTTTAGAAGAAAATCCTAGCTGAATGGGACGGTAGAGGTTTGAAGGTTAGCATTGTTTTTGATGTTGAATTAAAGTTTGGCATCCACATCATTTCTCATAAGATTTATAGCTCTAGTCATTTGAACAGTGTCCCCTGTGAGGCTGTGGATTTGGCATTCAAGATTGTGAAGAAAAATCTAGAATTTGATCTGTTAGAATTATTGTTGAAATAATTGAACAAAAACATGGACATAATAAGGACCTGAAAGAATAATCCCTAGAAATTTTGCTCCCAATTAACTTGTTTATTTTTCTATGTTCAAAAATTCTTTCCATCAAAGGGCTTAGTTGTATGGAGAAAAGACACCCCAATTCTATATCAGATTAATGAGTTTATTGCTAAGATGGGCGAAAACTTTGAGAAGGTTATGGATAATTATTTTGAATATTTCAAGGAAAGAATGAATCATAGGTTCCGAATTCCACCAAAATTGGTTGAAGACTACAAAGATTATGTATGCTTCATGGTTGACTGTGATAAAGTATAGATTCAGGTAGTCAGACCTCGAGTTGCATGGGTGAAACCTCTTCCTTATGGGGTCAATATTGACGAAACTAGGGATATTATTGAAGCACTGGTGAATGAGCCTATAGATCCTAAACTTCTTGCCTTTGGCACTTATGATGAAGCAAAGGCTAGAATTGAGTTTGAAATCAAGCTACCCTAGGTTATAAGCAAAGGCAAGAGGAAGATAACAAAATTGAAAACTGCAACTAGCCCTCTAATGCTTACTAAAGGTAAAGGAGAGGATGAAGAAGAAGAAGAAGAAGAAGAAGGCAAAAAAAATGAATTTGAAAAAGAAGAGGAATTGCCAAAGAAGAAAGGAAAGGTGTTTATCACAAAACCTCAGAAGCAACCAATTGCAGTATTCACTAGGAGAACCAGGAAAGACAAGAAGGAAACTATACTTGTCAGGCCTCCACTCCCATTTGAGGAAAGGCTAAAACAGTTAAGGATTGGAGTAGGCATCAATAATTTTAAAGCTCTCAAATATGAAACTCAGACTCCTATAGAGAAAAAGGAGATTGAAGACTTGGTAATGGAAAAGTTAGGAACTTGGAAATTCTCTCTTGATCAATTTGCATATCAAATTCCAGCAGTACTTCTTGACAAAATAAAAGTTAGATGTGAGAACACGGTACAAACTATCAAAGATATATTTGAGAAAAAAACTAAAGGAATTAGTACCCAGTCCGACAGATGCAGAAGTCAAAAAGGCATTGAAAGGTCATGAAGGAAGAATGAATATGAGATTAAATACTTATCTTATATTATTAAAAGACATTGAATCAGTTGTCAAAAATGCTACGGATGTCTGGAATGATGCATATCATCTCAGGAAGCCATCAGATGATCCTATTGAAATTAAGGATGATGATAGCAGTGACAATGTTAATTTTGATAAGACTCCATCTATCACAGTTACACCAGGAGAGCTACATGCACTAATGGAAGAAAAAGAGGAAGAATACAAGGAGGAAGAAGCACTTGAGGAAGAAAAAGATGAAGATGACCCAGAAAGAATTTTAGTAGCAGTTATTGCATCCCTTCCTCACTCTCCACCAAAGACTATTAAATCTACTATGGAGACAACTTCTACAAGTTAAATTGTGAGCACAATAGCCACTTCAATTGCTCAATCTTCACCAACCTCCTCCCAACTCTAGGTATCTAAAACAAAAGTTCCAAGCACTTTATCTACTGAGCTGCCTATCACTTCTTCAGCTACCGAGTTAGCTTCCTTAGCTCCTTCACCATCAGCTAGTGCAACAGTAAGTTCTAAATTTTTTTCTTTATCAATTCTAGTAAGTTCTACAGTTTTGTTTTTGTCAATATTATCTATATCCACTTCAACTCCAATCAGTTCAGATATTGCTATGATTACTCTACCAAGTGTGTCACCATTTTTGAAAAGTGTTTCAGTTTTTGATCTAGTTAGTACTTCTATTGGCATTCAATCCTTGAGTTCTATCCCATTTTTTACTGCTAGCCCTTCTATCTCCACTATTGTGTCTATTCCAAAGGTCAAACCAGTAATCATAGAAATCAAACAAAAGAAACCATTAAAAATTTTGATCACTGGAAAGGAAATTGAAGAAGACATTGACTTAGACACATAGATAGTAATATCAAAAATTAACTTTGACACTGCTACCATTGAAGATATTAGATTAGCCAGTCAACTCATAGAGATGAAAGCTACGCAGAAGTAGTTAAGATTTGAAATGGATAAGGAGTATAGATAATTGAGAATGCCAAGGATATAATTACAAAAGCTATAGGTGTTGAAGTAGATTCCACTCAGCATATTTTGATTTAGTTAGAAGAGGCAATATAGAAATTTAATGAAGATCCTTCCAGACAAGAGAAACTAATTGAAAAGGCTGAAAGGAAATTCAATGACAAGGTGCTAGAGCATATTGCTCAATAGATAGAAATCAAGCAAGTTGAATTCTCCACACTTTTGGATAATTTCAAAAATTCTTTTAATAATGTAGCATCACTTTTTGCCAAACTTTGTGATGTTTCTAGTTTTACTAAAGAAATAAAGGATAAGCTAAATAAGATTTGACATTGATATAGAATCAAGTGCATCTAAGCTAAAGGTGGACTCCTCCTCCACAATCTCCCATCACACCAAAATAAGATATCTAGCAGATGTGTAGGCAGAACTATTGAGAAAGGAAGCAAGGATCTGGTATACACTAATAGATAGCCAGAACATGATCCTTCCTATCATGGATACAATGTAAAAACATATTGCTCATTGCAAAATATTGGTCCAAGATCAGAACTTCTTAGTGGTTGATCACATGATCCAATTATCAGCAGAAGTTCAAATTTCTCTCTCCACCTGTCAAATTTTGCAGCAGACTTGGGATAATAATTTTGCCACCATCCTTAAGGTACATCAAGATTTTCTATCTCACTTTGGTATAACCATATAAACTATATGTGTTGTCCTTTGGCATTATTGTCAAAAAGGGGGAGAGATTTAGCATAATAAATGGGGAGAGTTATCAGTATAAGTGAAAGGGGAGTTAGCACTCAATAGAGTTAGCATGTGTACATAAGTATCTTAGTATATACATTACAAGTCATCAAGAAGATATATGGAGAAAAGTATATGCAGCAATTCTACAAAGATCAATTTTGAAAAACCAAAATTCAGTGAGTCAAATTATGTACATATGTTTTGGCTTATAAGTGTTTTGTCAGCAATGCCAAAAAAAACATAGTTTGACTTACCTACAAATAGTGTTTAGGATGTGGCGTGCGGTCTCTAATAATAATTCTCAACTTTAACATGTCTTTAGCATTGGGTGATACTCATTAGCTAGAGTGCCAAAAATGTTTAATTTCTTCCTTCACATCATTGGATAGTTTCTTATCAAAACATGAAAGTCTCCCACCAAATGCCCATGTTTCATTTTGAAGAGGATCATCAATTTTCTCTCGTTGACTAAGTGCTCTTCTCAAAGTAGTACGATTTAGGTTCAAATCAATACAATTTTGTCTCATATATCTACCCTTTCTCAAATGATGACTTACCAAAGACATTGTAATAACCATTCGAGCAGCTTTTTTATCCTTCTCCCTACTATTTTTCCCAATGCTATTGAGAGCACTAAAAAGATTCTTCACAATATTGGCATTTCTTTCCAACTTTTTATTGACATGAATCTTCAATTTGGAAAGCATAGGTCTCATCTTTTGCATCTTTAATAAGTGCATGAAAAGTTGACATTGCTTCGCCACTGTCTTGTTGCTGAAAAACATCTTATATAGTCTTGAAGCCCATAACCGAATGGTTCTTTCTAATTGTTTCGCTTCCAAATTGGTAATAATCATTTCATCAATTTCAATTATCCATTTTTGTGTTCTAGAACATTCATGTCAATTATAATTAGGAGATATGTAAGGTTCTTGTGCATTAGGTTCCTGTGCATTGTCATGTTTGGCATGGTCAATTATGCAATTTACATTATGACCTGGTTGCATTTTGTCCTCTAAATTTTCATTCTCTAAATTTTCAATTCTGGCATTTTCATTCTCAATTGGTACTTTTTTATTCCCCAACTGCTCATATTCATTATCTGACTCTATAATTTCACCTTCAACTAATTCATCATCAACTTGACTGATATTTAAGATACCTTGTCTTTTCCATCAATGTTCTATTTTTTTCCTTTCCTTATATGTCGTAATGTCTTCGTTGGATACCTTCCTTTTGCATTTATCCTTTCAACAACTGCTGCTCCTCATTCAAATGACAGTATCGGACACCTAGGGTTATATTATGAAACTTTTTTCGATTGGTTGGGCCCCAAAATATGACTTTTTGTAAAACTTGTGAAAAAGACCCACAGAAAGAAATGTTGTCGGATCTGTAGTGACAGGGAATATTTGGGGAAAATCATGTTAGTAAAATTGGATATCCAATCTTAAATGGGATATCCAATATTGGCAGCAAAAAAATTGGAGGGAAAAATGAATTTGTGAATTATATGACTAATTTGAGTTATGAAATATGTAAAGATATAATATATAATCTACAAATATATAATATAATAACGTAACTATTATATATAATATAATATATAATCTGTATATTATATAATATATATAATATATATATAATAACATAACATAAAGATATAATCTATAATCTATTAATAGATAATAATATATTATGTTATTATTATTATTATTATCTATAAATATAATATATATTATAATATTATATTATTATTATTTTTACTATATTTTTACTAAATATAATTATATAATATATTATATATATATGTTATTAATATATATTATTATTATTATAACCTATGATATTAATATATAATAATATATTATGTTATTATTATTATAACCTATAAATATTATATATATATATATATTAATATATATATAATTATTATATTATATTATTATTATTTTACTATATTATTATTATTATTATTACTATATTATTAGTATTATTATTACTATATTATTATATTTTTACTATATTATTTCTATTAGAATTGTTTACATGGGTTGAAGGGGGTCATAGGATGACCTATGACCCCTTTCGACACATTCCATGATGACATATGTCCCTAATGGTCCTACAACCCCTAGGGACATATTAGAAGCATTTATATGGGTCCAAGAGGGTCACAGGATGACGTTTGACCCCTTTGAACATATTCTATGATGACAGATGTCTCTAGGGGTCCTACGACCACTAGGGACATATTAGAATCATTTCTATGGGTCAAAGGGGGTCAAAGGATGACCTCTGACCCTTTTCGACACATTCCATGATGACATATGTCTCTAGGGGTTCTAGGACCCCTGGGGACATATTAGAATTATTTATCTAGGTCGAAGGGGGTCACAGGTCATCCTGTGACCCCTTTCAACACATTCCATGATGACATATGTATCTAGGGGTCTTAGGACACCTAGGGACATGTTATAATTGTTTATATGGGTCGAAAGGGGTCACAGGATGACCTATGACCCCTTTCGACATATTCCATGATGACATACATCCCTAGGGGTCCTAAGACCCATAGGGACATATTAACATCATTTATATGGGTTGAAAGGGGTCATAGGATGACCTATGACCCCTTTCAACAAATTTCATGATGACATATGTCTATAGGGGTCCTAGGACCCCTACAAAAATATTAGAATCATTTATATGGGTCGAAAGGGGTCACAGGATGACCTATGACACATTTCAACACATTCCATGATGACATATGTCCCTAGGGGTCCTAGGACCCCTAGGGACATATTAGAATCATTTATATGGGTCAAAGGGGGTCATAGGATGACATATGACCTCTTATGATAAATTCCATAATGACATATGTCCCTAGGGGTCAAAGGACCCCTAGCAACATATTAGAATCATTTATATGGGTCGAAGGGGGTCACATGATGACCTTTGACCCCTTTCAGAACATTCCATGATGACATATGTCCTTAGGGATCCTACGACCCATAGGGACATATTAGAATCATTTATGTGGGTTGACGGGGGCCATAGGATGACCAGTGACACTTTTTGATACATTACATGATGACATGTCCCAAGGGTCCTATAACCCCTAGGGACATATTAAAATCATTTATATGGATAGAAGAGGGTCACCAGATGACCTCTGACCCCATTTGACACATTCCATGATGACATATGTCCCTAAGGGTCTTAGCACCCCTCGGGACATATTACAATCTTTTATATGGGTCGAAGGAGGTCATAGGATGACCTATGACCCCTTTTGACACATTCCATGATCATGTATGTCCCTAGGAGTCTTACAACCCTTAGGGACATATTAGAATCATTCATATGGGTTGAAGGGTGCAGAAGATGACCCATTACCCATTTCGACACATTCAAAGATAACATATGTCTCTAGGAGTCCTAGGACCTCTAAGGTAATTTTAAAATTATCTATATGGGTAGAAGGGGGTCACAAGATGACTTATGACCCCTTTTGGCACATTCGCAGATGACATGTCCCAAGGGGTCCTAGGACCCCTAGGGACATATTATAATCATTTATATGGGTTGAAGGGTGTTAAAGTATGACCTATGACACCTTTCAACACATTCCATGATGACATATGTCTCTAGGGGTCCTATGACACCTAGGGACATGTTATAATTGTTTATATTGATCGAAAAGGGTCATAGGATGACCTATGAACCCTTTTGACACATTCCATGATAACATATGTCCCTAGGGGACCTAGGACACCTAGGTACATATTAGAATCATTTATATGGGTAGAATGGGGTCATACGATGACTCACGACCCCTTTCGACACATTCCATTAAGACATATTGTCCTAGGGGTCCTACGACCCTTAAGGTCACATGATGACCTATGACCCCTTTTAACAAAATCCATGATGATGTATGTCCCTAGGGGTTCTAGGACACCTAGAGACATATTAGAATCATTTATATGGGTCGAAGGCAGTCACAAGATGGCCTATGACTCCTTTCAACACATTTTATGATGACATATGTCCCTAGGGGTCGTACATATTAGAGTCATTTATATGGGTTTAAGGGGGTCATAAGATGACCTCTAACCCCTTTCAACACATTCAATGATGAAATATGTCCCTAGGATCTTAAGACCCCTAGAGACATATTAGAATCATTTATATTGGTCGAAGGGGGTCACACGATGACCTATGACCCCTTTTAGCACATTCTATGATGACATATGTTCCTAGGGGTCTTAGCACCCCTATCGACATATTAGAATTGTTTGTATGGGTTGAATCCTATGACCCCTTTCAAAATATTCCATGATGACATATGTCTCTAGGAGTCCTAGAACCCCTAGGGACATGTTATAATTTTATATATGGATTGAAAGGAGTCATAAGATGACCTATGAATTTTTTTAACACATTCCATGACAACATATGTCTCTAAGGGTCCTAGGACACCTAGGGACATGTTATAATTTTTTATATGGTTTGAAAGGGGTCACAGGATGACTTATGACCCCTTTTGACACATTGCATGATGACATATGTCCTTAGGGGTCCTAGGAACCCTAGGGACATATTAGAGTCATTTATATGGGTTGAACGGGATCATAGAATGACCTATGACCCCTTTCGATACATTCCATGACAACATGTCCCTAGGGGTCCAAAGAACTCTCAAGACATATTAGAATCATTTTTATGGGTCAAAGAAAGTCATAGGATGACCTATGGCACATTTCAAAATATTCCATGATGACATATGTCCATAGGGGTCCTAGGATCCCTAGGGACATTAGAATCATTTATATGGGTCAAAGGGGATGATAGGATGACCTATGACCCCTTTCAACACATTTCACAATGAAATATGTCCCTAAGGGTCCTAGGACCCCTAGGAATATATTATAATTGTTTATATGGGTCGAAGGGGGTCACAAGATCACCTGTCATCCCTTTCGGCACATTCCATGATGATATATGTTCATAGGGGTCTTAGGACCCCTATGGACATATTAGAATCATTTGTATGGGTCGAAGGGGGTCCTTTTGACACATATTAGAATTGTTAATATGGGTCAAAGGGGGTCACAAGATGACCTATGAACCATTTCTGCACATTCCATGACAACATATGTCTCTAAGGATATTATTAGAATCATTTATATGGTTCAAATAGTGTCATAGGATAACCTATGACACATTTCAACAGATTCTATGACAACATTTGTCTTTAGGGGTCCTACAACTCCTAGGGAAATATTAGAATAATTTATATGCATCGAAGGGAGTAACAGGATGACCTATAACCCCTTTCGACACATTCTATGAGGACATATGTCCCTACAGGACCTAGGAGCCTTAGGGACTTATTAGAATTGTTTATATGGATCGAAGGGGCTCATAGGATGACCTATGACCCCTTTCAGCTCATTCGATGATGACATATATCCCTCGGTGTGCTAGGACCCCTAAGAACATATTATAATTGTTCATATGAGTCGAAGGGGTTCATAGAATGTCCTATGACCCCTTTTGACACATTCTATTATTACATATGTCCCTAGGGTCCTACGACCCCTATGAACATATTAGAATTATTTATATGGGTCAAAGAGGGATATAGGATGATCTATGATCCTTTTTGACACATTCCACGATGACATATGTCCCTAGGGGTCCTAGGACTCCTGGGGACATATTAGAATTATTTATATGGGTCGAAGTGGGTCACTGGATGACCTTTGACCACTTTCCGCACATTCCATAATGACATATGTCTCTAGGAGACCCAGGAACCCTAAGGACATATTAAAATTCTTTATATGGGTCAAAGGGGGTCATAGATCAGCACATTCCATGACAACATATGTCCTTAAGGGTCGCAGGAGCCCTAGGGACACATTAGAATCATTTATATAGGTTAAGGGGGTCAAATGACCTATAACCCATTTTAACACATTCCATGATGACATATGTCCCTCAGGGTCCTAAGACCCCAAGGGACCTATTAGAATCATTTATATGAGACAAAGGGGGTCACAAGATGACCTATGATTCCTTTCTACACATTCCATGACAACATATTTTCCTAGGGGTCCTAGGACCCCTAGAGACCTATTAGAATCATTTATATGGGTCAAAGGGGATCACATGATCACCTATGAAAACTTTTGGCAAATTCACTGATGACATATGTTCCTAGGGGTCCTACAACCCCTAGGGAAATATTAGATTTATTTATATGGGTCAAAGGGTGTCATAGGATGACCTATGTCTCTTTTCGATACATTCTATGACAAGAAATCTTTCAAGGGGTCCTACGACCCTTAGAGACATTAAAATTGTTTATATGGGTCGAAAGGGGTCATAGGATGAGCTATGACCCTTTTTGACACATTCCATGATGACATATGTCCTTAGGAGTCCTAGGATACCTAGGCACATATTTGAATCATTTATATTGGTTGAATGGGGTCATAGGATGACCTATGAGCCCTTTTGAAAAAAATTCATGATGTCATATGTGTCCTAGGGACCCCTAGGGACATATTAGAATTGTTTATATGGGTCAAAGGAGGTCATAGGATGACCTATGACCCTTTTTGAAAGATTATATGATGACATATGTCCCTAGGGGTCCTATGACCCTTAGGGACATATTAGAATCATTTACATGTGTTGAAGGGGGTCATAGGATGATCGATGAACCCTTTCAACACATTTCATAATGACATATGTCCCTATGGGTCCTAGGACCCCTATAGACATATTAGAATCCTTCATATTCCTTGAAGGAGGTCACAGGATGACCTCTAACCCCTTTCGACACATTCCATGATGACATATGTCCGTAGTGATCATAGGACCCCTAGGGACATATTAGAATCATTTATATAGTTTGAAGGTGGTCATAGGATAACCTATCACCACTTTCAGTACATTCTGTGATTACATATGTTGCTAGGGGTCCTAGGACCCCTAAGGACATATTAGAATCATTTGTATTTGTCAAAGAGGATCACAGGATGACCTATGATCCATTTCAACACATTCCATGACTACATATCTCCCTAGGAACATATTAATTTTTTTTTATATAGGTTGAACATGGTCACACGATCACTTATGACCCCTTTCAGCACATTCTATGATGACATATGTTTTTAGGGGTCCTAGGACCCCTATTGACATATTAGAATCATTTGTATGGGTTGAAGGGGGTCATAGGATGACCTATGACCCTTTTCAAAACATTCTATGATGACATATGTCTCTAGGAGTCCTTGGACCCCTATGGACATGTTATAATTTTTTATATAGGTCGAAAGGAGTCATAAGATGACCTATGAAATGTTTTGACACATTCCGTGACAACATATGTCTCCAAGGGTCCTAGGACACCTATGAACATGTTATAATTTTTTATATAGTTTGAAAGGGGTCACAGGATGACCTATGACCCGTTTTGACAAATTCCATGATGACATATGTCCTTAGGGGTCCTAGGACTCCTAGGGACATATTAGAGTTATTTATATAGATTGAATGGGATCATAGGATGACCTATGACTCTTTTCGACATATTTCATGATGACATATGTCCCTAGGCATCCAAGGAACCCTTACAACATATTAAAATCATTTTAATGAGTGGAAGGGGGTCACAGGATGACCTATGACACATTTTGAAAAATTCTATGATCACATATGTCCATAGGAGTCCTAGAATCTCTAGGGACATATTAGAATCATTTATATGGGTCAAAGGGGGTTATAGGATGACCTATGACCCCTTTCAACACATTCCATGATAACATATGTCCTTAGGAAACATATTAGAATTGTTTATATGGGTCAAAGGGGTTCACAAGATGATCTATCATACCTTTCAGCACATTCCATAACAACATATGTCTGTAGGGGTCTTAGGACCCCTATGGAAATATTAAAATCATTTGTATCGGTCGAAAGGGGTCATTTTTACACATATTAGAATTGTTTATATGGGTAAAAGGGGGTCATAGGATGACCTATGAACCATTTCTACACATTCCATGATGACATATATCCCTAGGGGTTCTAGGACCCCTAGAGACATATTAGAATCATTTATATGGGTCGTACGGTGTCATAGGATAATCTATGACACCTTTCGACACATTCCATGACAATATTTGTCTTTAGGGGTCCTACAACTCCTAGCGACATATTAGAATTATTTATATTGGTCGAAGGTGGTCACAAGATGACTTATAACCCCCTTTCAGCACATTCCATGAGGAAATATGTCCCTATGGGACCTAGGACCCCTAGGGACTTATTAGAATTGTTTATATGGATCAAAGGGGCTCACAAGATGACCTATGACACCTTTCGGCTCATTCCATGATGACATATATCCCTCGATGTGCTAGGACCCCTAAAAATATATTAGAATCATTCATATAGGTTGAACGGGTTCATAGAATGGCCTATGACCCCTTTTGACATATTTCATTATTACATATGTCCTTAGGGGTCCTACGACCCCTAGGAACATATTAGAATTGTTTATATGGGTCGAAGGGGGTCATAGGATGACCTATGATCCTTTTCGACACATTCCATGATGACATATGTCCGTAAGGGTCCTAGGACTCCTGGAGACATATTAGAATCATTTATATGGGTCGAAGGGGGTCACAGGATGACCTCTGATCCCTTTCGACACATTCCATGATGACATATGTCTCTAGGGGTCCTATGTGTAGACACCTAAAAACCTTTAGAAAATAAAGTATTTTTATTTTCTGAAAAAGTCTTGATGACATCATCATTTATTAATTAATTAATTATTTAATTAATTAATTAATTTTTATGCCATTAAATCCCTTTATCTTAATTAAAAATATTTAATTAAGGAATCCCTCCCAAAAATGTTTAAATCTTATTTAAACATTATTTTCTTATTTATTAATTATTTAATTAATAAATTGACCAAAAATCCTAAAATAAATAAAAAATTTATTTTTTGCCCAAAACTTGGCCAATTTCCTTATGACCAATAACCTCTTCCAAAATCTTCTAATCCTTCTTTAATTTTGATTAAAGGCTAATCTCATCATTTCCTACCCCTAACCCCAACTCAAAATATTTAATTAAAATTAAATATTAATCCTCATGTTTATTAAAACAGTTTTAATAAATATCTCCTCAACCCAAACCCTTGAAATAAATAAAACTTTATTTATTTCCTAAAAATCTAATTTATCCTCACCCTAAGAAGTTCTAGACTCTTCTAGAAAGTCTTCATCCTCATCCTAGGAAATTCTAGACTATTCTAGGAAGTCTTTATCCTCATCCAAAATCTAGACTCTTCTAGAAGATGTCTTTAAACCTAATCCTAATCCCCTCCTAACCTTTTCACATTCCCTAAACATAGGTTAAAACTTACTAACCCAAGCCAAAGTTAACAAATATCTCTTCCTTCACCCACCCTCATTAAATGCCATCCACTTGCCTATCCTTAAGCTAATCCTAAACCATCCTAATCCATCCTCTAATCATTTGCACAAGCCTAAGCAAGCTTAGAACCTTCCTAATCAAGCCCAAGTCGAAATTGCTCTCATCACCCTCAAAATATCTCAACCATAAAACTTTATGAAGTCCACTAGGCCATAAATGACTCTTCCAAGCCCTTTTATTGCTCTTACAAGTCATTATGAGGGTCTTTATGAAGATTTTATCCCTTGAGCCTCCTTTGTTGACTCATCCTTCCCCTTTCCTCCATCCTCTCACCATGTGACATGTGTCACTCCTTGATTGGCTGTAAGGAAGCACAATCCATGTGCTCTCCTCTCATGCAATCTGAGCCCTCCATGAGCTTTTTCCCATCCTTGCATCTTAGCCCTCAATCCCTCAAGCCTCTTGCCTATAAATTGGATCCTTCCCCTTTACAAAATAACACAATCCATGAAGTAAAGTTATAATGCTATTTTGAGAGCCAAATTCATACTAAAGCCATCTATCCACACCAAAAATCCACAATCATCCATTGAAGCCTTTGGAAGCATATTGAGCATACATCCTATCCATTTAGACAAAGCTACTCAACAAGAGAGCTTCTCATTTAGAGAGCCCATTAATGGCTCATATTTTCAATTGAGAGTTCATCTTAGTCTATCTTGAAGTTTATGAATTTTGTTTAGTTTGTAGAAGCTTTATTTAAATTTGGTTTCTATTAGCATACTAACATTGCTCATATACATTTTGGCACGCCCGGTGGGACCCCGCATGGGTCATCTTCATTAGCTTTTTTAGTCAAGTTTTGTATGTCATTTGCTGATTTTGGCTAATTTTACTTATTTTTGTGATTGGTAGGATTGTATAAATTGGTTTTGTAGGTCCACATGAGCATGAAGAAGACAAAGGAACTCATAATCTATCTCATAGTGTTTGCAGATTTTTCAAGCTTATAGGTGGACAAAGAACTTGGAATTCTTCTTCCTCTTCTTGTCTATATTCTTCTTATTCCATCTACTACTTCTTCTTCTTCTTTTGGGAGATCTTGGCCATTTTTTTTTAAGGAAGCAAAATCATACACACTTCTTTTTAGTGCTTAAAATGAACCCCCAAATCATACTTAAATCCATTGAAAAATTAAAAATTTGCAAGAAAGAAAAAATCTTTTAACAAGTGAAACTAAACCAATCTAATCATTTGCATCCTTGCAACATCAAGGTTTTAGATGCATTCATGCAAAATTAGGAACACTTAATTTTTGGGAATTTAAAAAGAACTTCAAGTTTCCATTTCAAAAGGTTCAAAATCAACACTAAGTGCACACTAAAGTTCTTTTAAAAAATCTCATGAAAACTAAGAGTCCTAAATGGTTGCCAAAAATTGTCTTAAAAGCTTTGTTATTTGTTCCAAACAAATGTCTTATTTGCAAAATCTTGAATGTTTCTTAGGATTTTCATGCATTAAAACAATCTAGGAATATCATTTTTGGGCTTAAAATATGCAAACTAGAACACAAAATCTTGAATGAAAACCAAAGTCCAAAGAGTCATTTTCACTTTTGAGTCCAAAAAAATCTTGAATGATCTAAGGTTAAAACAAAGCACTTCAAAGTTCTTAAAACAACACACAAAATCTCAATCTTGAATGCTCAAAAGAAAACACTTGAATGTTTAACCACTTTTCTTTGAATGCATGTTGCTAAAATCACTCTTGAATGCCATGGATTAAAATCAAATTTTCCTTGAATGCATGATTAAAACAACAAATCCAATCTTGAATTCTAAGGATCAATTAACCATTGCAATATCAAACACTTCATTTGGAGCTTCTAAAAATTGAACAAAACAAATCTCTTTTCCACATGCAATCTAGGTAAAGTTTGATTTTTGGACATTTAAGAAACCTTGTTAAGTTAAAATACAAATTTGCAAAAATCAATTTGAGTAGTTCCTTGGACTCACCTCTTTTCTAATCACCCATCAAATATTAACCATTGGTTGCAATCTCAGCGCCATTTATGGGGATGGGTCTACTTGAAAAAGGTGTTAAATGTTCCACAATCTAACTCACTCACTTGGTCTTTGAATGTTTGCTTTAACTTTATCAAAATTCTTAAATGATCAAAAATCTAGATTAAATCAATCACACTTCAAGTTTGGGCACTAAAATTGAACAACAACTGACGTGGAGAGCCTCCGGGCGCACGCTTGAAATCGAATCTCACACACTTTTGTTTTGGGCTTAAAACAAACTCACACTCAATCTTGAATGCCTTAAAGAAAATTAATCGATACTTGACGTGGAGGGCTTCTGGGCGCGCGAGTTTGCTTTTGTTGACCCTAACTCTTCTTATTGTTTGCATTCTTCGATCGATTTACTTTTGTTGGTGCTTCAAGTTGGAATTGAACATTGTCTCTTAAACATGAGTGCTTGCAAAGTCTAGATTAGCACACATAAGAGTCAGTTGATAAAAGAACAAGCGTGTTTTTTAGCCCAAGGTCATCCAAGTCTTCTCTCCCCTTGTCGTCTTTCGAGGCCATCGTGGGTGCATAAGATTAGGATCCAAAACCTTGTTTCTTTTTAGGAGGCCTGCTTGGGGATTTCATCACCCCTTGGATGACCTCAACTCTAGCGTTCTGGCGGAGTATAAGAATTGGGAGGTGAATCGAAAGACACCTGTCTTGGGATCAAGATTTTGTCACTCGGGCTAAGTCTCAAGGAACTTTATACCCTTGAGAAGTGAAAGAGGAGAAGTGGGTTACCGCTCCTCTCGGCTGTGTGACATCTTTTTGGTCTCATCTACGGATTTGGGCCTCACGTACCTTGGGTATATTGAGGACTCCTTAGCTAAACCAACTGTCAACCTTGTAGACAACCATCTAGGATGTTAATGTGTTTGAGGTGACTGATCGAAACATTTGTAGAACATACACACTCCTTGGCGCAAGTATCACTTTCTGAGAATAAAAAAACTTCTATCTAGTTGTTTCTATCTATTGCTTGATCTTTTATTTGTTGAATGAATGTTTGCCAAACTTGGTCAATCCTAGCTTAGGGCATACTTAGCGTAGTCACTGCCTATTCTAGAAGTTGAATGAGTTGA
Source organism: Cupressus sempervirens (assembly GCA_028749045.1). Taxonomy (NCBI): domain Eukaryota; kingdom Viridiplantae; phylum Streptophyta; class Pinopsida; order Cupressales; family Cupressaceae; genus Cupressus; species Cupressus sempervirens. The sequence goes on along the minus strand of CM053789.1, from coordinate 236,680,801 downwards.
AGCAAAACAACCAAGATCTCTCAATGCCAAGCAGATTCAGAAATTGATGTCAGAGCAACCCAAACCCAAACAGAAGTTCCACAAAGTTAAAATCAAACCATCTCTAACATACCAAGAACTTTCAGCCAAGAGAAAAGAAATAAAACCAAGCCCACGAATTGCCAAACTCCACAAAGCAGAGGACAAAGCTACCAACGAAGCACTTCAAGAGGCCTGGTTAGAGTGCACCATCAAATTTAGCCAACATCCAAGAGTTAATCCTGCTTATGCCTTACCAACTAGGCATGATTTCTATGATTAGACACCCTTGTTTCTCCACATCTTCTTGGATGAGCTTCACTTTAGAGTCATCTTTGTAAAAAAGCCAACCATCTTAGGTTATCCCCTTAAGCATTATTAGCTCATCCATCTCATTTAGAATCAAACCATCTAGCCAACAATCAAAACCTCACATCCAAGCCTTCAAAATTGTTGTCACTTTTGCCAAAAGTTTGCCACTCCTAAAATCTTCCAAATCCATCAATCTCACCAAGGTTATCCCTTTGACAGAGCTTTGTCTAAGGTAATCCAGCTTTGTCACTTGTTATCCCTCATCACCTTGAGCTAAAGGTTGGGATCCACAAGTGGTCAATCTTGTGTTCTTCCTAAAGGATCATCAGTCTATCCTTAAGTTGACACAATCACCACCAAGCTTGCACATAGGAAAGCAGACCTTTCATGCTTTGGCAACATATCTTTGAAGTTAGAATCTCCAACCCAACCCTCCTTAGGTTTTGTCATATAGCTTTGCCTTAACCTAGGAAATCATTTGCATAGAGAAGCCTTCCCCCTTTTGCATCCATCAGCATTATTGCATCTCATCCCTAGGAGCATTTTTCATGCCACCCGTCACTCGCTTAGCCAAGAAGAAAGAAACAATGGAGCCCTATCATTTGGATCGAATAGCCTCACCCCCCTTGAGCACTCAGCCATCCTTCAACCCAGAGAAAGCTATGCCATCATGTACTAACATTGAAGCTTTCATGAACCAACCAAGAAATGCAGTATTGGTAAATGCCATTATAGACAAGAACAAAGAGACAATCATGGCTAATTTTCAAAGGGAAAATGTAGGAACCTTTGACTTTGAAAGACCCCCTCCATTACCAGATCCATCTCACCCATTGTTTGGGCAGCTACCACCACCCATAGGCTCTTATGATCCAAATTATCCTCAATATATGCCAAAAGAAGAGCCTCCAGCCAATCCATATGATCCAACAGACCCAAACATACCATCATCCACCCAAGTTGAAATCTCCATGCCGCAAGCCAACCCATCCACCACCACTCCATCCTTGGTTCATACCTCTCCGCTCCAAACCCCCTTTACCCAAAATAGCTCACCGTTCACCCCCTTCACTATTGCTGCTGCTGCCCCCCAACCCAGCCTTCCAAATCCACCCATCTCCCAAATAAGTGCTAGCATCTTTGGCCAACCTCAGCAATATACAACAGGGATGCCACCCATGGGGCCAAATAATCAACCATTCATCACCCCCAGCTTGTTCACTGCAGCCCAAAGCAGAATCCCATCATTTCCATTAGGTCTTGGGAGCTCAATACCATTAGCCACAAATCTACAAGCTACTACCCTCACTCCACAAAGCTATCAAATCCCACAAGCTACTACCAATTTTCTACCAAACTCCCAAGTGACCCCAGCCCCTGCCACCACTCTACCAAGCTTCCAAATCCAACCACAAAGCTATCAAACCCCATCAGTTCCATTCCCAAGATTTCAATTCCCACCACCTCCACCACCAACTAATCCATTACCTCCAATTACCAACTACTTTTCAATGCCACTTCTAGGAGGTAATCCACCACCCCAGCCAACCACCAATTATTTGCAGATACCATCCCAAATGGGGGCACAACCCACATATATTGGTCAAACCCCACAAGCCCCCCGATCCTTTCCCCAAGCCTCTCAACCATCTTATACCTTACCTCCACAAAGCAATCCATTTATCCCACAACGAGCTTATGTTCCTCAATCCCAACCTCAAATCCCATATCAACAGCAAGCCTCGCAACACATGCAGCAATATGCGCCACCTCCCCCTCAGCAACCTATCATCCACCATGCAGCTGCCCAAAAAATGTACAATCCCTATCAGCAAATCCCTCATAGCCATCCATATTCAGTGGCCCCATCTAGCACATACCTACCTCAAGGCACTCCTACATTGGGGGCACCCCAGCCATCACCTATCAATTCAGAATGGGAGCAAATGAAGATAGCTCTGAAAGCCATCCAAGAAGGGAATGATCCGAAGACATTCAAGTTTGAGAATGTGTGTCCTTATCCATTTGACAGAGCCATTACCATGACACCATTTTCCAAACACTTTGAGGTACCCAAATTTGACAAATTCAGAGGAAAAGGAGACCCTGTCACACATATCAAAGAATTTTACATGCACTGCCAGGATGTAGCATACAATGATGTCTTCCTCTTGCGCCTTTTTCCCAAAAGCTTAGCTGGACCAGCTCTTGAATGGTTTTATAGAATCCCCTATGGTACAATTAAAAACTTTGCTGAATTATCTGAGGCATTTGTAGCCCAATATGCCCATCTTGTTGAAACAGAGCTATCAATAGTTGATCTTGTCCACACCAAGAAAAAAGGTGGAGAAAGCCTTGCCGAATACCTGCAAAGATGGCAAACCCTTACCACCCGCATATCCTGCACCTTGCCAGAACGCCATGTTGTGAAAATGTTTATTGATAATGCCCATCCTAGCTTGGCTCACCACATGACCATGAACTGTTTGCAAACCTACAAAGATATCAAAGAGAAAGGAATGATCCTTGAGCAAGGAATCATTAAAGATGGTGTGGTCAAGCTTTACAAGGAAGCCAACCAAAATCAATCACATTCCAATGACAAGTCTAGGTATTGGAACAAAAACAAGCACGTTGCAACAGATGGCGTCACTGACACCAGACATGTGAATATTGTTGGTCCTTCTCACAACCAGTCCAACCCACCATATCAACCAAAAAATCAACAAGCTATCAACTACCAACAACAAAATAACCAAAGCTATCAAAACCACACTCCAAGACCCAACTTTCAAGGGTCTAGCAATCAAGCTAATGCCATCAATGTAGTTGCAAGACAAAAGCCTAGATTCCAACCTATACCTAGAAACTATACACCCCTTGGTGAGCCATTGGATGTCATTTTTGAGAAATTAGTCAAAGAAAACCTCATCAAATTTCCTCCTACCCAGCAAATTGACCCAAGCCAATCCAAAGCTGCATGGTACAAAGATAATGAGTACTGCAAATTTCATAGGGTAAAAGGTCACACTACCCTCAGATGCATAAAACTGAAAGACTATGTGCAGGACCTCATTGATCGGAAGGAAATCACTGTTGGTGCCCAAACCTCTCCCAATGCAGGCTTACAGATCTATCAAAATGCTTTTCCTCCACACCACAACCATAATCCTGGAAAAGCACCTATCCAAACCAACAACAACAACACCAAAAACCGTCAGCCAAACCAACAGCATGGGAAGAACAATGACCACACTTCATCCTATATAGACTATGGTAGCCTTATAGGTTGTATATCCGAGAAAGAGCCTTCCGTCAATGTTATCAATATCCAAGGACCAAATAATGAGTGTGCAGTCACCAATCGAAGAGCGCGATTTAACATCGCAAGCCCACCTGTTACACCAACACCATCAGCTCCATCAAAAAGCCAGTACAATATCTTGGAACACCTTGGGAACATGCCAGCCCAAATCTCCATTTTAGACCTTCTTCGCACTAGTCCTGTGTACAAGAACATCCTTGACAGTGCTCTCATAGAATCTCGTGTCCCTTCTAATATCAACGCTACTGATTTTCATAATCTTGTTGGAAACCTCTCATCCTCATGTGCCCTATCGTTCAAATCCACCGACATACCCGTGGTCGACCCAGATCACACCCTTCCACTTCGCATAGCCATCATGGTATCCAAATTTGCTATAAAAAGAGTAATGATAGATAATGGATCAGCCTTGAATATTTGCACCCTAAAATTCATAAAACAAGCTGGGTATACTGAGGCAGATATCATTAGTGAGGTTATCACCATCAAAACTTATGACAACTTGGAAAGAACCACAGAAGGAACTATTTTGCTGCCAATCAAGGTTGGGCCAGTCATCCAAGAGACACTCTGCCATGTTATTGATCTAAACCTACCATTTAACATCCTCCTTGGTCACCCATGGATTCATGCCATGAAAGCCGTTCCATCCACTTACCATCAGTGCATCAAATTTTTGCATCAAGGCACTGAGGTAACCATCCATGCCGATCTAGAACCCTTTGCTTACTGAAATGCGGTTGAAGCTTCATATACAAACCATTGCCCTGGAATTGATATCGGCACATCCATCGCCAGCTCATCCCACACTTATAATGATCCAGAAACCATCCTTGCCTCTACCCTGTCTACCGTGAAGATCAATAACAAAGGTTGTGGAGAGTATAGTCTGTCAGATGCATTTGCTGTCGGGGCACTCCCACTTGATCCACATGCCCATGGACAACTGACATATCACAAAGCTAAGGAAATTCCACCTCCTCAATACAAACAGTTTGGCCCAACAACCTTTGTATCCTCGAAAATCCCTCTTCATGAGGAGCTCACTCCAGATATCAACAAATGGTTACATAAGGATGCACCTCAAAGAAATCAAGCACGCCTTGATCACTTCAGCTAAAAGTATCCTCAAGAACATAAGCTCATCACTGACAAATGGAACTATCAAGGTGGTGGTCTAGGACCAAAAGAAAGAGGCATGCAATGCCCCATTGACGCACACAAGTGGGAATCGAAGTCAGGTCTTGGCTTTGGCATACCCACAACTGGGGGCACCAATGAGAACGGTCACACTTTTTCAAACATTCACCGCAACCTTGTCGAAATCGAAGACATTCCTAAGGATGTTGAAAAGAGAGCCTACGACGATATCCTAGACCAAATCTCCCTCAGAGACTCTGTTCTCCAAGAACTATCCATCCACCTCATTGACCTACCACTCGCCCATCCACAACTCATAGATTGGGACCAACCAAGTGTCATGCACATCGATGAGTTCACATCAGAGGAGGCACTTCTAAGATTCATGGGAGCTAAAACTCCTCACAAGAAAACAAAGCTAGATTCTGCCTATATCTACAAGCTAGATCCCAAGGGGTATTTTGGAGAAAATCCCCAACCTAGTTCCGATACACCCAAAACTGGAACTAAGGTGAATCTAAGACTAGCTAAGGCAATGAAGAGAACCCCTCAGCAAGAAAATCTAGAGCCACAAGAAGAACATGAGGATTTAGCATTGCCTCCTCAAGATAATTGACCAGAGGTGTCTTCTATTCTAATTGAGGATACTCGAGAAGTCAACATTGGTTCTTCAGAGATCCCCAGACTTGTTCACATTGCTGCATCCCTATCACAAGACCAAGCTGACCTCCTCTTTGAGTTCTTAAGAGAGAATATTGGCCAATTTGCATGGTCATATCAGGACATGCCAGGACTTGATCCAAAGCTTGTAGTTCATCATCTTGCAGTTGATCCAAAGATCAAGCCCGTTAGACAAAAGCTTAGAAAAATGCACCCCAAGGTGGCATTATTGGTCAAAACTGAATTAGAAAGAATGTTAGCTGCTAAGGTTATCCGACCTATCGACTACTTAGAGTGGATCTCCAACATGGTCCCTGTCACTAAACCTTCCGGTGACATCAGAATCTACATTGATTTTAGAGATCTTAACAAAGCTTGTCCAAAAGATGATTTTCCCTTGCCCAACATAGATATGATTGTAGATCTTACAGCTGGACATGAAATTTTGTCCCTCATGGATGGATTTTCTGGGTATAATCAAATCAAGATTGCAGAAGAGGATCAGCATAAGACATCATTCACTACCCCTTGGGGAACCTTTTGCTACAACATGATGCCTTTTGGCCTAAAGAATGCTGGGGCTACCTATCAAAGAGCTATGACAGCCATTTTTCATGATCTCATCCATAGCATTTTGGAGGATTATGTGGATGATATCTTGGTCAAGTCTCATACCTTCATGGATCATCTTGCTGACTTGGAGAAAGTCTTTGATAGGTTAGCCAAATATCATCTCATGCTGAATCCCAAGAAATGTGTCTTTGGGGTCACATCTGGCAAGCTTCTAGGCTTCATAGTTTCTAAACGAGGTATAGAAATTGACCCCAAGAAGGTCAAGGCTATCTTAGACATGCCTCCTCCCCAGACACTGCGACAACTTCGTTCTCTTCAAGGAAAGCTCCAATCTGTTTGGCGCTTCATCTCCCAGCTTGCAGATAAGTGTACACCATTTTCACATTTACTAAAGAAGGATGAGAACTTCAAGTGGGATCCTTTATGTCAGCGCAACTTCGACCATCTCAAGCAGTATCTCATAAATCCCCCTATCTTGGTTCCACCAATTCCTGGTCGTCCCCTAATTTTGTACATATCAGCAACACCTACTGCTCTAGGGGCACTTCTAGCACAGCTTGATGACTACAAAAGAGAAAGAGCCATCTACTACATCAGTAGAACCCTAGTTGGTTATGAACTCAATTACACTCCTATGGAAAAAGCTTGTTTGGCAGTTGTCTTCTCAACTCAAAAGCTTCGCCATTACATGCTAAGTCATACCATCCAACTAGTCTCCAAGATTGACCCTCTCAAGTATATGCTCTCTAGAACAACACTTACAGGCCGTTTGGCCAAATGGGTTATGCTCCTTAGTGAATTTGACATCCAGTATGTGGATAGAAAGGCAATCAAAGGGCAAGCTATAGCAGATCACCTAGCTGATGCACCTCTAATAGATGCTTATCCGTTGATCACAGAATTTCTAGATGAGCATATCTGTCTAATTGAAGAACAACCCCCATGGAAACTTTACTTTGATGGCTCATACACATCTCATGGATCAGGGGCAGGAATATTTTTGGTCACACCTCAAGGAGATTACATTCCAAAAGCCTTCAAGCTACAATTCCCTAGCACCAACAATATAGCTGAATATGAGGCCCTCATAGCAGGATTAAAGATAGCTGTAGAATGGAACATTGTTGAGCTACAAATCTTTGGCGATTCTCAGCTCATCATCAAGCAAGCCCTAAATGAATATCAAACCAAAGATGAAAAGCTATTACCCTACAAAGAGCTAGTTGATTAGCTAACCCAACATTTTACAAAGCTTCAGTTTACACAAGTGCCTCGAATACAGAACAAAGCAGCAGATGCTATGGCTACTATAGGCTCGCTCTTGGAAATTCCCCAAGCAGCTACATAGTATGAGTTTTTAGTGGAGCAGCTCCTCACACCCGCCTATGCGAATGAGGATTCAAACCGTGTTTGTATCTTGGTTGGTCCCCAATCCCCTTGGTACCATGAGATTCATGCTTACCTTAATGATGTTATCATATCCCCTCACCTCACACGTACCCAATGCCAGAACCTCATCCAAAAATCATCCCGCTATGTTATCATAGCCAATACCCTATATCGTCGGGGTTATCACGATACTCTCTCTCGATGTTTAGACCAAAATGAGGCCGCGATGGTGTTAAAGGAAGTACACTCTGGACTTTGCGGTGCCCACACGAGTGGTATTGTCCTAGCGCGACAAATCCTTAGAGCAGGCTACTATTGGCCTACCATTGAAGAAGACTCCTGTGACTTTGTCAGAAAGTGTCTCCCATTTCAGCAACATGCAAATCTTGTGCACGCTCCAGCACAGGATCTACAGCCTATTGCACCACCTTGGCCTTTCGCTTGTTGGGGCCTTGATCTACTTGGAACTATCACACCCCTCTCATCTGATGGACATAAATGGATAATAACAGCTACAGACTATTTCACTAAATGGGTGGAAGTAGTCCCCCTAGTCTCAGCTACAGGAGTTCAGGTCTCCAAGTTCATCTTGTACCACATTGTTTGCCGCTTCGGCATCCCATCCACCATCTTCACTGACCACGGAGGTAACTTTGAAAATCTCAACATGGAAGAATTATGCACTTCCCTCCGCATCCATCACTACTTTTCTAGCCCATATTTCCCACAAGGTAACGGCTAGGCAGAGGCAACTAACAAAACCCTCCTCAAAATTCTAAAGAAAGTTGTCAATGATTCCGGCCGTGATTGGCATCTACAAATAAATCCAGCCCTATGGGCCTATTGAACTTCCTTTCGTACATCCACAGGCACAACTCCATACTCCCTAGTCTATGGTGCCGAAGCAGTACTACCTATAGAGGTTGAACTTCCTTCCTTGCGCATATCTTTGCAAGGGAAAATATCAGATGAAGAATATAGAGTAGCTCGACTCATCCAGCTAGATCTCTTAGACGAGAAGCGGCAGCAAGCCTATGATCATCTCACAGTCTATCAAACTTGTCTCAAAAGAAATTTCAACAAGAAGGTGCTTCCACAACACTTTCAGCCAGGTGACATGGTCCTCAAAGAAAACATGAAAGTCTAAGTAGATCGAGAAAAGAAAGGCAAGTTTGAACCTACATGGCTTGGTCCTTATGTTGTCACTACTTCCTTTGGCTCTGGAGCTTATCAGCTATCTACACTAGAAGGAGAACTCTTGAATGATCCTACTAACATCATTCATCTCAAGAAGTTCTATGCTTGAATATCCTTGGTATACCTAGCTTTTGAAAAATACAAAAGAAAAAAACAGTAAAGAGAAATAAGCATCCAATGGTGAAAACTTGGCAATTCAAGCACCTTGGATAGGTACCTTGGTGAAAACCTGGTAATCCAGGTGCCTTGTGTACTAAAGACTAATCCATTATCTATCACTATCCTATCCCTCATCTATTCACCCACCATCCCATTAGACACACTTGCTTGATCCCTTGATGTTCCAACCAAATATCCAAAATCTGATGAAGCTTGTAAATACCTCCTGTACAGCTTGTAAATCTTGTACCAAAGCTTGTATTATACCTTGTAAATCTTGTACGATACCTTGTCTATCTGAATCTTGTCCAAGGTTTGTACCATATTCCAGCCTATAAATAATCTTGTATCCTAGCTTGTATACTATCACGTGCACACACAAAACCCCATTTTCCCTTAATCTTTTCGCAAACCATCTACCTATCCACCTATCACCTATTATAGACATCCCATCCTTCACAAACATTTCCATCTCACAAAAACCAAAACATGAAAAAACTTGTACATTTGTAACATATCTTGGTCCATCAGCTTGTACATCCTCTTTAGCTTAGTACCATTGTATCTATCCAGCGTTCGTGTCAGTTTGTCCTTGGTCAACATCTTGCACACATCGCACACTTTGGTTAGATATTCCAATGCATCCTTTAGCTAGATTTCCTGTCACCAAAGTATTATCTTTCTTAGTTCAGCTTGCCAGACACATCACTCATCCAAATCCACCAGCTTAGGTTCTCTCCGATAGGTCCTTGCAGGATATAGCTTTCCTCATGTCTGATCTTGGTTCGTTAGTACCTCATCCTACCCATCTCATTGGCAAATGGTTCTCTTTTGGATTTTCACTTTCTTTTGATTTGGGATCTTCCCTTTTGGGTCTTGAAGTATCTTTTCCAAGCAATCTCCTTGTTCCCTCCTCAAGGTTTCCACGATCTTCCATATCATGGTATGCTGCGAATGGGGCAATTAGAGCATAAGGTCTTGATCAGGTCTTTCGTTTGTTTTTCTTTTCTGCTTGTGGGTTCTCCAATGTTGTTTCCACACTGCTTCCTCTAGGATTCATGTGTGATGTTGGGGCAATCCTTGCATGTTTTCTTTGAGTTAGTTTGTCAATCCTCTGGACAGTTGGTGAACAGGCCTTGATGTTCTTGGTAACCTTGGCAATTAACCAATAGTCCTATAGCAAATCTAGTGCTCAACTACATGGTGGTACTTCTCTTTGAAGTATCCCCCCACTCAAAAAGCTTCAATGGTTTTCCTTCATCTCCATTATCCCCCATCCATATCCAGCATCCGTCTCTCCTACCCCAGCTTATGCATCAGTATCTCTTTGAATCACTCATCACTCTTAGCTTTAGGGATCCACAATCCTAGTCTTAGGGATCCACCAATCCAAATCAATCCACCAAGCCTCATCTTTCGAGATCCACAATCCTAGTCCTAGGGATCTCCGAAACCCATCTTCCACCAATCTAACTCTTTGAAATCCTGTTGCATCAGCTTTATAATCCCCTCATCCATCTCCCTATCCTGGATTCCTTTTTATAGCGCTCTGCTCCTTCATCCTCCACCTTCCCTAAAGTCTTAAGCTTGCTTCCTCTTGTGCATCTGATTCTCCTTTATCATTCTCCCATAGTGAGAGTTTGAGCTAATTTAGCCCCTTCTCTTTGCCAATCTGAGTTTCCTTGCTCATCCGAGATTCTTGTACATTTCAAGAAGCCATCGAGCCTCACTTTCTCTCCCCGCTGCCTTCTTGAGGGGGCATCTCACAGTCCATTCTCTCCTCTTCTGCTCTAGCCTTGGGCATCTTATTTTCTTATCTTGGATGCCATGCCACTTGCGGCATCACATCAAAGAGGGGCAAAATGTAGACACCTAAAAACCTTTAGAAAATAAAGTATTTTTATTTTCTGAAAAAGTCCTGATGACATCATCATTTATTAATTAATTAATTAATTAATTAATTAATTAATTTTTATGCCATTAAATCCCTTTATCTTAATTAAAAATATTTAATTAAGGAATCCCTCCCAAAAATGTTTAAATCTTATTTAAACATTATTTTCTTATTTATTAATTATTTAATTAATAAATTGACCAAAAATCCTAAAATAAATAAAAAATTTATTTTTTGCCCAAAACTTGGCCAATTTCCTTATGACCAATAACCTCTTCCAAAATCTTCTAATCCTTCTTTAATTTTGATTAAAGGCTAATCTCATCATTTCCTACCCCTAACCCCAACTCAAAATATTTAATTAAAATTAAATATTAATCCTCATATTTATTAAAAAAGTTTTAATAAATATCTCCTCAACCTAAACCCTTGAAATAAATAAAACTTTATTTATTTCCTAAAAATCTAATTTATCCTCACCCTAAGAAGTTCTAGACTCTTCTAGAAAGTCTTCATCCTCATCCTAGGAAATTCTAGACTATTCTAGAAAGTCTTTATCCTCATCCAAAATCTAGACTCTTCTAGAAGATGTCTTTAAACCTAATCCTAATCCCCTCCTAACCTTTTCACATTCCCTAAACATGGGTTAAAACTTACTAACCCAAGCCAAAGTTAACAAATATCTCTTCCTTCACCCACCCTCATTAAATGCCATCCACTTGCCTATCCTTAAGCTAATCCTAAACCATCCTAATCCATCCTCTAATCATTTGCACAAGCCTAAGCAAGCTTAGAACCTTCCTAATCAAGCCCAAGTCGAAATTTCTCTCATCACCCTCAAAATATCTCAACCATAAAACTTTATGAAGTCCACTAGGCCATAAATGACTCTTCCAAGCCCTTTTATTGCTCTTACAAGTCATTATGAGGGTCTTTATGAAGATTTTATCCCTTGAGCCTCCTTTGTTGACTCATCCTTCCCCTTTCCTCCATCCTCTCACCATGTGACATGTGTCACTCCTTGATTGGCTGTAAGGAAGCACAATCCATGTGCTCTCCTCTCATGCAATCTGAGCCCTCCATGAGCTTTTTCCCATCCTTGCATCTTAGCCCTCAATCCCTCAAGCCTCTTGCCTATAAATTGGATCCTTCCCCTTTACAAAATAACACAATCCATGAAGTAAAGTTATAATGCTATTTTGAGAGCCAAATCCATACTAAAGCCATCTATCCACACCAAAAATCCACAATCATCCATTGAAGCCTTTGGAAGCATATTGAGCATACATCCTATCCATTTAGACAAAGCTACTCAACAAGAGAGCTTCTCATTGAGAGAGCCCATTAATGGCTCATATTTTCAATTGAGAGTTCATCTTAGTCTATCTTGAAGTTTATGAATTTTGTTTAGTTTGTAGAAGCTTTATTTAAATTTGGTTTCTATTAGCATACTAACATTGCTCATATACACTATGACCCCTGGGGACATATTACAATCCTCTATATGGGTCGGAGGGGTTCATAGGATGACCTATGATGCCGTTTGATACATTCTGTGATGACATATATTAGAATCATTTATACTGGTATAAGGAGGTCACAGGATGACCAATGACCCATTTCGACACATTCCATGACAACATATGTCTTTAGGGGTCTTAGGACACCTAAAGGCATATTAGAATGATTTATATGGATCGAAGGCGGTCATAGGAACACCTATGACCTCTTTGAAGAGATTTCATGATGACATATGTCCCTAGGGTTCCTACGACCCCTAGGGATATTTTAGAATTGTTTCTATGGGTTGAAGGGAACATAGGTTGAGCTTTGACCCTTTTCAGCACATTTCATGATGATATTTGTCCATAGGTGTCCAAGGACCCCTAGGGACATTATAAATTTTTATATTGGTCGAAGGTGGTTAGAGGATGACCTATGACCCCTTTCAAAACATACCATGACAACATATGTCCTTAGGGTTCTTATGACCTCTAAGGACATATTAAAATTTTATATATGGGTCCAAGGGGCTCACAAGATGACCAATGACTCTTTTTGACATATTCCATGATGACATATGTCCCTAGGGCTCTTAGGACACTTATGGACATATTAGAATCAATTGTATGGGTAGAAGGGAGTCACAGGATGACCTCTGACCCCTTTCAACATATTCCATGATGACATATGTCCCTAGGTTCCTACAACCCCTAGGGATATATTATAATTTTTTATATGGGTCGAAGGGGATAATAGGATGACCTAAGACCCCGTTCAACACATTTCATGATGAGAAATGTCCCTAGGGATCCTAGGACCCATACTGACATATTAGAATTGTTTATATTGGTCAAATGGGGTCATAGGATAACCTATGACCCCTTTTGACACATTCTATGATGACATATGTCCTTAGGGATGCTAGGACCCGTAGGGACATATTAGAATCATTTATATGGGTTGAAGGGGGTGATAGGATTACCTATGACCCCTTTCGACACATTTCATGATGATAAATGTTCTTAGGGGTCTTAGGACACTTAGGGACATATTAGAATAGTTTATATGGGTCGAATTGTGTCATAGGATGAGTTATGACACCTATTGACTCACTTCATGAAAACATATTTCTTTAGGGTTCCTACGACTCCAAGGGACATATTAGAATCATTTATATGGGTTGAAGGTGGTCTGAGGATGACCTATGACCCCTTTTGGCATATTCCATTTCAACATATGTCCCTAGGAGATCTATGAGCCCTAGGAACATATTAGAATTATTTCTATGGGTCAAATGGGGTCACAGGATGACCTTCGACCCCTTTTAGAACATTCCATGACTACATATGTTCCTAGGGGTCCTAAGAGCCCTAGGGACATATTAGAATCATTTATATGGGCCTTATGGGGTCATAGGATGACCTATAAGCCCTTTCAACAGATTCCATGATGACTTAATTTCCTAGAGGTAAGACTCCTAGGGTCATATTAAAATAATTTATATGGGTCGAAGGGGATCACAAGATGACCTATGATAAATTTTGACAAATTTTATGATGACATATATCACTAGGGGTCCTACGACCCCTAGAGACATATTAGAGTCATTTATATGAGTTGAAAGGGGTCATAGGATGACATATGACCTCTTTTGACACATTCCATCATGACATATGTCCCTAGGGGTCCTACAACTCCTTGAGACATATTAGAATCATTTATATGGGTTTAATGGGGTCATAGGATGACCTATGACCCCTTTCGACACATTCCATGATGACATATGTCCCTAGAGGTCCTAGGACCCATAGGGACATGCTAGAATTATTTATATGGGTGGAAGTGGGTTAGAGGATGACCTATGACACATTTCGACACATTCTATGAAAATATATGTCCCTAGGGGTCCTAGGACACATTAGAATAATTGATATGGGTCGAAGGGGGTCATAGGTCATCTTATGACCCCTTTAAACACATTCAATAATGGAATATGTCATTAAGTGTCATAGGAATCCTAGCAACACATTAGAATCATTTATATGGGTCGAACGGGGTCATAGGATGACCTATGAACCCTTTTGACACATTTCATGATGACATATGTCCTTAGGGGTCCTTGGACCCGTAGGGACATATTATAATCATTTATATAGGTTGAAACGGGTCATAGGATGACTTATGAACCCATTCGACACATTCCATTATGACATATGTCCCTAGGGGTATTAGGACACCTAAGGACATATTAGAATCATTTATATAGATCGAAGGGGGTCATAGGAGGCCCTGTGACCTCTTTCAAGAGATTCCATGGTGACATATGTCCCTAGGGTTCCTACGACCCAAAGGAACATTTTAGAATTGTTTATATGGGTTGAAGGGGATCATAGGATGAGCTTTGACCCTTTTCAGCACATTGCATAACGATATATGTCCCTAGGTGTTCAAGGACCCCTAGGGACATTATAAATTTTTATATTGGTCGAAGGTGGCTAGAGGATGACCTATGACTCCTTTCTAAAAATACCATGGCAATATATGTCCTTAGGGTTCCTACGACCTCTAACGACATATTAGAATTGTATATATGTGTCCAAGGGGGTCATAGGATGACCAATGACTCTTTTTGACACATTCCATGATGACATATGTCCCTATGGCTCCTAGGACACTTATGGACATATTAGAATAAATTGTATGGGTAGAAAGGAGTCACAGGATGACCTCTGACTGCTTTCAACATATTCCATGATGACATATGTCCTTAGGTGTCCTACAACCCTTAGGGATATATTATAATTGTTTATATGGGTCGAAGGGGGTCATAGGATGACCTTTGACCTTGTTCGACACATTCTATTACGAAAAATGTCCTTAGGGATCCTAGGACCCATAGGGACGTATTAGAATCATTTATATGGGTCGAATGGGGTCATAGGATAACCTATGACCCCTTTCGACACATTTCATGATGACATATGTCCTTAGGGATGCTAGGACCCATAGGGACATATTAGAATTGTTTATATGAGTTGAAAGGGGTGATAGGATGACTTATGACCCCTTTGGAAAAATTCCATGATGACATATGTTCCTAAGGGTCTTAGGACACCTAGGGACATATTAGAATAGTTTATATGAGTCGAATGGTGTCATAGGATGACCTATGACACCTATCGACTCAATTCATGACAACATATCTGTTTAGGGTTCCTATGACACCAAGGGACATATTATAATCATTTATATGGGTTGAAGGTGGTCTCATTGTGACCTATGACCCCTTTCAGCACATTCCATTTCAACATATGTCTGTAGGAGACCTATGACCCCTAGGGAAATATTAGAATTGTTTTTATAGGTCGAACGGGGTCATAGGATGACCTTTTACCCCTTCTAAAAAATTTCATGACTACATATGTCCATAGGGGTCTTAGGAGCACTAGGGACATATTAGAATCATTTATATGGGCCAAATGGGGTCACAAGATGACCTATGAGCCCTTTCGATAGATTCTATGATGACTGATTCCCTAGAGGTAGGACTCCTAGGGACATATTAAAATCATTTATATGGGTCGAAGGGGATCACAGGATGACCTATGATAACTTTTGACAAATTTTATGATGACATATATCCTTAGGGTTCCTATGACCCCTAGAGACATAGTAGAGTCATTTGTATGAGTCGAAAGGGGTTATAGGATGATGTATGACCTCTTTTGACACATTCCATGATGACATATGTCTCTAGGGGTCCTACGACTCCTAGAGACATATTAAAATCATTTATATGGGTCTAATGGGGTCATAGGATGACCTATGACCCCTTTTGACACATTCCATGATGACATATGTCCCTAGGGGTCTTAGGACCCATAGGGGCATAGTAGAATAATTTATATGGGTGAAAGTGGGTCAGAGGATGACCTATGACATATTTTGACACATTCTATAACAACATATATCCCTAGGGGTCCTAGGACCCCTAGGGACACATTAGAATAATTTATATAGGTCGAAGGGGGTCATAGGTCATTTTATGACCCCTTTCGACACATTCAATATTGGCATATGTCCTTAAGGGTCATAGGACCCCTAGTGACATATTAGAATCATTTATATGGGTCGAATGGGGTCACAGGATGACCTATGACCCCTTTCAACACATTCCTTGATGACATATGTCCTTAGTGGTCCTTGGACCCGTAGGGACATATTATAATCATTTATATAGGTTGAAGGGGGTCATAGGATGACTTATGACCCCGTTCGACACATTTCATGATGACATATGTCCCCAAGGGTCCTAGGACACCTAAGGACATATTAGAATTGTTTATATAGATCGAAGGGGGTCATAGGATGACCTGTGACCTCTTTTAAGAGATTCCATGATGACATATGTCCCCAGGGTTCCTACAAACCCTAGGGACATTTTAGAATTGTTTATATGGGTTGAAGGGGATCATAGGATGAGATTTGACCCTTTTCGGCACATTTCATGAAGATATATGTCTCCAAGTATTCAAGGAGCCCTAGGGACATTATAAATTTTTATATTGGTCGAAGGTGGAGAGGATGACCTGTGACCCCTTTCAAAACATACCATGATGACATATGTCTTTAGGGTTCTTATGACCTCTAAGGACATATTAGAATTGTATATATGGGTCTAAGGGTGTCATAGGATGACCTATGACTCTTTTTGACACAATACGTGATGACATATGTCCCTAGGGCTCCTAGAAAACCTATGGACATATTAGAATAAATTGTATGGATAGAAAGGAGTCACAGGATGACTTCTGACCCCTTTCAACATATTCCATGATGACATATGTCCCTAGGTGTCCTACGACTCCTAAGGATATATTATAATTGTTTATATGGCTCGAAGGGGGTCACAAGATGACCTATGATCCTGTTCGACACATTCCATAATGAGAAATGTTCTTAGAAATCTTATGACCCGTATGGACATATTAGAATTGTTTATATGGGTCAAATGGTGTCATAGGATAACCTATGACCCTTTTCAGCACATTCCATGGCAACATATGTCCTTAGGGATGCTAGAACTCGTAGGGACATATTAGAATCATTTATATGGGTTGAAGGGGTGATAGGATGACCTATGACCCCTTTCGATACATGTTCCTAGGGGTCGTAGGAGACCTAGGGACATATTAGAATAGTTTATATGGGTCGAATGGTTTCATAGGATGACCTATGACACTGATCGAATCACTTCATGAAAATATATCTCTTTAGGGTTCCTATGACACTAAGGGACATATTAGAATCATTTATATGGGTTGAATGTAGTCTCAGGATGATCTATGACCCCTTTCGTTACATTCCATTTCAACATATGTCTCTAGGAGACCTATGACCCCTAGGGACATATTAGAATTTTTTTTATAGGTCGAAGGCGGTCATAGGATGACCTTTGACCCCTTTTAGAATATTCCATGACTACATATGTCCCTAGGGGTCCTAGGAGCCCTAGGGACATATTAGAATCATTTATATGGGTCGAATGGGGTCACAGGATGACCTATGAGCCCTTTCGACAAATTCAATGATGACTTATTTTTCTAGAGGTAGGACTCCTGAGACATATTAGAATTGTTTATATGGGTCAAAGGGGATCACAAGATGACCTCTAATAACTTTTGACAAATTTTATGATGACATATATCCTTAGGGGTCCTACGACCCCTATAAATATATTAGAGTCATTTATATAGGTCAAAGGGGGTCATAGTATGACACATAACCTCTTTCGACACATTTCATGATGACATATGTCCCTAGGGGTCCTAGGACTCATAGGGACATATTAGCATCATACATATGGGTGGAAGTGGGTCGAAAGATGACCTATGACACATTTTGACACATTCTATGACAACATATGTCCCTAGGACCCGTAGGAACACATTAGAATAATTTATATGGGTCGAAGGGGGTCATAGGTCATCCTATGACCCCTTTCAACACATTCAATAATTACATATGTTCTTAAGAGTCATAGGACCCCTACCGACATATTAGAATCATTTATATGGGTCAAACAGGGTCACAGGATGACCTATGACCCCTTTTTGACACATTTCATGATGACATATGTCTTTAGTGGTCCAAGGAACCCTTGGGACATATTAGAATCATTTTTATGGGTGGAAGGGGGTCACAGGATGATCTATGACACATTTTGAAACATTTCATGATGATATATGTCCATAGGAGTCCTACAATCCCTAGGGACCTATTAGAATCATTTATATGGATCAAAGGGGGTTATAGGATGACTTATGACCCCATTTGACACATGTCATGATGACATATGTCCCTAGAGGTCCTACAACCCCTAGGGGCATATTAGAATATTTTATATGTATCGAAAGGGGTCACAAGATGACTTATGACCTCATTTGACACATTCTATAATGATATATTTTCCTAGGGGTCCTAGCACCCCTAGGGACATATTAGAATTATTTATATAGGTAGAAGGGGATCATAGGTCCTTTCGACACATTACATGAGGATATATGTCCCTAGGGGTCCTATGACCCCTAGAGACATATTAGAATCATTTATATGAGTTAAAGGGGGTCACAGGATTACCTATGACCCCTTTCGACCTATGAGCCATTTTGGCACATTCCATGACCTATGAGCCATTTTGGCACATTCCATGATGATATATGTCCCTAGGGGTCTTAGGACCCCTAGCGACATATTAGAATCATTTATATGGGTCGAAGGGGGTCCCAAGGTGACCTGTGACCACTTTCAGCACATTCCATGACAACATACATCCCTACGTGTCCAACATATTAGAATCATTTATATAGCTTGAAGGGGGTCATAAGATGACTTCTTACCCCTTTTGACATATTCAATGATGACATATGTCCATAGGGGTCTTAGGACCCTTAGCGACATATTAGAATTATTTATATTGGTCGATGGAAATCACAGGATGAACTATGACCCCTTTCAACACATTTCATGACGACTAGGGGTCCTAGGACCCCTTGGGACATATTAGAATCATTTATATGGGTTGAAGTGGGTCATAGGAAGACCTATGATCCCTTTTGACACATTCCATGATGAAATGTTCCTAGGAGTCCTACAACCTTTAGGGACATATTAGAATCGTTTATATACATCGAAGGGGGTCATAGGATGACCAATGGCCCCTTTCGACACATTCTATGATGACATATATTAGAATCATTTATATGGGTCAAAGGGTTTCATAGGATGACCTATGCCCCTTTTCAACACATTTCATGATGATTGATGAGTCTAAAAAATGTGTTTATTTTGTCATGTTTAAGATACTTTATGATACTCTGTTCATCCTTGGTTTAACACTTATAAGCTTATGTTTGATAAACCTTTGATGATTTATGGGGTAGAAAAACTATGTCATCCTTTGCCTAAATTATATCTAATATGCAATATTTCATATAAATATCCAAATGTTCATTCTTATGCTTGAATTTAGTTTGATGGATGTCTATTTTCAAATATGTTTTATATCATAACTAACCTGATGATAAGGATTAAAGGATGAGTGGAAGAATCCAGAAGTTGGTTGCCAACAACATTCAAGGAGAAATGAGCATCAAGGAACAACCATGAAAAGGAAGTTATAACCACTCCAGGAAACATGGTAGCAAATAAGGAAGAGTTTTTACGAGCCATTACCTTCTCTGCATTTACGTTGTAACAAGTGGATGCTGCGACTTCATTGCTCCCTCCTCAATTCTGTTATCCTTCCTTTTTGCTTTCAGTTGTTCTCCTATATTCTCTCCTGCGGACTTAACTTAGGATAGTTACTTTTTTGTTATGTAATAAAGAGTAGATTCCCTATTTATGTTGAGATTGACTCCTGTGTGTAAATTTTTTAGTTTTTCATTTTTGGTTTTGATAAGTTTTATCAAGTAAGAGAAAAAATTGATTCATAGTTTGTTGCAGTTGTGTTTTACAATTCTGAATTATGTAATGACTGATTAATAAAATGAATTAGTTCTCTTTAGTTTCCATCTTGTGTTGGTAGATTAGAGAAGCCAACCAAGGGGGTCCACTTGGAAGGTGGATTAGATTAGGATAGAATAGATTCATTTTACTAAGCATTAGTAGTATTTTAAGTAAGACATACCTAGTTAATTCCTTCCTGTAGCATCACACTTCATGAACGTTTCTACAACATCTACGAGAATAGTCTAATGGATGAGTCAAGATGGAATCTCTGTTATCTTGTCATTGTGTTTTCAACATTCGTAGATTCAATAGTTTCCTTCCTTTGCATTTTTTTTACTTTCCTGCAGCACAAGAATAATGACTCATCAAGGTACCTAGTGCACATACTGTGCCGACCATTTCAAGTATACGTCCCTGGGTTGAAAATATAAATGCACCTCATGGTAAGGGAAAAGTAGTCCTTAGCTTAAATAGATTATTCCTAAGCTAGGCCTAGCGCATGACTATGGAACACCTATTGTGAGGCAGTTCATTTTTGGCACCGTTGCTGAGGATGGTGTCAAGCTAGGAGCATTTTTGAGTCATAGTTTTTAGATTAAGTTTTTTCTTACCAGTGTGAAAATTTTAGTTGCATGCATCGAAGAGGAAGACAACGAGATAAATATGGTAGATTTCTTCCATAGGGATCTATTAATTTGAATGAAGAAGTTGAAGAAGAAGTTGAGTTGCCCTTTGAAGATGCAAGTCCTATTTTCCCCATAGTATCATCATCAAGAGTTGAATCCCTAGATATATTTGGTCTCTAGCCCTTCACTAAAATATTGACCATTTTTCTTGATAACACTACTTCGAATCCACCAGTTGTTAATCACCCAGTGCCTAACCTTCCTTTTCAATAGCAACCTCATAATCTAGTCGCACCAATCATGGCACAACCCACTTTTCCATTTCCACTCCCAAGTCTCATAACCAATGCCAATCTCAAGAATATACCTCCCACTGCTCTTCTAAAGTTCTATGGCCTTGCAACTGAAGACCCTAATACCTTCTTGTTTGAATTTGACATCCTTTGTCATAGTTTCGACTACAACACTGATGCCCATAAGCTTAAATTATTTCCAACCACATTGAAAGAATCAACTTTACGATGGTTCATGGGCTTAGGAGCCAATGTAGCTATAAATTGGGATGAAATGCAAGCCTTATTTTTGGAAAAATATAAAGAATATTGCAAACCATCTAGCACAAGAGGAGATGATATCTTTAGGATATCATAGAAGGAGGAAGAGACATTAGAAGACTATGTTTCTTGATTTTTATATACACTACAAAAGAATCCTCAACACATTGACTGAAGATTCCCAAAAACTAGTCTTTCTAAGAGGAGTGAATGAAAACTATTTGGAAGCATTGGACTTGATGGCCGGTGGAAATGTATATCAAGCTCAATGGGATGAACTCAAAAAGATATGTCAAAACTACTCAAGGTCAACCATGAAGAAAGGTTGAGGACCTCGTTCTATGGTTACAAAAGGAATTAGTCAAGGCATTTCAAAACTTGAAATATCCAATTTGTTGTCAGATTTCAAACAAGACATCAGTAATGATGTCACTACACAGTTGGATACAATGACTGCAAAGAAGAAGCAAGCAAAGGCTGAGTTACAACTATCTGAGTACTATCCTCATTGCCAAAAGCAAAAGAAAGATTGCCACTTTAAATTGGTTGCAAGCATGGAGAACCAACATCTTCCAACTGAATATGTGAAAATAGATGGGGATGATGAGCAAGTATTCTTTGTTTCTCAATGCCGACCATGGGCTCAACGTCAAGGTATGCCTCAAGACCCCTTGCAAAATTCAAATTTATATGGTAATCAATGGAAAAACTGCAATACCAAAGGTCCCCCACAAAACCAACCCAATTGGAATAATGCTGGGCAAAATAACGCACAATAGTTTCAGTGGTCTCAAAATTTCCAACAACCTTGGCCTAACCAGCAAAATAACCAATGGCCCCAAAACCAGCAAAACCAATGGCAACCACCCTAAGGGAATTGGAAATCTCCAAACCAAGGGAATTGGCAATCTCTAAACCAATGGAGGGGATCTCAAGAATGGCCTAACCAAAATACTGGTGTTCCACAATTACCCCCTCTAGCTCAACAACCTACTTTAATGCCACCACCTGCAAATAGTGGACCTCAAAAGCAAATACAGCTACTTGCACAACCTCAACCAAATCCAAATAGTAAACCATAGCAGCCCATGTATATTACTGATACCCAGCAATACCCTACTCATCCCCTAGATGTCACAGATATACATTTGAGATCTGGAACTACCTTACCAGCACCAAGGCCACCTCTTATAACTGAAGTATCAGACTCTCCTGTAGCATTAGAACCTTTGGTTGATGAACCTGTTGACCCAACTAATGTTAGCATACCAATACTAGATCAACCAACAGTAGAGCCTCCTTTTCTAGAACAACTAATACAAAAGGAACAAAGCAAGGAACAACCCTTTGACATTGTTAACCAATTGAAGAATATGCATGTCCGAATACCTTTGTTTCAAGCTATTAAGGACATTCCTACTTATGGAAAAGCTATAAGGGAAGCTTTTCTAAAGAAACCTAGAAGGAAGAAGAAGGATCCTACCATAGCTCATGTTGTTGGGCATTTAGCTGATATCATGTTAGGAAGAGTGATTACACCAAAATATTCTGACCTAGGGAGTTCAGTAGTAAGTGTTAGCATCAATGGTCAATTTGTTAAAAATGCCTTAATAGATTTGGGAGCTGCTATAAATGTGATGACTAAAGAAACCATGAAGAAGTTACAAATAGAAGGATTAAGGCCCACACCAACTATTCTGCAGCTTGCAGATAGTTCCACTGTCACTCTTGATGGAATGATAGAAAATATTGTTGTGACCTTAGATTCCCTAGAATATCTTGTGGAATTCATGATTTTGTCCCCTAAAGCAAACCTATCTGGCTATCTAGTCATTCTAGGTAGACCATGGTTGGCCACAGCTAATGGAAACATAAATTGCAGATCAGGGAATATGACCATATCAAATGGTGAAGCAACCAAGCAATTTGATCTATATCCTCTTGCACAACCATTACCAGATTTGAGTACATCTTCTTTGGGCAGATTTAGGAGATGAAGAAGAAGAGATAAATTCCATAGTAAAAATTATGATGTTACATAGGCAATCTTTTCTAAAGTTGCAAGAAGAAGATTCAGTAATCTAGAGCATCCTTACCAACACCTGTGTGATAGGAAAAGATGTGTCTGAAAGCTTTGTATTAGAATTGATTACATATGAGGAGTGTGATACAAGTTCTACTTTACTTAAGGAACCTAAAAATCTTTGTTCAGTACTTCCTTGTGAAGTAGAAGGAAGCCCAATCTCTAAAATTTCTATGGTAGAATCCAATATTCCTATTGAACTGAGTAAAGGCCATAAACTGCATGTTAACCCCAAATTGACATCCGTATAGATGGAACAATTAAAAGAATTGTTTCAGAAGCATGAGAAGAATTTTGCTTGGGATTATGATGATATGAAAGGATTAAGCCCTACACTATGTACCCATAGGATATACATTAATGAAGGTTGTCTACCACTTCGTCAACCTCAGAGGAGGATAAATCCAAGCCTCAGAGAAATAGTCAAAATAGAATTGTAGAAACTGCTTGATGCTGGCTTTATCTATCCTATATCTGATAGTAAATGGGTATCACCATTGGTTATAGTACCTAAGAAAGGAGGAAAATGGAGAATTTGTGTAGATTATAGGGAATTGAATAAGGCTACTAAAAAGGATCATTTTCCTTTTCCATTCATAGATCAAGTTTTGGATACATTAGATAGAAAGAAGTACTTCTCCTTTTCAGATGGATACAGTGGCTATAATCAAATCAGTATTGCTCCTGAAGACCAAGACAAAACTACATTTACCTGTCCATGGGGTACTTTTTCATACTATGTTTTACCATTTGGTCTTTGTAACGCTCCTGCAACATTTTGACGGGCTATAATCAGTATTTTTCTGATATATCACATGATTGTATGGAAATCTATAGGGATGACTTTACAACATTTTGAGTTACTTTTGAAGAAGCAATGATAAATCTTGAAAAAGTTTTGGTAAGATGTCAAGAACATAATTTGGCACTAAATAGTGAAAAGTGTTTCATGCTCATGCAAGAGGGTGTGGTAATCGGTCATTTCATATCTACTGCAGGTATACAAGTAGACCCAGCTAAAATTGAGGTAATTCAAACATTACCCATACCCACTAAATTAAAAGATGTCAGATCTTTTCTGGGACATGCTAGATATTACAGCTGTTTTATAAAAGATTTCAATAAAATAGCCAGTCCCTTGTATAAGTTGCTTACAAAAGAAGCTGAATTCAAATGGACACCTGAGTGTGATAAAGCTTTCCTGCAACTTAAGAAACTTTTGACCATAGCCCCAATTTTACAAGGCCCTGATTGGAACCTACCTTTTCACATATATACAGATGCTTCTGATTATGCCATAGGAGCAATATTAGCACAGAAACACTCAAATCTTGAGAATGCCATTTATTATATTAGTAAGAGTCTTCATGGTCCAGAACTGAATTACACAGTGACTAAAAAGAATTGTTAGCAGTAGTCTATGCTCTAAATAAATTTTGGCATTACATCATAGGTTATCCTATCTATGTTCATACTGATCATGCAACAATCAAGTATCTCATGAACAAACCTGCTATAACTGGTAGGTTAGCAAGATGGCTACTATTGTTACAAGAATTTGACATAACCATAGTAGATAAGCCTGGAAAAACAAATGTCATAGCTGATTATTTGTCAAGAATCAATCATCATAATACTGACACTACTCTGGTAGATGAAGCATTTCCAGATGAACATTTGTTTCATATTGCTGTTAAAGTTCCATGGTATGCAAATATTGCTAACTACATTGTAACTAATAAGACACCAACGCATTTTTCTTATAAGGAGAGAAAGCTGCTCATACAGAAAAGCTTCCATTTCTCATGGATAGACAATTTTCTATTCTATACTGGACTTGATCAAGTTATGCGTAGATGTGTAAGAGAAGATGAGATATATGATATTTTGCATGCATGTCATAATGAGCCCTGTGGAGGACATTTTGCAGCCAAAAGAACAGATTTCAAAATCTTAGCCACTGGTTACTATTGGCCTACCCTTCATAAAGATGCAATCAATTATACAAGGAAGTGTGACCAATGCCAAAGAATGGGTCACCCAACCAAAACAGATGAAATGCCTTTGAACCCTCAAATGGTGTTAACACCATTTGACAAATGGGGAATGGACTTCATCGGTCCTATTGATCCTCCATCCAATGGGAAGTCTTATATTCTGGTTTGTACTAACTACCTAACCAAATGGGTTGAGGTTAAGGCTATGAAACATTCCCGTGATGAAAAAATTAGCGAATTCCTGTATGAAGAGATTTTTACCCATTATGGAGTTCCTAAAGAATTGGTTACTGATCAAGGCACACGGTTTACTTCTAACCTGATTCCAAATTGATGAAGTAGTATAACATCAGGCATCGCAGATCTAGTCCTTATCATCCACAAGCCAATGGACAAGAAGAAGTTACCAACCATGAGCTAGAAAATATTCTAACCAAAACAGTCCATTTGCATCATCGAGATTGGACCAGCCGGTTACAAGAAGCTGTTTGGGCTTATAGAATAACTTGGAAAACCACTACCAGATTCACACCATTTGAGCTTTTGTATGGGAAAGTGGCAATGCTTCCAATTGAATTTGAACACAAGACTTTAAGAATAGCCTTGACCTTCGATATTGATCTTCCTGTAGCACAAAGAGAACATCTCCTGCATCTTAATTCTTTGGATGAAATGCGCAAGACCGCTTTAGAACATACTGAACTGGTGCAAAAATAGAGAAAACATTGGCATGATTCTCATATCCTCAACAAATAGTTCAAAGCTGGTGACTGGGCATTATTGTATGATTCCTGCTTCAAGGATATGCTAGGGAAGCTGTAGACGTGATGGTTAGGACCATATAAAATCATCCGTGTCTTTGACAATGGAACAGTTCAACTAACCACAATTGATGATAAGCCTTTCAAAATGCTGATCAACGGTCATTGACTTAAACTTTACAAAAAACCTCAAACAAAAGCCGAGTTCATGCAACAGTTCAACCAATCGGATCCAACAACAACTCAAGTATCTCTTCCTGCAGCCGAAGGTGAAAACCTTCCACCTGCTCTTCTTCAACATTAATTCTAATTTGCATGTCCATAATAATAACTTTATGTTCACATAAAGCCCATTTTTTTTTCATGATATTTCTTTCCATTCATATCTTAATCTTCCATCCACCCACCTCACTCCATTTCTTAATCTTCCATCCACTCACTTTCTACATACTTATGTTTTTGTGTTTTCAATCAAATCTGCACATGCTAATGGATGCTACCATTAACATTATTTTCGCGACCTTTTCTTTGGAGCATGTGACAATCCACTTGGTAGGTATAAACATTTTCAAATTATTATTCATTTATAAGTTTGCAGATTTTGTTAATTATATCTAATACTGCATAGTCTTTATAATTACGATGTATTCCAGTCCCTAAACCATACTAGTCTGACATGTGAGGACACTTGTCATAAAATTAGTAGGGGGTAGGGGAGTGTCATACTATCCAATGACATACCTGATTAAATATGATGATTTTCAAAAATCTTGGCATTACCCTTTATTAATGAGAACTTTTTCCCATAAATATGCCATGTCAAGTATTGTACTCCCACTTTCTGAATGAATTTTTCTTTGTTCGTGCCAAATTTTTTGTGCTAAGACATGATGTGACCTATTTTTTAAAATTTTGGGGGAGGAGGTTTACAAAGAAAAGAGTTGATCGAGCACATTTTGTTGCTCTCTGATGTAGAAGCAGTAAGAAGATTGAATGCATGCGGGTGATTAGGTTATTGTTTGAATTTAATAGTGTATGATGAAGAAGTAGTTGTATAATTCACTAGGGCATTTGATGAAGGTGAAGCTTCTGTGTGGGGTTTGATAGTAATTGCAATAGAAGAAAGAATTGCGGAAGTAACAAGGTTACCTCCTATTGAAGAACATTATCCAAGCTCGCATGACGCTAGGTCAGCAAGGGCCCAGTTCACTACCCCACATGACCCTCCATTGGATGTTACAAAGTAGGGGTGCAAGAGATTATCTTTGTCACCTCCATACCCTGACCTAGACCTGCATGTCATTAGGTATTTTACTTGTGAAGGTAGATTTTCTCACTTACATGCACACCATTTTAAGTTGCTTAGTTGTATAAGGCACAATATTACCGTGAATCTTCCAATTTTTTTGTATAATATGCTTTGTATTAGTGCGGAAGAGACTCAAAAAGGGAAAGATAATTCTGTCACTCACCATGCTTTGATTAAGTTGTTAATAGAAAGGTCTCTTAGGGACATATCCCCTTTGACATGGGATGACTTTGTGAAATTTAAAACTTTACAACCCCTAGTTGACCCTAGTGAACAACAGGGTGAGGAAAATGTAGTTCCCAGTAGTGAGCCTGTAGAACAAAATATTGAGGGAGCTAAAATAGAAAACACACAAAGGATTGAACCAAAATTTGCTTCCACTCAAGAGAATGCGCCTCCACTTGAGTAGGACATCCAAAGACCCACTACTAGTCAAGCTAAAAGGAAACGAAAGTCACTAGAAGAAACTGTTGCTCAACAAAAACCTAGTCCTGCAATTTAGCAACAGAAGAAAACAAAGAAGGATCCTGCAGCAACTAATCCTGCAGCAGTGATATCAAAACAAAAAAGTAGGCAAAAAAAATAGTACAAGAAGAGATTCCTTTATTGAGAAGCCCTAGAATGAGAGGGAATATTTTGAAAAATCCTATATCCAAAGCACTTGCTCAAGAGTCTCTTGTGTAGATAATTTCCAACCATTCTCCCCTTCACACTTAGATAACAGAAGCTTCTGGTAGTCCTCCTGCGGCATGTGAGCAAGAAATTAATGAAACCTTAATGGATTTACCAGGTGTTTCAAGCAATGAGAATGAAGTAGTTCTTGAAAGTCATGATTCGAATACTACCCCTATAAGTCAACATGGATCAATAGTTTGGTGAAACATCTATGGCAGGACCAGAAAAAGAAAAAGGATTATGAAAAGGATAACAGTGTCATCACCTTGCAAAAACTCCTTTTCCAGTTATATGGACATCATTTATTTGTTGAAGCACTATGGAAAGAGGAGAAGAAAAGAATGAGCAAGATCATAACATCACAAAATGAGGAGATTGAAGAATTGAAAGAACAACTAGAAAGACAGAAATAACACATGGAACATGCACTTAAATTAGCTGATCAAGCTCTTGCTTGCAGACCACCTCCTTGAGTATATACTTTTTGTTTGGAAGAACAATATCTTTTGTTTCAGTTGATGTTAACCCTCAAAAATGTAAATACAGAATTTAAAACCGCACAAGAGTTTTATGGGCTGTATCAAACCTTACCACCATGGTAGCAAAATCTATTGTGTGAGTTGTATATTCATAATTTTGTCATTCCTGCAGAAACTAAGTGGAATCCTTTGCTCTATATAGGAGATGTGCATTTGAAAGCTTTAATGTCATGGATGTCTAATGAGATGAATTATGACATACAACTGGTTAATTACAGAGATGAGGAGAGAACAAAACCTTTACCCTTGAGGGTAGAAAGTAAACAGCCAGAAGAAATGCTTCAAGAATGGTTTACATTAACCTATGGGAAGAGTAATCCATACATTAGAAAGAATGTATTTGCTGCTAGAGCCAAAGTATATGCCGAATATGAAAACTTTCCCTACTTTGCATTCCAACGAGCTATGACCAGAGTAAGAGGTAGATGGGCACAGTTACCTGATTCTCTAAAGAAATCAGAGCCACACAGTCCTATTAATTTGGAAGCAACATTATATAGAGTTCCAAAATATTTAGAAATGGGAATGAAACTAAGGCTAGAGCTATGGTGTCCTTTAACCATGCAACCTCTAATGCTTTTATGGCCCCTGTATGATATTGATGTTGACAAACTTGATAAGTTGTAGGAAGACTATAGGCGAGAAGTATGAGAAAGGACTAGAGGATTCTATTACACCTTCAAGAGCAGCAAAAAGGGAAAGATAGAAGTTGGGGAGCTTAGATCTTTGACAAAGAAGTGTAATGCTTGAGGACAAGCATTAGTTTAGCAGGGGACAGATGATGAGTCTAAAAAATGCCTTTATTTTGTTATGTTTAAGATACTTTATAATACTCTGTTCATCCTTGTTTTAACACTTATAAGCTTATGTTTGATAAACCTTTGATGATTTATGAGGTAGAAAAACTATGTCATCCTTTGCCTAAATTATATCTAATATGCAGTATTTCATATAAATATCCAAATGTGCATTCTTATGCTTTAATTTAGTTTGATGGATGTCTATTTGTAAGTATTTTTTATATCATAACTAACTTGATGATAAGGATTAAAGAATGAGCAGAAGAATCTAGAAGCTGGTTGCCGACAACATTCAAGGAGAAATGAGCATCAAGGAACAACCATGAAAAGGAAGTTATAACCACTCTAGGAAACATGGCAACGAATAAGGAGGAGTTTTTACGAGCGATTACCTTCTCTGCATTTACATTGTAACAAGTGGATGCCACAACTTCATTGCTCCCTCCTCAATTTTGTTATCCTTCCTTTTTGCTTTCAGTTGTTGTCCTATATTCTCTCCTACAGGCTTAACTTAAGATAGTTACTTTTTTGTTATGTAATAAAGAGTAGATTCCCTATATATGTTGGGATCGACTCCTGTGTGTAAAGTTTTTAGTTTTTCATTTTTGGTTTTGATAAGTTTTATTGAGTAAGAGAAAAAACTGATTCACAGTTTGTTGCAGTTGTGTTTTACAATTCTAAATTATGTAATGACTGATTAATAAAATGAATTAGTTCTCTTTAGATTCTATCCTATGTTGGTATATTAGAGAAGCCAACCAAGGGGGCCCACTTGGAAGGTGGATTAGATTAGAATATAATAGATTCATTTTACTAAGCATTAGTAGTATTTTAAGTAAGACATAGCTAGTTAATTCCTTCCTGTAGGATCACACTTCATGAACGTTCCTATAGCATCTGCGAGAACAGTCTAATGGATGAGTCAAGATGAAATCTCTATTATCTTGTCATTGTGTTTTCAACATTCATAGATTTAGTAGTTTCCTTTGCATTTTTTTTACTTTCCTACAGCACAAGCATAATGACTCATCAAGGTACCTAGTGCACATACTGTGCCGACCATTTCAAGTATACATCCCTGGGTTGACAATCTAAATGCACCTCATGGTAGGAGAAAAGTAGTTCTTAGCTTGAATAGGAAAACCTATTGTGTGTCAGTTCAATGACATATCTCCCTAGGGGTCCTAAGACACCTAGAAACATATTAAAAACATATATATGGGTCGAAGGGTGTCAAAGGATGAACTATGACCACTTTCAACACATTCCATGATGACACATGTCTTTATAGGTCCTAGGACCCCTAGGGACATATTAGAATCATTTATATGGGTCGAAGGGGGCCATAGGATGATTTATGACCCCTTTTGACACATTTCATGATGACATATGTCCCTCATGCTCCTATGACACCTATAAACATATTAGAATCATTCATATGGGTCAAAGGAGGTCATAGATTGACCTATGACCACTTTTGATACATTGCATGATGACATATGTTGCTAGGGGTCCTACGACCCCAAGGAACATATTAGAATCATCTATATGAGTCGAAGGGGGTCCTACGACCCTTTTCAAAACATTTCATGATGATATATGTCCCTAAGGGTCTCTAGGAGTCCTAGGACCTCTAAAGACATATTATAATAGTTTATATGTTTCGAAGGGGGTTATAGGTCTTTTGACACATTCTATGACAACATATGTCCTTAGGGATCCTATGACACCTAGGGACATATTAGAATCATTTATATGGGTTAAAGGGGATAATAGGATGACCTATGACCCCTTTCGGCACATTTTGTGATGACATATAGACATATTAGAATCATTTATATGGGTCGAAGGGGGTCATAGGATGACCTATAACCCCTTTTGGCATATTCCATCACAACATATGTTCCTAGGGGTCCTAAGACCCCTAGGTACATATTATAATTTTTATATTAGTTGAAGGGGTCACAGGATGACCTCTGACCCATTTTGAGACGTTCCATGATGACATATGTCCTTAGGGGTGCTAGGAGCTCTAGGGACATATTGGGTCATAGGATTTCCTATGGTCCCTTTGGACACATTTCATGATCACATATGTCCATAGGCATGCTACGGCCCCTAAGGACATATTATAATCATTTATGTGTCGAAGGGGGTCATAGGATGACTTATGACACATTTTGAAACATTCCATAATGACATATGTCTCTAAGGGTCCTATGAGCCCTACAGACATATTAGAGTAGTTTATATGGGTCGAAGGGAGTCATAAGTCATCTTGTGACAAATTTTGACACATTCCATGAAGACATATGTCCCTAGGGGTTCTAGGAACCCTAGGGACATATTATAATCAATTACATGGGTCGAAGGGGGTCACAAGATGACCTATGAGATATTTTGACACATTCTATGAAAACATAACATATTGGAATTATTTATATGGGTCAAAGGGGGTGGGTCATTGGATGAACTATGACCCCTCTTAACACATTCCATAATGACATATGTCCCTAGGGGTCATAGGACCCCTAGCGACATATTAGTATTATTTATATGGGTTAAAGGGGGTCACAGGTTGACCTATGACCCCTCTCAATAGCTTCCATGATGAGATATGTCCTCAAGGGTCCTAGGACCTATAGGGACATATTAGAATCATTTATATGGGTCAAAGGGGGTCATCGGATGACCTATGACCCCTTTCAACACTTTTTGTGAGGACATATGTCCCGAGGTGTCCTAGGACCCCTAGGTGCATATTAGAATTGTCTATATGCATTGAAGTGGGTCACAAGATGACCTATGACCCCTTTCAACACATTCCATGATGACATATGTCTCTAGGGGTCCTAGGACCTTGCGTGACATATTGAAATTATTTATATGCGTCGAAAGGGGTGATAGGTTGGCACATTAACAGATGACATATGTTCCAAGGGGTTCTAGGAAGCCTAAGGACATATTAGAATCATTTATATGGGTTAAAGGGGGTCATAGGTCATCCTATGACAACTTTTGACACATTTCATGAAGACATATGTCCCTAGAGGTCCTAAGACCCCTAGGGACATATTGGAATCAATTATATGGGTTGAAGGGGGTCACAAGATGACCTATGAGACATTTCGACACATTCCATGAAAACATGTCTCTAGGGGTCCTAGGACCCCTAGAGACATTGGAATCATTTATATGGGTCGAAGGGGGTGGGTCATAAGATGACCTATGAACCCTCTTAACACATTTCATAATGACCTATGTCCCTAGGGGTCATAGGACTCCTAGTGACATATTAGAATCATTTATATGGGTTAAAGGGGGTCACAGGATGACCTATGACCCCTTTCAGTAGCTTTCATGATGACATATGTCCTCAAGGGTCTTAGGACCTATAGGGATATATTAGAATCATTTATATGGGTCAAAGGGGGTCATCGGATGATCTATGACCCCTTTCAACACTTTTTGTGAGGACATATGTCCCTTGGTGTCCTAGGACCCCTAGGTGCATATTAGAATCATTTATATGCATTGAATGGGGTCACAAGATGACCTATGACCCCTTTCAACACATTCCATGATGACATATTTCTCTAAGGGTCCTAGGACCCTGCGTGACATATTGGAATTATTTATATGCGTCGAAGGGGGTCATAGGTCAACACATTCACGGATGACATATGTTTGAAGGGGTCCTAGGAAGCCCAGGGACATATTAGAATTATTTATATAGGTTGAAGGTTGTCAAAGGATGACTTATGGCCCATTTTGATACATTCCATGATGACATATATTCCTAGGGGTCCTAAGACCCCTAGGGACATATTAGAATCATTTATATTGGACAAAGGGGGTGATAGGTTGATCTATGACCCCTTTTGACACATTCCATGATGACATATGTTCATACGGGTCCTACGACCCCTAGGGACATATTAGAAATGTTTATATGCATCGAAGGGGGTCATAGGATGACCGATGACTACTTTTGACACATTCCATGATGACATATATTAGAATCATTTATATGAGATGAAGGGGGTCATATGATGACCAATGACCCCTTTTGACACATTCCATTATGAAATATGTCTCTAAGGGTCTTAAGACACCTAAGGACATATTAGAATCATTTATATAGATTGAAAGGGGTCATAGCACGACCTATGATGTCTTTCAAGAAATTCCATGATGACATATGTCATAGGAATACCTATGACCATATATTTTTAGGGGTCCTAAAAATATATAACATATCTTTAGGGGTCCTACAACCCCTAGGGACATATTAGAATCATTTATATGGGTCAAAGGGGGTCACAAGATTAGCTATGACACCTTTCGGCACATACCATGATGACATATATCCCTAAGAGACCTAGGACCCCTAGGGATATATTAGAATTATTTATATGGGTTGAAGGGGGTCATAGAATGACCTATGATCCATTTTGACACATTCCATGATGACATATGTCCCTCAGGGTCCTAGGAACCTGAGAGACATATTAGTATCATTTATATGGGACAAAGGAGGTCATGGGATTATCTCTGACCACTTTCAACACATTTCATGATAACATATTTCCCTAGGGGTCCTACGACCCCTAGGGACATATTAGAATTGTTTATATTGGTTGAAGGGTATCATAGGATGACCTATAACACCTTTCAAAATATTTCATGACAACATATGGACATATTAGAATTGTTTATATGGGTCGAAGGGGGTTAGCATGACCTATAACCCTTTTTTTCAAATTCCATCATGACATATAGTGATATATTAGAATAGTTTATATTGGTCGAAGAGGTCTTGGGACCCCTAGTGATATATTAGAATCATTTTTATGGGTCTAAGTGGGTTATAGGATGAGCTATGACCCCTTTCGACACATTCTGATGAAGCCTACTCTGATACCACTGATGAAGGTATGCTCTGATACCACTTGATGTAGGGCCACACCACCCTACCAACTCACAACCAAGAATGCAATTTTATTATACTTGAAAATCCAATAGCAATTACAATAACATTTCTACAAGATCTCTCAAGATCCAATCTAAACCCAAGCTAGTCCAGATCCACACTCTAGTAGAAACCTTTGAGATCTCAACTTGTGCTCGCAAGCCACCAAGCAACATCCTTGTTTCTAAATTGTAGTCACTAGCTCTTCTCACAAACTCTATCTAAGATCCAAGTGTAAATTGCCTCACATTCGGTGCTCTGTCTACACTCACAACTCCATCACAATCCTACTGTAAACTACCTCACATTTGGTGCTCTGTCCATAGACTCAAGAAAACTCACTCTTCACTTCCTCCTTCTCTTTCACACCTTCCAACTTTCACACATTCAAGCTTTTCCTTCCAAAGCTTTCACCTTTCCAAGCTTCACGTTCCACAACTTCTAATTCCCAAGCTACTGCTTCTCGAGCTTCTCCTTCTTGAGCTTCCACTTCTCAAGCTTCTACTCCTTAATCTTCCACTTCTCAAGCTTCTACTCCTCAAGCTTTCACCTTATTCTTGAGCTTGATTAGAAATGCTCATATGCCTTGATTAAATAGGCACTTACCACCCAATACATGACTTATCCACAACCTTCTAGAATTCCTCCACAACCTTCTACAACTTGCATAACCTTCTACAATATTCATAACTTTCTAGAATTCTTCCCACACACCTCGATAAATGGAATGACAACCATTTATTTTTTATTTTATCTATTATGCCACCTATGCACCTCGAAAATAGAAATCCCCTTTTCCTTTCTTTTCTCCTTTTTTCCCCTTTTTATTATTTCTCCTCTAATTTTTGTCACTTTCTCTCTCCTCCAGATTTTTTTTTTCCAATTTTTTTTTTCAATAATTTTCCCATGCAAGATGCTCCTACATCACATTCCATGATGACATATGTCCCTAGGGGTTGTAAGACCCTTAGGGGCATATTATAATCATTTAGATGTGTCGAAGGGGGTCACAAGATGATTAATGACCGCTTTCAAGACATTCCATGATGACATATGTCTCTAGGGGTCCTAGGAACCCTAGGGACATATTAGAATTGTTTATATAGGTCAAAGTGGGTCACAAGATGACTTATGATGTCTTTCAACATATTTTATGATGACATATGTCGCTAGGGGTCCTACATATTAGAATTATTTATTTGGGTCGAAGGGGGTCATAGGATGACCTTCGACCCCTTTTGACACATTCTGTGACAACATATGTCCCTAGGGGTCCTAGGACACCTTGGAACATATTAGAATCATTTATATGGGTCCAAGGGGGTCATAGGATGACCTATGACCCCTTTTGACACATTTTATGATGACATATGCCTTAGGGTTCCTACAACCCTTAGGGACATATTAGAATCATTTATATGCATCGAATGGGGTGCCAAGATGAACTATGACCCTTTTTGAAAACTTTCATGATGACATATGTCCTTAGGGGTCCTAGGAACCTTTGAGACATAATAGAATCATTTATATGGGTCAAAAGATTCCATGATGACACATGTCATTAGGGGTGTTGGTGTTTTAAAATGCACTAAAACTACTAAGTGACAAAATGCTTAATACCAGAATGACAGGACATACACAATCTAAAGACTAGCCAATTCTTATTAACAATTGCATATGCAAAGTATTTGAACCCAACTTCAACAAAATCACAGATGGTTTTTTACTCTTTTGGCTCTGCAAAACTAGGGTGGGTGTACCCAAGGATGATTCAAAACTGGAACAACTGTATGAGGATTATTCTTAGTTTCATTCTCATTCTCATTTCAAAATCCTTAGACATATACATAATTCTTTACTAACTTGATAAATACATCCCATAAAATAGATATGGCCAAGAATTCTTCTATAGATCTGTAGATGTTCTAGACAATAGTGGCTAACTAAAGCTAAAACATTCCATGTAGACAAGTGCTAGCCAACTTTAAAGATTTACAGGAAATAAAAGTAAAGTTTGATTTAATGCTGCATTTTGATAATCATTTATGATATATTTCTCCTTCAGCTATATCAACTTGATCAGTGCCTAATCCATTGGGATTCAGAGTCTATAGCAAGTTCTTAGATCTGGTTTGTTGCCTTACAACAAATTCTATCAGTAATTCTAATTAGAATTCATCATTCATAATCCTTTTCACCACTAAAGAAACCTTATCACATTCATCAAAGCTTTTATTTAATCCATCAAATTAATAGCAGTGATAAATAGATATACAACCTAACTAGATTGCATTCAATTGCACAAGCCTTTACTTATACAATATCAAGACAACCAAGTAATTGAAAGGAGACAAGATTCAGAAAGAACTGATATGGGGACAATTCACAATTTGTATTCATTTTCTTTGAAAATGGTATATCCTTTACAATAGACTCATAATGACCTTCAGAAAGAAACAGAGCTCATTCTATATTCATGTATTCTTAGATAATTGATAGAGAAAATACATCATAAACTTGCTTTCAAAATTTGGACAAAAAATAGACTAAGCATATTACTTAGAAAAATAGAATTTGGACCGTTCTTTAGCCTTGGGATCTCACTTAAATAGTGTGAGATGCAACAAGATTCAGGCTAAAATAAATGACAGGTGTCCTTAACAAACAAAATTTACATACACCTTCCACAAAAAGACAAAAAGTGGGTAACAAAAGATGTCTAGATCAAAACATTCTCTTAAATGAGTCAGCTTTTGTTAATACAATTTTGTGTTGCTGATTGGTTATTGATCTACTTTCTCTATACAAGTAACTGACAAATTAGCCGATGATGAAGCTTGTTCTGATGATGGCATATTAACTTCCACCTATAGGCTTTCTTCATCTTTATCTCAGGTGGCAGGAACAACATCTATCTTGTCCTCTTCTCTAGCCTTATTAGCATCCTGTGGTCTAGGTTTGTAACTGAAAATGACAGGTTTCTCTTGTCTTCTTCTTCTGATTGGGTTTGAGAAATGATAGCATCAGTAGTTTGGAATTCCTCATCCTACACGTTATCACAATCAGTTTAGTCTGCATCCAACTATTCACTAGAAACCATTTCTGCCATCCACTTGTCAAATAATGCATCATCTGACCATATGAATTGCAAAATGTCCTTCTATTTTTTTAGCACATATTCAGCCACATTATTAATATCAATGAAATCCTGTTTTAAAGAATCAAAGAATATTTTGGCTTTCACCATCTCCTCTGTTGTGGTGGCCCACCATGCATGCCCAATTTCATTTACTACTTGATTCATTCTTAAACAAAATGTGTCATCAAGTTCTTTTGTCCATACCTCTTTTCTTTTTAAATTGTTTTTCTTATCTAGGGCATGAGGAAATAATTTGAAATTTTGACTCCTATATTTGTCCAAGTGATTTATTGTTATCTTCTGTAAATGTGTCCTTTTATTATCAAAATCAGCAAGGTCAGAAACAATATCAAAGATTTTTTCAATCTGATCATGGGAGGTATCTATAACAGATAAACACAAAAAGGTTACTGCTTTTTCCCTTCTTACCCACTTATCCACAATAGGCTTTAGAGCCTCATCATTTCCTTTTAATTCCTCCCAAATGTTAATCACCCTGACCAATTGATGATGAATTAATGGCCATTCAACTTTGTCTCCCAGATATGTAAGAGATTTTCTTAGTTTATCTTCATACTTAGATTCCAACTCTATATGTAAGGCCCATAGTTTAGCCTTTTCTTCTTCAAATTCTTCAGCAGTGTAATATCGTGGCCCCTGGGGTGTATCTGGCATTTCAATGAGGGGGGTAGAATTAAAGGGTTCTATAGGGGGATGAGGGTAAGTTATTCTAGGCCTGGTGGATTGTTCCAATAGCTTATTTTCAAACTCAATCCTCCTCTTTACCTCTTTGTTGTATGCATCCACCACTATCTCATACTTGCTTTGTAACTCAAGCATAACCTATTCCTCCTTCTTAGTAGTGGAAAAAAGAAACTAGGAAGACTCCACATTCCAATAGGCTTCCTATACATGGGAGGTGTCAGCAACCCTTATTACAAGTATGTTACCCATCAGTTCAGACTCATCTGGTTGTGAGGATGTGGCTCTAGATCCTTTTTTCAATGACCAACTGACCAAAGTAGCTTGATCCTCAATAAATGCAATTCCTTGGAAATCCTTTTTATTTGGGTCTTACAATTCCAATTTATTTGAAATAGAATTGAAAATTAAGGCATCTGCAATATCCCAATTTGGCAACAATAATATGTTAGAGGCTTTTACCATTTGCCTTCCTTCTTTAGGAGTAATGTTCTAGAATTCCTTCATCATTTCTTCTTTAATCTAGTCTTATATGGAAGCTTCATCCATTTCTAGATGCTCTGTCTTCATCCTTTTACATTTCTCCTCAAAGATGTTCATGTTTGTTCTCCATGCAAATTGCTGGAAGTTTCTTGATTTTACAAAATTGTCATCAGTCAAAAATTGATGACTTGCTTGTTCTAATACAAGGTCCAATTCCCTACCTCTATAATCAGCTCTTGTTAGATCCAAACTTGGGAGAGGAGGCTCTGGAAGGTTACCTTCATCCAATTCTGCTTGGGTAATAAAAACACCTCCTTGTGATCGAATCTCTTCAACTTGCTCACCTGTGAGCTGCTCTTCTCCAATTCTCAAAGGAGATCAAGTGGGTGAATATTCCTCAGCTTGAGATCTCCCTTCTCTTATTACCTTCTACCTCTTTGGGCTAGGCTCATCAGGTCTCTCCTCCAAAACTATACTGGTGGATCCCATTATTTGTTTTCCCTTATCTATAGGAGCCTTTTTATTTTGAATTATAGTGTAACCAGGCTTCTTCTATACAATTATTTGACCAACCCCTATATTAGGAGTGAAAGCTAACTTCTTCATGGCTTATCTGGCCTTATTAGGAGAAGAATTAATAAAAAATTGTTTCTTCTCATTCATGGTTTCCATTATCGCAAGGAAGTTATTTATGAGCTTATTTATCCTATCAGCCTCTATATTAGCATTGTCTAAAGGACTGTAATTTTGATAAAAACAATGAATAAATTCTAGGACTCAAGAGTAAACTCTCCACTTTTCTTTTTTAGTTTCTTGTTCTTGTAAAGAAAATTCATTTCTTATAATGTCTTTTGGGTAATATGAATCATGCTTTATCGGTCCTAGCTTGATCCTATGCCTTAGAGTCTGATTGAAAAATCCATTAGAATCACAAAAATAGGGGTGGGAGACAGCCATCATATACTGATCCAGAATTTTGTAACAAAAGAGCCATCCTCCTTTAGTAATCACAAACTGATGGGCCACTGTACAGGTAGGGAAAATTGACCCTAGTTGCCTCTTTGACAAGAAAATTTCCTCTACTCCTCCTAATTGCCATAAGACTTCTACCATCCCTATCTTTAGGGGCACTTGGTAAGGCAAGACATGAGGGCTCCCTTTAAAACCATAAATTCTGAAAACTGTAGAAACAGGGTATGGAATAATATCTCCCCAATTGTGTGAAACTTTCAAATTATGGGGGCTATCCATAGGTCTTATGAGATTCATTAATACTTTAGGGATCCTGGGATTATCACTCAAAAATAGACATCTCAACTTAGAGGCAAAATATCTATCAAATCTAACAAAGCTGGCTTTATTTGCATCCCAAGTCATATCTGCACTCCACAACTGGACTGGTAATGTTTCCCCATTTTCTTCTTTGTTCAATTTTATCTCATTTCCAAAATATGTTACCCCTTTGAACAAAAACATATGCATTAATAAGGAATAATGGCCAAAAGTTTTCTCCACCTTACCTCTCGCAATTCCAATGAAACCGATGTGAATTTCTTCAGCTAGAAAGGAGGAAAAATCAAAAATCACATCTATACTGAAAGAGGCAATTTGAATCATCATATACATAAGGTCAATGGGCATGAAATCGTGCTCATCCTCACCAAGAACATGGCACAGGGTCCTGTATATCTCTACAGCTCGGGAAGTGAAAAGGCTCTTCTTAAAAGGTTCTTTAGAGGCTGCAGTTATTACTAGTAGAGTTCCTATGGTACCAATGTGTGCCCTCAATGCACCTCCCCTAATTATATCTCTTTTCACTTTGTATTCCTTTTCTAATTCCAACAAATTTATTGGCACATTGAAATCTAATAATGGTTCTAAGTGAAAAACCTCCTTAATTTTTTCAGGGCTAATTGACACTAGAGGCACACCATCATTTCTTCTCACAACCCTAATGGGTTGGTCATAGTTTTTGGCAATATCTTCTAGCAAGTCGTAGTCCATGAAAACACTAGGAACTACTAACTTTCCCAAGTCAAAATTCTATATATTAGTGTGAGGGGCAAATAGATTCCTCTTTGAAAACCACTTTTTAAACAAAAGGAGGCCAGTCTGATTGGTTACTGCATCCCTTACCCAGTTCCCCTTATCACAAGCCATCAACAATTTTAAGCCTAGGACTTAATGAAATTAATCTTTTGACCTATGTAGACTCTGTAGTGGATCCTGGGAGTAACTTTAGGAAATCATCATGGATATTCCTATTCATATAATTAACTTGCCCAACGAATGATTTCTTAGGAGGCATCTTGATTATAACAATGGGAATTGGAATGTTATAGAGGTTATGATTGAGTACTTACTTGATTTTGCCAAAATTATCCTCTTTTGAATTTTTGCAACTGTTTTCAAATAGATATGAAACTGTTTTCGTGTCTTTACCAATGCTTAATCACAACATGATCGATGGGTGCCTATGCTCAGAGAAAATGTAATCTTTGCTGGACTGGACTGTAATGAATAATAAAAGAAAATCTTATAGATTATACTCTACTTTTTTCTCACACGCAAAGTCTTCATTCATCAGAAATGCATGGGATAGAATGTCACCACACTTCCCCTTTTCTTTTAAAAACTTGCACCGTCAATTCTTGGAAAAACTTGCAATCTGGTAATGATAACTAAGCTGGCTCATTTCCTTACTAACATATTTGCAATCAAACCAATAGGATAGCACCACCTGTGCCTTTCCTTCAATGCTAACACTTTAGACTGGGCCCACGGATGACCATGGACACGTGTCATCACGTCGCTAACTCGCTATACTTATACTTCGAGCATCTTTCCATGGCAAGCTAGCGACGATTGTTGATCTTATGTCAATCATGTGGCATACATTTGAAATGACTTTACAAGGAATCAATGGTGGGCCATCATTCGCTAACTCGCTATGCTTAATTTCTGAGCACTTCTACATAGCGAGCTAATGACAACCCTTGATCTTGGCCCAATCTCAAGATCAAAAAACCTTGAATTACATTCCTGGGAAGTGGATCCATGGTACCACTATTGCTGAGCTGGCATGATGCATCGAAATACACATATATATTTTAATCATCCTTTATCTTAGATTCTGTAGTGTTTTTGACTTTTGGGTTAGTCGTTATGTCGCTACCAGAAAAACACAACAATATTCGGCTAGCGATGCAACAACCCACCGGAAAACCAGTGCTGGGAAAAGTGGCACAACTTGCAAGGAATTTTTTCAAGACTTTCCAAATCATCTCTGGTCATAAAAGAAGGTCGCATTTAGCGATGATTTCGTCCTCGCTATGTCTTTACTGGAAAATCACTTGTTTATTCTAATAGCAACTTAGCGACTTGCCGAAGTAATTTGGGCGCCAAGTTTATTATTCCTGATGACCATAGACATATGTCATCACATTGCCAACTCGCTATACTTAGCTTCCAAGCACTTTTCTTTACTGAATCAACGACAACCATAGATTTAAAAGAAATCCGACGATGAGGTAAAAAATTTTCACAAGGATTAAAACAATAAAATCAACATAGGTGAATAAAAAACATCTGCATAACTTTCTTCCCCCTTTTAAAAATTTTTTGCGCCAAGGAAAATTTAAAAGGAAAAAGGGACTAGCCCAAGAAAAACACAAACTTAGTTGGAAACCTAATCATCACTAAAGGATCACAACCTAAAATTTTATCTGGGCAAGATGAAACCTATTATACAAAAATTCAGGCCAACAAGGTGTCCTACAACCCCTAGGGACATATTAGATTCATTTATATGCATCAAAGGAGGTCATAGGATGGCCTACAACCCCTTTTGGCTAATTCTAAGATGAGATATGAGCCTAGGAGTCCTAGGACCCCTATCAACTTATTAGAGTCATTTATATTGCTCGAAGGGCATCATAGGATGACCTCTTACCCATTTCAACACATTCCATGACATATTTCTCTAGGGATCCTAGGACCCCTAAGGACATATGAGAATTGTTTATATGGGTCACAAGGGGTCATAGGTCCCTTTCGACACATTTCACGATGACATATGTCCTTAGGGGTCCTTAGACTCCTAGGAACATATTACAATTATTTATATTGGTCGAATTGGATCACAGGATGACCTATGACCCCTCTTGACACATTTCATGATGACCTATGTGCTTAGGGGTCCAAGGACCCTTAAGGACATATTCGAATCATTTATATGGGTCAAAAGGGGTCATAGGCCCCTTTTGACACATTCCATGATGGCATATATATGTAGGGGTCCTATGACCCCTAGGGACATATTAGAATCATTTATATGAGTTGAAGTGGGTCATAAAATGACCTATGACCCCATTCGGCACATTCCATGATAACATGTGTTCTTAGGAATCGTAGGACCCTTATAGACATATTAGAATCATTTATATTTCTTGAAGGGGGTCATAGGATGACCTCTAACCCTTTTCAACACATTCCATGATGACATATGTTCTTAGATATCTTATGACCCCTGTCAAAATATTAGAATCATTTTTATGAGTCGAAGCGGGTTATAGGATGACCTATGACCCCTTTTGACAAATTTCATGATCACATATCTCTCTATTAGTCCTAGGATCCCTATGTACATATTAGAATCATTTATATGGGTTGAAGAGGGTCTAGAATGACCTATGACTCATTTCGATACATTCCACAATGACATATGTCTCTATGTGTCCTAAGACCCATAGGGATATATTAGAATCATTTATATGGGTTGACGAGTATCATAGGATGACCTATTACACCTTTCAACACATTTCATGATGACATATGTATTTAGGGGTCCTACGACCCTAGGGACATATTAGAATCATTTATATGTGTCGGAGGGGGTCACATGATGACCTATCACACCTTTTGGAACATATATCCGTAGGAGACCTAGGACCCCTAGGGACTTATTAAAATTGTTTATATTTGTCGAAGGGGTTCATAGGATAACCTATGACCCCTTTCGGCTCATTCCATGATGACATATGTCCCTTGGTGTCCTACGAACCCTAAGGACATGTTAGAATTATTTATATTAGTTCAAGGTGGTCATAGGATGACAAATGACCCCTTTTGACAAATTTTATGATGACATATGTCCCTAAGATTCCTAAGACCCCTAGGGACATATTAGAATCATTCACATGGGCCGAAGGGGTTCATAGAATGGCCTGTGACCCCTTTTGACACATTCCATGACGACATATGTCCCTAAGGGTCCTACAACCTTTAGGAACATATTATAATGGAGAGGTTCATAGGATGATCTATGACCCTTTATGACACATTCCATGAAAACATATATCCCTAGGGGTCTTAGGACTCCAATTGACATATTAAAATCATTTATATGGGTCGAAAGGGGTCATAGGATGACCTATGACCCCTTTTGACAATTCCATAATGACATATGTCTCTAGTAGTCCTAGGACCCCTAAGGACATATTAGAATAATTTATATAGGTCGAAGGAGGTCATAGGATGAACTATGACCCCTTTTGACACATTCTATGATTAAATATGTCCCTACAGGTCTTAAGACCCGTAGGGACAGATTAGAATCATTTTATATTACTTGAAGGGGGTCATAGGTCCTTTCAACACATGCTCTAATGACATATAGACATATTAGAATCATTTTTATGGGTCAAAGGGGTTCATAGGATGACCTATAACCCCTTTTGGCACATTCCATCATGTCATATGTTCTTAGGGGTACTAGGATTCTTAGGGACATATTACAATAGTTTATATTCATCGAAGGGGTCACAAGATGACCTATGACCCCTTTTGGCACATTCTATGATGAATAATGTCCCTAGTAGTCCTACATATTAGA
The DNA here is from genome assembly GCA_028749045.1 of Cupressus sempervirens. Classification (NCBI taxonomy): domain Eukaryota; kingdom Viridiplantae; phylum Streptophyta; class Pinopsida; order Cupressales; family Cupressaceae; genus Cupressus; species Cupressus sempervirens. Next base: position 236,636,088 of record CM053789.1, on the reverse strand, counting down.
ATCATTTATATGGGTCAACAGGGGTCATAGGATGACCTATGACCCCGTTTGACATATTTCATGACGATATATGTCCCTTAGGGTCCCACAACTCTTATGGACATATTAGAATCATTTATATGCGTTCAAGAGGGCTATAAGATGATCGATGACCCCTTAGGACACATTCCATGATGACATATGTCTTTAGGGGTCCTATGATCCCTAGGGACATATTAGAATAATTTATAGTGGTTGAAAGGGGTCATAGGATGACCTAGACCCCTTTTGACACATTTGATGATGACATATGTCCCTAAGAGTCCTACAACCCTTAGGGATATATTAGAATTGTTTATATCTACCGAAGGTGGTGACAAGATGAGCTATGACCCCTTTTGACACATTCCATAATGACATATATCCCTAGGGGTCCTATAGGTGTCTTATGACACATAAGAACATATTAGAATCATTTATATGGGTCGATGGGGGTCATAGAATGACCTATCATCCCTTTCACTAAATTCAATGATGACATATGTCCCTAGGAATTCTACGACCCCTAGGGACATATTAGAATTGTTTATATAGGTTGAGGCTATCATAGGATGACCTATTACCCTCTTTTACACATTCCATGACTACATATGTCCCTAGGGGTCCCAGGACCCCTATGGTATATATTAGAATAGTTTATATGGGTCGAAGGGTGTGACATAATGACTTATGGCCCCTTTTAGCACATTCCATGATGACATGTGTCCTTAGGGGTCTTAGGACCCTTAGGGACATATTAGAATCATTTATATGGGTTGAAACAGGTCATAGGATGACCTATGACCCCTTTTGACACATTCTTTGATGACATACATCCCTAAGGGTCCTACTGTCCCTAGGGACATATAAAAATAATTTATATGGGTCAAAGGGGGCGACAAGATGACCTATGACCACATTCGACACATTGCATAATGACATATATCTCGAGGGGTCCAATGACCTCTAGGGACATGTTATAATTTTTTATATGGGTTGAAAGGGGTCATAGGATGACCTATGAACCCTTTCGACAAATTCCATGATGAGATATGTCTATAACGGTCCAAGGATACCTAGGGACATATTAGAATCATTTATATGGGTCAAAGGGGGTCAAAGGATGACCTATGATCCAAAGGGGGTCCTACAATGCCTAGGGACATATTAGAATTATTTATATGGGTCAAAGGGGTTCACAAGATGACCTATGATGCCTTTAAACACATTACATGACAACATATGTCCCTAGGGGTCCTACGACCCTTAGAGACATATTTGAATCATTTATATGGGTTGAACGGGGTCACAGGATGACCTTTGACCCATTTCGATAGATTTCATGATGACATATGTTTATAAGGGTTTTAGGATCCCTAGCGACATATTAGAATCATTTGTATGGATCGAAAGGAGTCACAGGATGACCTAAAACCTCTTTCAACACATTTCATGATGACATATGTACCTAGGTGCCTTACATATTAGAATTGTTTATATGGGTTGAAAGGGGCCATAGGATGACCTCTGACCCCTTTTGACACATTCAATGACAATATATGTCCCAAGGGGTCCTAGGACCCCTAGGGACATATTAGAATCATTTATATTGATCAATGGGGGTCATAGTCCCTTCGACCTCTAACCCCTTTTGATACATTCAATGATGACATATGTCCCAAGGGATCCTAGGACTCTTGGGGACATATTAGAATCATTTATATTGGGCAATGGGGGTCATAGGATTAACTATGACCCCTTTCAATACATTCCATGACGACATATGTATTTAGGGTTTCTAAGATACGTTGGGACATATTAAAATTATTTATATGGGTCGAAGGGGGTCACAGGATGACCTATGACCCTTTTTGACAGATTCCATGATGTCATATGTCTCTAGAGGTCTTAAGACCCCTTGAGACATATTAGAATTATTTATATTGGTTGATGGAGATCAAGGGATGAACTATGACTTCTTTTGACACATTTCATGATGAAATATGTCCCTAGGGGTCCTAAAACCCCTTGGGACAAATTAGAATTGTTTATATGCATTAAAGAGGGTCATAAGATGACCAACGACCCCTTTCGACACATTCCATGATGACATATATTAGAATCATTTATATAGGTTCAATGGGGTCACAAGATGATCAATGACCCCTTTCGACATATTTCATGATTACATATGTCTCTAGGGGTCCTAGCATGCCTAAGGACATATTAGAATTGTTTATATATTTCGAAGGGAGTCAAAGGATAACATATGACCACTTTCAACACATTCCATGACTACATATGTCCCTAGAGGTCCTACGACTCCTATAGATATATTACAATCATTTATATGGGTCAACGGGGGTTAGAGGATGACCTATGACTCATTTTAAAATATTCTATGATGACATATGTCCCTAGGGATCTTAAAACACCTAGGAACATATTAGAATTGTTTATATAGGTCGAAGAGGGTCATAGGATGACCTATGACCCCTTTCAGTACATTCCATGATGACATATGTTTCTAAGGGTCCTAAGATGCCTAAGGATATATTAGAATCATTTATATTGGTTGAATAAGGTCACAAGTTGACCTATGACCCATTTTGACACATTTCATGATGACATATGTCCCCTAAGAACATATTAGAATTATTTATATGGGTTGAAGGGGGTCCTAGGATAACCTATGACCTGTTTCAGCACATTCCATGATGACATATGTTGCTAGGGTCCTAGGACCTCTATGGCCATATTAGAATCATTTGTATGGATTGAAGGGGGTCATAGGATGTCTTATGACCCCTTTCAACACATTCCATCAAGACATATGACTCTAGGGGTCCTAAGACCCTTAAGAACATGTTTTAATTATTTATATGGGTCAAAAGGGATCATAGGATGACCTATGAACCCTTTTGACACATTGCATGATGATATATGTCCCTAGGGTTCCTAGGACCCCTAGTTACATAGTAGAATTATTTATATGAGTTGAAGGGTGTCATAAGATGACCTATGACATCTTTTGACACATTCCATGATGACATATGTCTTTAGGAGTCCTCCGACCCCTAGCGACATATTAGAATTGTATATATAGGTTGAAGGGGCTTACAAGATTAACTCTGACACTTTTTGGCTTATTCCATAATGATATATGTCCCTAGGCATCCTAGGACTCCTAAGGACATATTATAATTATTTATATAGGTCGAAAGTGTTTATAGGATGACCTATGACCTTTTTTGACATATTCCATGATGACATATGTCCCTAGGGCTACTAAGACACCTAAGTACATATTAGAATCATTTATATGTGTCGAAGGGTGTCACAAGATGAACTATGACTACTTTTGACACATTTCACAATGACATATGTCTGAGGGACATATTAGAATTATTTATATGAGTCAAACGGTGTCACAAGATGAACTGTGAGCATTTTTACCCCTATGACCTCTTACCTATTACCCCTTTCAACACATTCCTTAATGACATACATCCCTAAGGGGCCTACTAAACCTAAGGACATATTAGAATCATATATATGGGTTGAAGGGGGTAAAAGAATGACCTGTGACCCCTTTTGAGACAGTCCATGATAACATATGTGTCCTATGACCTTTAGGGACATATTATAATCATTTATATGGGTCGATGGGCATTATAGGATGACCTATGACACCTTTTGACACATTTAATGATGACATATGTCCCTAAGTGTCCTATGACACCTTCAAACATATTAGAATCATTTATATAGGTAGAAGGGGGTCACAGGATTACCTTTGACCCCTTTGGATGCATTCCATGACAACATATGCGCCTAAGGGTCCTAGGACCCCTAAGGACATATTAGAATCATTTTTATGGGTTGAAGTAGGTCATACATTGACCTTTGACCTCTTTTGACACATTCAATAATGACATATATCCCTAGGGCTCCTACGGCCTCTAGGGACAAATTAGAATCATTTATATGGGTTGAATGGTGTCATAAGATGACCTATGACCTCTTTCGAAGCATTTCATGATGACATGTCCCTACATGTCTTAGGACCCCTAGGGACATATTAAAATAATTTATATTGGTTGAAGGGGGTCATAGGATGACCTATGACCCTTTTAACCACATTCTATAATGACATATGTCTCTCTAGATCTTAGAACCCCTAGAGATATATTAGAATCATTTATATTGGTCGAAGGGGTTCATAGGATAACCTATGACCCCTTTTGACACATTTTATGATGACATTTGTTGCTAGGAGTCATAAGACCCCTGAAGACATATTATAATTGTTTATATGGGTCGAAATGGGTCATAAAATGACCTACGATGCCTTTCAACACTTTCCATGACTACATATGTTCTTAGGGGTGTTATGATCCCTAGGGATATATTAGAATCATTTATATGGGACGAAGAGGGTCATAGGTCATCAACACATTCTATTATGACATATGTCCTTAGTTCTCCTATGCCCTTAGGGAAATATTAGAATCATTTATATGGGTCAAAAGGGGTGATGAGATGACCTATGATTACTTTCGACACATTCAATGATGACATATGTTTCTGGCAGTCTTAGGACCTTTAGGGACATAATAGAATCATTTGTATGGGTCAAAATGGGTCATAGGATGAGCTATGATCTATTTTGACACATTTCATGATGAAATATGTCTCTAAGGGTCCTAGGACCCCTTGGGACATGTTATAATAGTTTATATAGGTTGAAAGGGGTCGTAAGTTGAACTATGACCCCTCTTGAAACATTCCATGATGACATATGTCCCTAGTGGTCTTAGAAACCCTAGGGACATATTAGAATCGTTTATATGGGTCAAAGGGGGTCATAGGTCCTTTTGACACATTCTATAATGACATTTAGAATTGTTCATACGGGTCGAAGGGGGAAACAAGATCACCTCTGATCACTTTCAACACATTTCATGACGACATATGCTTGTAGGGGTTCTTGGACCCCCAAGGACATGTTATAATTGTTTATATGAGTTAAAAGGGGTCATAAGATGACCTATGAACCCTCTTGACATGTTTCATGATGACATATGTCAATAGAGGTCCTAGGACCCTTAGGGACATATTAGAATCTCTTATATTGGTTGAAGGGGGTCATAGGTCCTTTTGACACATTCCATTACAACATATGTCTCTCAAGGTTCTCAGAGCCCTAGGGATATATTAGAATCATTTATACAAGTCGAAGGGGGTCATAGGATGACCTATGAGCCCTTTCGACACATTCTATGATGACATATGTTTGTAGTGATCCTATGACCCTTAGGGACATATTAGAATAGTTTTATAGGTCGAAGTGGGTCACATGATGACCTATGACTGCTTTCGGCACATTCCATAATGACATATGCCTATAGGGCTCCTAGGATCGCTAGAGAGATATTAGAATCATTTATATAGGTCGAAAGGTGTCATAGATCATTCATCACATTCTATTATGACATATGTCCCTAGGGGTCCTATAATCCCTAAAAACATATTAGAATCATTTATATGGATAGAAGGGAGTCATAGAATAACCTATGACACCTTCCAACACATTCCATGACGAAATATGTCACTATGGCTCTAATGACCTCTAAGGAAATATTAGAATCATTTATATTGGTTGAAGGCTCTCACAGGATGACCTATGACTCCTTTCGAGACATTTCATAATGACATATGTCCTTAGAGATCCTAGGACCACTAGAGACATATTTGAATAATTTATATAGGCCTAAGGGCATCATTGGATGAACTATAATTCATTTCGACACATTCCATGATGACATATATCTCTAAGAGTGTTAGGACCCCTATGGACATATTAGAATCATTTTTATGGGCTGAAAAGAGTAATAAGATGACCTATGACCTCATTTGACACATTCTATGATGGCATATGTCTCTACGGGTCTTAGGACCCCTAGGGACATGTTATAAATATTTATAAAGGTCGAAAGGGGTCATAGGATGACTTATTAACTTTTTTGACACATTCTATGATGACTTATGTCCCTATGCATCCTAGAACCCCCAAGGACATAGTAGAATCGTTCATAAGGGTCAAAGTGGGTCATAGAATGACCTATGACCCATTTTGACACTTTCTATGACGACATATGTCCCTAGGAGTCCTACGACCTCTAAGGACATATTAGAATCATTTATATGGGTCAAAAGAGGTCATAGGATAACCTATGACCCCTTTCAACATATTCCACAATGACATATGTCTCTAGGAGTCCGACAACTCCTAGGGAAACATTAGATAATGACATATGTCTCCAATGGTTCTAGGACCCCTAGAGACATAATAGAATCATTCATATGGGCCAAAGGGGTTCATAGGATGACCTATGACCCCTTTCAACACATTTCATGATGACATATATGTCTCTAAGAATCCTACAACCTACAGGGACATATTATAATAAATTAGATGGGTCAAAGGGGGTCATAGGTCTTTTCAACATACTCTATGATAACATATGTCTCTAAGGGTCCTATGATTCTTAGGGACACATTTTATGATGATATATGTCCCTAGAGCCTCTAGGTACGTATTAGAATCATTTATATGGGTTGAAGGGCATCATAAGATTACCTATGACCTCTTTCAACACATTCCATGACGACATATGTCCCGAAAGTTCCTCGGACCCTTAGGGACATATTAGAATAGTTTATATGGGTTGAAGGGGGTCATAGCATGACCTATGACCCCTTTCAATATATTCCATGATGACATATGTCCTTAGGAGTCCTACAACCCCTAGGTACATATTAGAATTATTCATATAGGTTAAAGGGGGTCATATGATGACCTATGACCCCTTTTGACACATTCCATGATGATAGGTGTCTCTAGCGGTCCTATGACCCCAAGGGACATATTAGAATCATTTATATGGGTCGAAGAAGGTCACAGGATGATTTATGACCCCTTTTGACACATTCCATGATGATATATTTCTCTAAAGATCCTAAGACCCCTAAGGATATATTAGAATCATTTATATAGGTCTAAGGGGGTTATAGGATGACCTATCACCCCTTTTGACACATTCCATAATGACATATGTCCCTATGAGTCCTAGGAGCCCTAGGGAGATATTAGAATCATTCATATTTGTCGAAATGAATCATAAGATAACTTATGAACCATTTTGACACATTTTGTTACAACATATGTTCCTAGGGGAGCTACGACCCTTAGGGATATATTAGAATTATTTATATGGGTTAAAGGGGGGCATAGGATGACCTATGACCCCTTTCAGCACATTCCATGATGACATATGGAGATATTACAATAGTTTATATTGGTTGAACAGGTTCACAAGATGACTTTTGACCCCTTTTGACACATTTCTTGATGACATATGAACATATTACAATCATTTATATGGGTCGAAGGGGGTCATAGGATGACCTATAACCCATTTCAGCACATTTCATGACGTCATATATTCCTATGGGACCTAAGACCCCTAGGAACATATTAGAATAATTTATATTGGTCAAAGGGGGTCATAGGATGACCTCTGACACCTTTTGACACATTACATGACAAAATATGTCCCTAGGGCTCCCAGGGATTTATTAGAATTATTTATATATTAGAATGGTACATATTAAAATCATTTATATGGGTCAAAGCAGGTCATAGGATGACTTATGACCCTTTTCAAAACATTTCATGATGACATATGTCCCTAGGGGTCCTAAGAACCCTATGGACATATTAGAATCATTTATATGGGTCGAAGGGGGTGACAAGATGACTTATGACCCATTTTAGCACAATAAATGATGACATATGTCCCTACTAGTCCTAAGAACACTAGGGACATATTAAATTTTTTTATATGGGTTGAAGGGGGCCGGAACAGTAGGGACATATTATAATCATTTATATGGGTTGAAGGTAGTCATAGGATGACCTATGACCACTTTCAACACATTCCATGATGACATATGTCGCCAAGACCCCTCAAAACATATTAGAATCATTTATATAGGTCAAAGGGGGTCATAGGATGATGACATATTTTATTAAGTGTCTTGATATCCGTAGGGACATATTGAAATTGTTTATATGGGTTGAAGGGAGTCATAAGATGACCTATGACCCTTTTTGACACATTCCATTACGACATATGTCTAAGACTCTTAGGCACAAATTAGAATAATTTATATGTGTTGAAGGGGTTCACAGAATGACCTATGACTGCTTTCGACACATTCTATGATGGCATATGTCTCTAGGGGTGCTAGGACCTTTAGGGACATATTAAAATCATTTATATAGGTCAAAGGGGGTCATAGTATGACCTATGACCCCTTTCAGTACATTCAATAATGACATATGTCTCTAGGGGTCCTACGACTCCTAGGGACATATTTGAATTATTTATATTAGTCAAAGGGGGTCATAGGATGACCTATGACCCTTTTTGATACGTTCCATGATGAAATATGTTCCTAGGAGTCATATGACCCCTTGTGACATATTAGAATCATTTATATGGGTTGACGGGTGTCACAAGATGAAATATGACCCATTTTGACACATTCCATGATGACATATGTCCTTAGGGGTCCTAGGACCCCAAGGGACATATTAGAATTGTTTATATGGGTCAAAAGGGGTCATAAGATGACTTATGACCCCTTTCAACACCGTCCATGACAACATATGTCCCTAGGATTCCTAGGACCCCTAGGGATATATGAGAATCATTAATATGGGTCAAAAAGTTTCATAGGATGACCTTTGATGTCTTTCGACACAATCCATGATGACATATGTCTCTAAGGGACCTACGATGCTTAAAGATATATTAGAATCATTTATATGGGTCAAAGGTTGTCATAGGATGATGTATGACCCCTTTCGACACATTCCATGATGACATATGTGTCTAGGGGTCCTAAGACCCCAATGAACATATTAGAATTATTTATATTGGTCAAAAGGTGCCACAGGATGACCTATGACCCCTTTCCACATATTCCATAATGACATATGTCTCTAGGGGTCCTAGGACACATTCTATGACAACATATGTTTCTAGGGGTTTTAAAACACCTATGAACATATTAGAATCATTTATATGGGTTGAAAGTTGACATAGGATTACCTATGATCTCTTTCAACACACTTCATGATGACATATGTCCTTAGAGGTCCTATGACCCTAAACAACATATTAGAGTCATTTATATGGGTCGAAAGGGGTTAGAGGATAAGCTATGACCCCTTTCAACACATTCCATGATAACATATGTCACTAGGGTTTCAACAACCCTTAGAAAAATATTAAAATCATTTATATGAGTTGAAGGGGGTTAAAGGAAGACCTATGACACCTTTCAGCACATTTCATGATGACATTTTTCTCTAGGAGTCCTAAGACCCTTAGGGACATATTAAAATTATTTATATGTTTCGAAAGTGGTCACAAGATGACCTATGACCCCTTTCGACACATTTCATTAGAATATATATCATTAAGAGACTCCTAGGTACACATTAGAATCATTTATATGAGTCGAAGGGTGTCATAGGATGATCTATGACCCTTTTCAACACATTCCATACTGACATATTTCCCTAGGGGTCCTACGACCCTTAGAGACATATTAGAATAATTTATATGGGTCCAAGGGTGTCATAGCATGACCTATGATTCCTTTCAACACATTCCATGATGACATATGTCTCTAGGGGTCCTACGACCCTTAAGGACATATTAGAATCATTTATATTAGTTGAAAGGTGTCATAGGATGACCTATAACCTGTTTTGACACATTCCATAATGACATATGTCTTTAGAGAACCTAGTACCCCTAAGGACATATTAGAACCATTTATATGGATCTTACAGGGTCATAGGATTACCTATGACCCCTTGCAACACATTCCATGATGACATATGTTCTTAAGAATTTTAAAACTCCTAGAGACATATTAGAATCATTTATATGGGTCGAAGGGGGTCACAAGAGGACCTATGACCCCTTTCGACACATTCCATGATGACATATGTCCCTAGGGGTCATAGGACCCTTAGAGACATATTAGAATCATTTATATGGGTCGAGGAGGGTCAAAGGGTCACCTATGACCCTGTTAGACACATTCCATGATGACTTATGTGCCTAGGGGTCCTACGACCCGTAAGGACATAATAGAATTATTTATATGGGTCGAAGTAGGTCATAGGTCCTTTTGACACATTCACTCATGATATATGTCCCTAAGGGTCCTAAGTCCCCTAAGGACATATTAGAACCATTTATATTGGTTGAAGTAGGTCACAAGATGACCTATGACCCCTTTTGACACATTTTATGATGAAATATATGACCCCTAAGGACATATTAGAATCATTTATATGGGATGAAGGGGGTCATAGGATGACCTATGACCAGTTTCGACACATTCCAAGATGAATTTGTCCCTAGGGGTTGTAGGATGCCTAAGGATATATAAGAATCATTCATATTAGTTGGAGGATGTCATAGGATGAATTATGACTGCTTTCGACACATTCCATGATGACATGTCTCTAGGTGTCCTAGGACACATTTCATGATGACATATGTCCATAGGTGTCCTATGACCCCTAATGACATATTAGAATCATTTATATGGGTTGAAGGGGGTTATAGGATGACCTGTGACCCTTTCAACACACTCTATGATTTCAAATGTCCCTAAGGGTCCTACGACCCCTCAAGACATATTAGAATCATTTATATGGGTCGAAGGAGGTCACAAGATGACCTATAACCCCTTTTGAAATATTCATTGATGACATATGTCCTTATGGGTCTTAGGACCCCTACGGACATATTATAATCATTGATATGGATAGAAAGGGGTCAAATGATAGCTTATGACCCCTATAGGTGCATTCCATGATGACATATGTTAGTAAGGGTCCTAGGACCCCTAGGGACATATTAGAATTGTTTATATGGGTCGAAGGGGGTCACAAGATGAACTATGACCACTTTCAACACATTCTATGATAACATATGTCCTTAAGGGACCCTTAGGGATGAATTAGAATCATTTATGTAGATCAAAGGGTATCATAGGCCGATCTATGACCCTTTTCAACACATTGTATGATGACGTGTCCGTAGGGTTCCTACAACCCCTAGGGACATATTAGAATTATTTATGTGTGTGTAATAGGATGACCTATGACTCTGTTCAATACATTTCATGATGACATATGTCTCTAGGGGCCTACGACCCTTAAATAAAAATTAGAATCATTTATATTTGTTGAAGGGTGTCACAGAATGACCTATGACCCCTTTTTACACATTCCATAATGACATATGTTCTTAGGCATCTTTTGATCCCTAGGGACATATTAAAATCATTTATATTGGTTGAAGGAGGTCACAAGATGATATATGACCCCTTTTGACACATTCCATGATGACATATATCCCTAGGGGTCCTAGTACCCCTAGGAATGTGTTAGAATTATTTATATGGGTTGAAGAGGGTCAAAAGATGACCTATGACCCCTTTTGGCACATTCCATGATGACATATGTTGATAGGGATCCTAGGACACCTTTGGACATATTAGAATCATTTGTATGGGTCGACAAGGGTCTTAAGATGACCTATGACCTCTTTCAACACATTTCATGATAACATATGTCTCTAAGGGTCCTAGGATCCCTAGGGACATATTAGAATCATTTATATAGGTCAAAGGGGTTCGATCCCCTAGGGACATCATAGAATCATTTATATTGGTTCAAGGGGGTCATAGGATCACCTATGAGACTCTTTGATACATTCCATGATGACATATGTCCCTAGGGGACATACAACCCCTAAGGATATATTAGAATGTTTTATAGAGGTGGAAGGGAGTTATAGGATGACCTATGACTCCTTTCGATAGATTCTATGATGACATATGTCTGTAGGGGTCCTAGGACTGCTAAGGACATATTAGAACAATTTATATGATTCAAGAGAGTCATAGGATGACGTATTGCCCCTTTTGACACATTTTATGATGCCATATGTTGCTAGGGGTCCTAGGACCCCTAAGGACATATTAGAATCATTTATATTAGTCGATGCATTTCATGATGACATATGTCTTTAGGGTTCCTAAGACCCCTAGGGACATACTAGAATCACTTATAAGAATCGAATGAGGTTATAGAATGACTTATGACCCCTTTCGACACATTCCATGATGAGATATGTCTCTAGGACTAGGGCTTCTAGGACCCATAGGAACATAATAGAATCGTTTATATGGGTCGAAAGAGATCGCAAGATGACCTATGACCCTTTTCTGCACATTCCATGATGACATGTCCCTAACAGTCTTAGGACCCCTAGGGTAGAATCATTTATATGGGTTGAAGGTCATCACAGGATGACCTATGACCCCTTTCGACATATTCTATGATGACATATTATAATCATTTATGTGTTAAAGGGGGTCGATCCCCTAGGGACATATTAGAATAATTTATTTGAGCTATCACAAGATGACCTATGACCTCTTTTAGGACATTTCATGATAAGATATGCCCCCAAGGATCCTAGAACCCCTAAGGACATATTAGAATAGTTTATATGGGTCGAAGGGGGTCATAGGATGACCTATGACTTCTTTAGGCACATTCCATGACAAAATATTTCTCTAAAAGTCCTAGGACCCATAGGGGCATATTAGATTTGATTATATGGGTCGAAAGAGGTGACAAGATAACCTATGACCCCTTTCGACACATTCCATTACAACATATGTCTCTAGGGGTCCTAGGACCCATAGGGACATATTAGAATCATTTATATGGGTCAAATATTATGACCCCTTTTGAAAGATTTCATGATGACATATGTCCTTAGGGGTTGTAGGACCAGTAGAAAAATATTAGAATCATTTATATGGGTTGAAGGTAGTCAAAAGATGACCTATGACCCCTTTCGACACATTCCATGATGACATATGTCTCTATAGGTCTTACAACCACTAGTGACATATTAGAATCATTTATATGGGTCAAGAGAGGTCACAAGATGACCTTTCACCCCTTTCAACATAGTCCATGATGACATATGTCCCTAGGGGTCCTAGGACCCCTAATGACATATTAAATTTTTTTATATGGTTCAAAAGGGCTGATAGGATGACCTATGACCTCTTTCGACATAATTAATGATGACATATGTGTAGGACACTTAGGGACATATAGAATTGTTTATATTGGTCAAAGGGGATCATAGAATGACCTATGACCCCTTCTGACACATTCCATGATGATATATGTCTCTAGGGGTCCTACGACACCTAAGAACATATTAGAATAATTTATATGAGTCGAAGGGGGTCATAGGATGAGCTATGACCCTTTTCAACACATTTCATGATGACATATGTCCCTAAGGGTCCTAAGTCTCCTAAGGACATATTAGAATTGTTTATATGGATCAAATCATGTCACATGATGATCTATGACCCCTTTCGACACATTATATGATGACATCTATCCGTAGGGGTCCTAGGACCCCTAGGGACATATTAGAATAATTTATATGGAATGAAAGGGGTCATAGGATGACCTATGACTACTTTCGATATATTCTATAATAAAATATGTGCCTAGGGGTCCTAGGACCCCTAGAGATATATTAGAATCATTTATATTTGTCGAAAGGTGTGACAAGATGACCTCTGACAGCTTTCAACACATTCCATGATGCCATATGTCTTTAGGGGTTCTAAGACACATTTCATGATGACATATGTCCATAGGGGTCCTACGACCCCTAGAGACATATGAGAATCATTTATATGGGTTGAAGTGGATCATAAAATGACCTATGACCCCTTTCAACGTACTCCATGATGACATATGTCCCTAGGGGTCCTACAACCCCTAAGTACATATTAGAATTATTTATATGGGTTGAAGGGGGTCACAAGATGATCTCAGACACCTTTTTGCACAATCCATGATGACATATGTCCCTAGGGTTACTAGGACCTGTAGGGACATATTATAATCATTTATATGGGTTGAAGGGGATCAAAGGATGACCTATGACCCATTTCGGCACATTCTTTGATAACATATGTTAGTAGGGTTCATAGTACCCTTAGGGACATATTGAAATTATTTATATGAGATGAAGAGGGTCACACGATGATCTATGACCAATTTCAACATATTCCATGATGACATATTGCCTTAGGGGACCCATAGCGACATATTAGAATCGTTTATATGGGTTGATGGGTGTCATAGGATGATCAATGACCCCTTTCAATACATTCAATGATGACATATGTCCCTTGGGGTCCTATGACCCCTAGGGACATATTAAAATTACTTATATGGGTCGGAGGGGTCCTAGGATGACCTATAACCCCTTTTAGCATATTTCATGATGACATATGTCTCTAGGGGTGCTATGACTCCTAAGGACATATTAGAATCATTTATATTGGTTGAAGGGTGTCACAGAAAGACCTATAACCCCTTGCAATACATTTCATAATGACATATGTCCCTAGGGAACCTAGGACCCCTAAGAACATATTAGAAGCATTTATATGGTTCTAAGGGGGTCATAGGATGACTAATGACTTCTTTCGACACATTCTATGATGACATATGTCCTCAGGGATCCTAAGACCCTTGGGACATATTAAAATTGTTTATATCCATCAAAGGGTGTCACAGGATGAACTATGACCCCTTTCGGCACATTCCATTATGACATATGTCCATAGGGATCCTTGGACCCCTTTGGACATATTAGAGTCATTTGTATGGGTCGAATGGAGTTAAAAGATGATGTACCCTTTCGACACATTCCATGATGACATATGTTTATAGGTTTCTTAGAACCCAAGACCCTTAGGGACATGTTATAATTGTTTATATGGGTCGAACGGGGTCATAGGATGTCTTATGAACCCTTTTGAAACATTCTATGACCACATATGTCCGTAGGGGTCTTAGAACACCTAGGGCCATATTAGAATCACCTATATGGGTCGAAAGAGGTCATATGATGACTTATGACTGCTTTCAACACATTCCATGATAATATATATCCATAGGTGTCCTACGACCCCTAGGGACATATTAGAATTGTTTATCTAGATCGAAAGGAGCACAGGACTACCTATGACCTGTTTTGAGATATTCCATGATGACATATGTCCCTAGGGGTCCTAGGACATCTAAGGACATATTATAATCATTTATATAGGTTGAAGGGGGTCATAGGATGACCTATGACCTATTTCGGCACACTACATGATTACATATGTCCCTAAGGGTCCTAGGACCCCTAGGGACATATTAGAATCTTTTATATGGTTAAAATGGAGTCGATCCCTTAGGGACATATTAAAATCATTTATATGGGTCAACATAGGATGACCTATGACCCTTTTCAACACATTCCATGATGACATATGTCTCCAGGCATCCTAGAACCCCTAGGGACATATTAGAATCGTGTATATGGGTCGAAGGGGGTCATAGGATGACCTATGACCCCTTTCGATACATTCTATGAAAAAATATTTCTCTATGGGTCCTAGGGCCCATAGGGGGATATTAGAATCAATTATATGGATCAAAGGAGGCTACATGATGACTAATGACCCTTTTTGACACATTCCATGATGACCTATGTCCCTAGAGGTCCTACAACACTTAGGGACAAATTAAAATTATTTAAATGGGTCGATGGGGGTCACAAGATAACCTATGACCCCTTTCAGCACATTCCATGATGACATATGTCCCTAAGACCCCTAGGGACATGAGAATTATTTATATGGGTCGAAGGGGGTCATAAGTCACATTCCATGATGACATATGTCCCTAGGGGTCCTATGACCCTTAGAGACATTAGAATCATTTATATGGGTCAAAGAGGGTCATAGAATGTGCTATGACCCCTTTCAACAAATTCCATGATGACATACATATAATAATTATTTATATGAGTCAAAGATAGTCACAGGGTGACCTATGACCCTGTTCAACACATTCCATGATGATATATGTCTTTGTGGGTCTTACGACCCCTAGTAACATATTAAATTCAATTATATGGGTCAATGGGGGTCATAGGATGACTAGAAACCCCTTTCGACACATTCCATGATAACATATGTCCTTAAGGGTCTTAAGGAAATATTAAAAATGTTTATATGGTTTGAAGTGGGTGATAGGATGACCTATGACCCCTTTTGACATATTTCATGATAACATATGTCTAGGACATCTAGTGACATATTAGAATCATTTATATTGGTTGAAGGAGGTCATAGAATGAACTATGAACCCTTTTGACACATTCCATGATGATATATTTTGTTAGGGGTCCTACGACTCCTAGGGACATATTAGAATCATTTATATCAGTTGAATGGGGTCAAAGTATGATCTATAACCCTTTTTGATAGATTCTATGATGACATATATCACTAGGGGTCCTACGACCCCAAGGGACATCTTAGAATCATTTCTATGGGTCGAAGGGGGTCCCAAGATGACCTATGATACCTTTTGACACATTCCATGATGACATATGTCCTTAGGCATCTTACAACTCTCAGAAAAAATATTAGAATCATTTATATGGGTCAAAGGGGTCACAAGATAACATATGACCCCTCATGAGAATTATTTATATAGGTCAGAGGGGGTCATAGGATGACCTATGACCCCTTACAACACATTCCATGATGACATATCTCTAGGGGTCCTAGGGATATATTAGAATCATTTATATTGGTCGAAGGGGGTCATAGGATGACCTATGACCCCTTTCAACACACTCTATGATGATATATGTCCATAGGTGTCTTACAAACACTAAAAATATATTAAAATTATTTATATGGATTGAATAGGGTCATAGAATGACCTTTGACCACTTTTGGCACATTTGATAATGACATATGTCCCTTGGCGTACTAGGACCCCTACAAACATATTAGAATTATTTATATGGGTCGAAAGGGGTCAAAGGATGACCTATGACCACTTTCAGCATAATCTATGACAACATATGTTGGTAGGGATTGTAGGACCCCTTGTGAGATATTAGAATTATTTGTATGGGTCAAAGGGGGTCATACGATGACCTATGATCGCTCCAAACACATTCCATGATTACATATGTCCTTAGGGGTCCTATGACCCCTAGGGATAGATTAGAATAATTTATATTGATCGACGAGTGTCATAGGATGACCTATGACCACTTTTGACACATTCAATGATGACAAATGTCTCTTGGGATGCTATGTCACATTCTATGATGACATATATCTACAGGGGTCTTATAGCCCCTAGAGACATATTAGAATCAATTATATAGGTAGAAGGGGGTCATTGGACGACCAATAACCCCTTTTAACACACTCCAACATGACATATGTCCCTAGGGGTCCTTGAATCATTTATATTTTTGAAGGGTGTCACAGGATGAGCTATGACTGCTTTCGACATATTTCGTGATGTCATATGTCTCCAAAAGTCCTAAGACACATTCCATGATGACATATGTCCGTATGAGTCCTATGACCCCTAGGGACATATTACAATCATTTATATGGGTTGAAGGAGGTCATAGGATGACCTATGACCCCTTTCAACACATTCCATGATGACATATGTGCCTAGGGTCCTACAACCCCTAATGACATATAAGAATCATTTATATAGATTGAAGGGGGTTACAGGATGACCTATGACTCCTTTCGGCACATTCCATGATGACATATGTCCCTAGGGGTACTACAACATGTAGAGACAAGTTAGAATAATTTATATGGGTCGAAGGGGTTCAAAGCATGACCTATGATCCCTTTCAGCAATTTTCATGATGACATATGTTAGTAGGGATCCTAGGACACCTAGGGACATACTAGAATTATATATATGGGTCGAAGGAGGTCGAAGGATGATCTAAGACCACTTTTGGCATATTCTATGATGACATATTTTTGTAGGGAACTCATAGGGACATATTCAAATTGTTTATATGGGTCAAAGGGTGTCATAGGCTGATCTATGACCTGTTTAAGCACATTCCATGATGACATGTGTCTCTACGGGTGCTACAACCCATAAGAAAAAAATAGAATTATTTATATAGGTCCACATTAGATGAAGACATATGTCTTTAGGTGTCCTACGAACACAAAGGCCATATTAGAATTGTTTATATTGGTCGAAGAGTGTCACAGGATGACCTATGACCCTTTTTGACATATTCTATAATGATATATGTCCCTAGGGAACCCAAGACACCTAGGGACATATTAAAATCATTTATATGGGTCTAAGGGGGTCATAGGATGACTTATGACCCATTTTGGCATATTCCATGTGATGACATACGTTCCTAGGGATCGTAGGACACCTAGGGACATATTATAATTATTTATATTGGTCGAAGGGGGTCACAAGATGACCTATGGCCCCTTCTAACACATTACATGATGACATATGTTCCTAGGGGTCCTAGTATCACTAGGAACATATTAAAATTATTTATATGGGTCGAAGGGGGTCACAGGATAACCTCTGACCCCTTTTGACACATTGCGTGACGACATATATCCTTAGAGATCTTAGGACTCCTTTGGACATATTAGAATCATTTGTATAGGTTGAAGGGGGTCATAGGATTAACTATGACCCTTTTCAACACATTCCATGATGACATATGAGTCTAGGGGTCCTAGGACCCTCAGGGACATGTTATAATTGTTTATATATGTCAAAAAGAGTTATACGATGACCTGTGAATCCTTTCAACACATTTCATAATAACATATGTCCTTAGGGGTCATAGGACACCTAAGGGCCATATTAGAATCATTTATATGGGGTCAAAGGAGGTCATAAGATAAACTTGGACCCGTTTTGACACATTCCATGATGACATATGTCGCTAGGGTTCTTAGGACTGCTAGAGATATATTATAATTTTTTATATGGATCTAAGGGGGTCACAAGATGACCTATGACCCCTTTTGGCACATTCAATGACGAAAAATGTCCCTAGGGGTTCTAAGACCCCTAGGGACATATTAGAATCATTTATATGGGTCAAAGGGGGTCGATCAACTAGGGACATATTAGAATCATTTATATAGATTGTCACATGATGACCTATGACCCCTTTCGTCACATTTCATGATGACATATGTCCCCAAGGTTCCTAGGGACATATTAGAATAGTTTATATGGATCAAAGGGGGTCACAGGATGACCTATAATCGCTTTTGACACATTTATGACAAAATATTTCTCTAGAGATTGTAAGACCCATGCAGGCATATTAGATTCAATTATATGGGTCGAAGGAGGTGACAGGATGACCTATGACCCCTTTTGACACATTCCATGGTAACATATGTCTCTAGGGGTCCTAGGACCCATAGGGAAATATTAGAATTATTTATATGGGTAAAAGGGGTCATAGGATGACCAATGATATTTTTCAACACATTCCATAATGACATATGTCCCTAAGGGTCCTAGGACCCCTAGGGACATGACAATCTTTTATATGGATCGAATGGGGTCATAGGATGACCTATGACCACTTTTGATACATTTCATAACATCATATGTCCGTAGGGGTCTTAGGGCACCTACAAACATATTAGAATCATTTATATGTGTCGAAGGGGATCATAGGTCATTCTATGACCCCTTTCAACATATTCCATTAGATATTAAAATTGTTTATATGGGTTGAAGGGGGTCACATGATGACTTATGACCCCTTTCGACACATTCCATGATTACATATGTCCCTAGTTGTCCTACGACCCTTAGGGACATATTAGAATCATTTATATGGGTCAACATATGACCTATTTCAAAATATTCTTATGACCCCTAGGCACATATTAGAATTATTTATATGGGTCCAATGGGGTCATAGGATGAGCTATGACCCCTTTCGACACATTCCATGATGACATATGTCCCTAGGAGTCTTAAGTTCTGTAAGAACATATTAGAATCATTTATATGGGTTGAAGCAGGACACAGGATGACATATGACCCTTTTTGACACATTCTATGATGACATATGTCCATAAGAGTCCTATGAATCTTAGGGACATATTAGAATCATTTATATGGATCAAAGATGACATATGTCCCTAAGGGTCTTACAACCCCTAAGGACATACTAGAATCATTTATATGAGTTGAAGTGAGTCACAAGATGACCTATGACCCCTTTCACCATATTCCATGATGACAATTATCCCTAGGGTTACTAGGACCCATAGGGAGATATTAGAATCATTTATATGGGTCGAAGGGGGTCAAAGGATGACCTATGACCCCTTTGAGTACATTCCATGGTGATATATATCAGTAGGGATCTTAAGACCCCTAGGGACATATTAAAATTATTTATATGGGTTGAAGGGGGTCACAGGATGACCTATGACCACTTTCGGCACATTTTATGATAACATATGTCCTTAGAGAACCCCTAAGGACATATTAGAATCATTTACATGGGTCGAATGGTGTCATAGGATGATCAACAACCCCATTCAACACATTCCATGATGACATGTGTCCCGAGGGGTCCTATGACCCCTAGGGACATATTAGAATTATTTATATGAGTCCAAGGGAATGATGGCATATGTCTCAAGGAGTCCTACGACCCCTAAGGACATATTAGAATCATTTATATTGGTAGAATGGTGTCATAGAATGACCTATGATCCCTTTTGACACATTCCATAACTGCATATGTCCCTAAGGAACTTAGGACCCATAGAGACATATTAAAATTATTTATATGGGTCTAAGGGGGTCATAAGATGATCTTTGACATCTTTCGGCACATTCCATGATGACATATGTTATCAAGGATCCTAGGACCTTTGTGACATATTAGAATCATTTATATTGGTCGAAGGGGGTCACAGGATGACGTATGACCCTTTTTGGCACATTCCATTATGAAATATGTCCCTAGGGATCTTAAGACTACTTTGGACATGTTAAAATTGCTTGTATGGGTCGAAGTTTGTCATAGGATGACCTATGACCCTTTTCGCCACATTCCATGATGACATATGTCTGTAGGAGTCTTAAGACACCAAATGACATGTTATAATTGTTTATATGGGTTGAAAGTGGTCATAAGATGTCCTATGAACCCTTTCAACACATTTCATGATAACATATGTCCATAGGGGTGCTAGTATTACAATTGTTTATATGGGTTGAAGGAGGTCATAAGATGACCTATGACCCCTTTCGACACATTTCATGATGAAAAATGTCCATAGGGGCCCTACGACCCTTAGGGATATATTAGAATCATTTATATGGGTCGAAAGGAGTCACAGGAGGAGCTATGACCCCTTTCGACATATTCTGTGATAACATATGTTCCTAAGGATGTATTAGAATTGTTCATATAGGTCAAAAGGGGTCATAGGTTGACCTATGACCCCTTTTGACACATTCTATGATGAATTATGTCCCAAGGGTTCTCCAACCCATGGGAACATATTAGAATCATTTATATAGGTTGAAGGTGGTCACAGATTAACCGATGACCCATTTTGAAGTATTCCATTATGACATGTGTAAGACACCTAGGGATGTATTAGAATCATTTATATGGGTCAAAGGGGGTGATAGGTGGAGTCATAGGATGACCTATGACAACTTTTGACACAATTCATGATGACATACGTATGACCCCTAGGGACATATTGGAATCATTTATATAAGTCGAAGGGAGTTATAGGATGACCTATGAACCCTTTTAGCACATTCCATGATGATATAAATTTTTAGGGGTCCTACGACCCCTAGAAATATATTAGAATTATTTATATTGGTTGAAGGGGGCACAGGATGACTTGTTATCCCTTTCGACACACTCCATGATGACATATGTCTCTAGCGATCTTAGGGATATATTAGAATTGTTTATATGGGTCGAAGGGGGGTCAAGGGATAAGCTATGACCACTTTTGGCACATTCTATGATGACATATGTACTTAGGGATCTTAGGACCCTTAGGGACATATTAGAATCATTTATATGGGTCGAAGAACATAATAGGATGACCTATGATGCCTTTTGACACATTCTATGATGACATATGTACATAGGGGTTCTATGACTCCTAGGGACATATTAGAAGCATTTATATGGTTCAAAGTGGGTCAGGCCCTTAGGGACATATTAGAATCATTTATATGGGTCCAACGGGGTCATAGGTTGACCTATGACCCCTTTTGTCACATTTCATGATGACATATGTCCCCAAAGCTCCTAGAAACTCCTAGTATGTATTAGAATCATTTATATGGATTGAAGGGGTTTATAAGATGTCCTATGACACCTTTCGACACATTTCATGATCACATATGTCCCTATGCATCCTAGAACACTTAGGGACATATTAGAATCATTTATATAGGTTGAAGGGGGTCATAAGATTACCTATGAGCCCTTTCGACACATTCCAAGATGACACATGTCCTTAGGGGTCCTACAAACCATATGGACATATTAAAATCTTTTATATATGGGTTGATGGGGGTCACTAGATGACCTATAAACCTTTTCTACACATTCTGCAATGACATATGTCCCTAGGGGTCCTAAGACTCATAGGGACATATTAGAATCCTTTATATTGGTCAAAGGGAGTCATATGCCTTTCGACACATTCACTGATGAAATATGTCCCTAGGGGTCCTAAGACTCATAAGGACATATTAAAATTGTTTATATGGGTTGAAAGGGGTCATAGGATGACCTATGACCCCGTTTGACACATTCCATGATAACATATGTCTAGGAAGCCTAGGGACATATTAGAATTATTTATATGAGTCAGACATAGTCATAAAATGACCTATAACCCTTTTCAACACATTCAATGATGACATATGTCTCTAGGGGTCATGGGAACCTTTGGACATATTACAATTATTTATATGGGTTGAAGTTGGTCACAAGATTACCTATGACCCCTTTCGACAAATTTCATGATGACATATGTCCCTATGGGTCCTAGAACTTGTAGGGACATATTAGAATCATTTATATGGATCAAAGGGGGTCATAGAATGACCTATGATCACTTTTGATACATTTCATGACAAAATATGTCCCTAGAGGTCCTACAAGCTTTAGGGACATATTAGAATCATTTATATGTGTCGAAGGGGCTCATAGGATGACCTATAACCACTTTCAACTTATTCTATGATGACATATGTCCCTAAGGGTCCTATGACTCCTATGAACATATTAAAATCATTATATGGTTTGAAGGGGCTCACGGGATGACCTATGACTCATTTCAACACATTCCATGATGACATATGTCACTAGGTGTCCTACGAACCCTACAAACATATTAGAATCATTTATATGGTCAGAGAGGGTTAGAGAATGACTTGTGACCCCTTTTGGTTCATTCCATGATGATATGTGTCCCTATGAGTTGTGGAATCATTTATATGGTTTGAAGGGGGTCAAAGGATGACGTATGACCACTTTCGGCACATTCCATGATGACTTATTTCCTTAGGGGTCCTATGACCCCCAAGGACATATTAGAATCATTTATATGGGTTGAAGGGTGTCATAGGATGACCTATGACCTTTTTTGACACTTTCCATGATGACATATGTTCATAGGGGTCCTATGACCACTAGGAAAATATTAGAATATTTATATAGGTTGATGGGGGTCACGGGATGACCTATGACCCCTCTTAGTACATTCCACGATGACATATGTCCCTAGCCCCTAGAGACATATTAGAATCATTTATATGGGTTAAAAAGGGTAACAAGATGACCTATGACTCCTTTCGACACATTCCATGACAATATATGTCCCTATGGGTCCGACGACCCCTAGGGATATTTTAAAATCATTTATATAGGTTAAAGGGGGTGACAAGATGACTTATGACCCCTTTTAGCACATTCTATGATGACATATATTAGAATCGTTTATATGGGTCAAATGGTGTAAAAGGATGACCTATGACCCCTTTTGGCATATTGCATGATGACATATTTTCATAGGGGCCCTATGACCCATAGGGACATATTAGAATAATTTATATGGGTCGAAGGGGACATTCCATGATGAGTTATGTCCCTAGGTGTCTTACGACCCCAAGGGACATATTAGAATTGTTTATATGAGTCAAAATTGGTCACAAGAGGATCTATGACCCTTTTCAATGCATTCCATGATGACATATGTTCATAGGGGTCCTAGGACCCTTAAAGACATAATATTATTGTATATGTATGGATCGAAGGGGGTTACAAGATGACTTTTGATGGCTTTCGACACATTTGATGAAGACATATGTCCCTAGGGGTCTTGAGACCCCTAGGGACATATTAGAATTATTTATATGGGTCAAAGGGGGTCATAGGATGACCAATGAACCCTTTTGAAAAATTCCATGACAACATATATCTCTAGGGCTCGTAGGAGCTACAAGGACATATTAGAATCATTTATATGAGTAGAAGGAGGTCATATGATAACCTATGACTACTTTCGACACATTCCATGATGACATATGTCTGTAGGGGTCCTGCGACCCCTAGGGACATATTAAAATCATTTATGTGGGTTGATCCTATGACCCCTTTTGACACATTCCATGATGACATATGTTCCTATGGGTCCTAGAACCCCTAGGGACATATTATAACCATTTATATGGGTTGAAGAGGGTCACAAGATGACCTATGACCCCTTTCGAGAAATTCCATGATGATATATGCCCTTAGGACCCTAGGGAGATATTAGAATCATTTATATAGTTTTAAGTGTGTTATAGGATGACATATGAATCCTTTTGGCACATTCCATGATGATATATTTCTCTAGGGGTCTTAGGACCGCAAGAGACATATTAGAATCATTTATATTGAACGAATGGGCTCACAAGATGACCTCTGACACCTTTTGACACATTTTATGATGACATATATTCTTATAGGTCCTAGGACCCCTAGGGACATATTTAAATCATTCATATTAGTTAAAGGGGGTCATAGGATGACCTTTGAGACATTTTGACATATTCTATGATGGCATATGTCTCTAGGAGACCTACAACCCCTAGAGACATATCAGAATGTTTATATAGATGGAAGGGGGTCATAGGATGACCTATGATCACTTTCGACACATTCTATGATGACATATGTCTTTAGGGGTCCTAAGACTCTTAGAGAAATATTAGAATCATTTTTATAGGTCAAAGGGTGTCATAGGATGACCTATGACCCATTTCAACACATTCCACGATGACATATGTTCCTAGGGTTCTTATGACCTCTAGGGACATATTAAAATAATTTATAAGGATCGAATGGGGTTATAGGATGACCTATGTGTTAGATTGTGGTGACTGATCAGAAAAGTACTATACGTACTCCATTCGTAGATTCACCACTAAAGTTATGGCTAATTTATGGCTGACATGTTAAAACTCTAAAGTGTTTTAATACTTGTATAAAAGGGCTTAGGGTTAGGGATTATTTCATAGTGTGATGCAAAATTAGTTCTTACAACGATGTTGAGCTATAAGAGATTATAGATTGTAATTAGGTTTTAATCATTAGATTGTAATAAGATTGGACTTGTTGTTTGGTGGACGTAGCCTAGGGATTGGGTGAACCACATTAAATCATGGTGCCTTGTGTTCATTTCTGTGTGATCCATTATTTTCTATTATTGATTATATTTACATGTAGTTTTTATTTATGTCTGTGGTTTTATCCTAACAAGTGGTATCAGAGCGAGGTTGTCTTTCAGTTATCCTCTATAGGAAAGTCTCACAGTTAAGTGGGAGTCTCACGGTTGAGTGGGAGCAATGACAGATGAGGGTAAGTTGAGGGTTGATAGGTTTAATGCATAGAACTTTCAGTTATGGAAGATGCAAATGGAAGACTATCTTTATCAGAAAGATTTATGGAAGCCGTTGGAAGGAAAAGCCAAGAATTAGGGATCTATGTCAAATGATGAATGAGATCTTTTGGACAGAAAGACACTTAGAAGCATTTGGTTATGCTTAGCACCATCAGTGGCATTTAATATTACAAAAGTGAAGATGATAGAAGAGTTGATGAAAACCCTAGCGACACTGTATGAAAAGCCTTCCGCTTCAAACAAGGTATTTCTCATGAAGCATTTATTTAATATGAAAATAGTAGAAGGTGGATCTATTACAGATCATTCAAATGAGTTTAATACTATTACCAGTCAGTTATCTTCTGTGGGTATCAATTTTGATAAAGAAATTAGGGCTCTCTTGATTTTGTGTTCTTTGGCTAAAAGCTAGAATGGCTTGGTAATGGTGGTGAGTAATTCTATTTCTGGATCTAGTACCCTAAAATATGATGATTTGATCGGTGTTGTTTTGAGTGAGAAAACTCATAGGAAATCTTTTAGTGGATCTACATTAGGGAGTGCTTTGAATGCACAAAGCAGGGGTAGAATGACTGAGAGAGGAAATAACTATGGAAATTGTGAGAAATCATGACAAAAGTCAAAGGGGAAGAGGTCTCAATCGAGAGGACCAAACGAATGTTGGTACTGTGGGAAACTAGGTCATAAAAAGAAAGATTGCTAGAATTGAAAGAAAAATGAAGGAGATAAATCAAATGGAGACAAGGAGGCATATGTGGTAAGTAAAAAATTCGAAAAGGATGCTTTTCTTTTGTCTTTAGAAAGTGTTGATGATTCATGGATTTTAGATTCTGGTGCTTCATTTCATGCTACACCTCATAGAGGTTATTTTATTGATTATGTCCAAGGAGATTTTGGGCTTATTTATTTGGGGGATAATGAACCCTGTCAGATTGTTGGAAAGAGAAAAATTAAGATTAAGTTATAGAATGGGAACCATTGGCTACTACATGAGGCAAGACATGTTCCAAGGCTGAGTAAGAATTTAATTTCAGTAGGGTAACTTGGTGGTGAGGGTTGTGTAGTTACCTTTAATGATAAAAATTTGAAAGTTTCAAAAGGTTCCCTTGTAGTAGAAAAAGGTGTGAAAATAGGCACCTTATATCTTTGTATAGGTCATATTTTTCCTTATACTTTGATTGTTTCAAAAAAAGGAATGTTCAAAAACAATTACTGTCGTTAAGCAGGGAGAACAAATAGCTACTGTAGATTCTGATATAGCGTTGTGGCACAATAGACTTGGGCACATGAGTGAGAAATGTATGAAAGTAATTCATTCAAAGAAAGTTTTACCAAGTCTAAAATGTGTTAATATGATTTTTTGTGAAAGTTGTGTGTAATGAAAATAAAAGAGAGTGAGTTTTGTAAAAATTGGGAAGGAAAACAAAAAGGAGAAATTAGAGCTTGTGCATACAGATGTATGGGGACCAGCTCAAGTATCTTCCCTTGGTGGCTCTCATTATTATGTTACATTTATTAATGAAGCAACTAGAAAAGTATAGGTTTATTTCCTTAAACAGAAATTTGATGTATTTCAAACTTTTAAGAAATGGAAATGCTTGGTTGAAAATGAGATTGGTATGAAATCAAAATGTCTCAGATCTGATAATGGTGGTGAGTATTGCAGTCATGAATTTGAAGATTATTTTTCCACTGATGTTATTCGTAGATAGAAAACTATTCCAAGGACTCCACAAAAAAATAGAGTGGCTGAATGCATGAACATGACTATAATGGAGTGTGCAAGGAGCATGAGGTTGGATGTTGGGTTGCCCTTACACATGTGGGCTGAGGCTATCAATACTATGGTATATTTGATTAATAGAGGTCCCTCTACTCCTTTGGGCTATGGTATTCTAGAGGAGGCATGGGCTGGTAAGAAGGTGAGTTATTATTTTCTCAAGACCTTTGGTTGTGAAGCTTTTGCTCATATAGACTTTGAAAATAGAAGCAAGCTAGAAGCTAAATCAAAGAAATGTGTCTTTTTTGGATATGACATTAATGAATTTGGTTATAGGCTTTGGAATTTTAAAAATTCTAAAATGGTAAGAAGCTGAGATGTCATATTCAATGAGAAAGTGTTGTACAAAGATCTGTTGTAGCAACATGAGAAGAACGAAGATGATTATGTAGTGCTGGATGATACTCCAAAAGTTGATGTTCCAACCACTCCTCATGATGTACAACAATTGCAACAACAAATACCACACACACCAGTGAATTTTAGATGATCAATGAGACAAATTAGACCTCCACAAAATTTTTTTCCCTATTTATATTATATTTTACTTACTGATGCTAGTGAACCTAAAAGTTATGATGAAGTTGTGCAGGTGGATTCTAAGATTCAGTGGGAGTCTGCAATGAAAGATGAAATGGACTCTTTGCTAAAGAATAAGACATGGGATTTGTGCAAGTTTCCTATAGGTAAAAAGGCTTTACAAAATAAGTGGCTTTATAGGTTGAAAGAAGAGGAAGGAGGTAAGAAAAGATTTAAGGTTAGGTTAGTTGTAAAAGGATTTGCATAGAAAAAAGAAATTGATTTTGATGAGATATTTTCTCTTATTGTTAAAATGACTTCTATCTGCACTATTTTAAGTCTTGTGGCTACTGAAGATTTACATTTAGAGTAGCTAGATGTTAAAAAAGTCTTCTTTCATGGTGATTTGGATGAATAAATATATATGGATCAACCACAGGGATATAAGGTCAAAGGTAAGGAGAACTTAATGAGAAAATTGAAGAAAAGTTTATATGGCTTGAAAAAAGCACCTCGGCAATGGTATCTAAAATTTGACAGGTTTATGCATGAGCATGGCTATAATAGGTGTCATTCAGATTATTATGTTTATTTTAAGAGGTTGGATGATGATAGCTACATTATTTTATGTTTATATGTTGATGATATGCTTGTAGCTGGGTCTAACATGGATTATATTAAGGGGTTGAAATGCTAGTTAGCACATGCATTTGCTATAAAATATTTGGGGGCAGCAAAACAAATTCTTGGTATGAAGATTTTTAGAGATAGGAAGAATAGAACATTGACACTATCTCAAGCTGATTATGTTGAGAAGGTGTTGTAACGTTTCTCTATGGAGAATGCTAAAGCCATCGGCACACCTTTACCTAGTCATTTGAAATTGACTAAGGAGATGTGTCCTAACACATAGGAAGAGGAGGATAAGATGTCCAAGGTACCCTATGCTTCAGCTGTAGGAAGCTTGAAGTATGTTATGATATGCATTACGCCAAATATTGCCCATGTAGTGGGAGTCATTAGCAGGTATGAGTCATCCAAGATTTGAGCATTGGAATGCTATCAATTGGATTATAGATATTTGAGAGGAACATCCAATAAGCGTTTACACTCTGGAGGCTCTACTACTAATTTACAAGGCTATGTTGACTCAAATTTGGCAGCAAATATTGATACCAAACGGAGTACTATAGGTTATGTCTTTACAATTGATGGGGCATCCATGAGTTGGGTTTCTAGGTTACAGAAGATTAATGCTCTATCCAGTATAGAGGCAGAGTATGTTGCTACTATAGAGGTAGCTGAGGAGATGATATGGCTTTAGTTCTTCAAAAAGAATTGGGACATCCTCAGAAGGATAATTATTTTTTCATAGATAGTCAGAGTGCCATTCATTTTACCAAGAATTTAGCTCTACATTCTAAGACCAAACACATATAGTTGCAGTATCATTTCATTCGATCAGTTTTGGAAGATGGACAGTTAAAGCTGGAGAAGATACATACAAAATGACTATCCAATAGATATGTTGACAAAGGTTGTAACAAGGGAGAAGCTAAACTCTTCTTCAACTATGTTTGGTCTTCTAGACTGAACATGAATAAAAGAATAGTAGAGTCTAGGGTGGTTTGATCCAATGGGAGCCCAATGTGGTAGTGGTATTGCTATAGGACCAGTCTCCGAGTGGGAAATTGTTGTTTAGTGTGGAACCTGATTAGCCCCCAAGTTGGAGATTGTTAGATTGTGGTGACTGATTAGGAAAGTACTGTACATACTCCATAATTTATGGCTGACATGTTAAAATTCTAAAGTAGTTTAATACTTGTATAAAAGGGCTTAGGGTTAGGGATTGTTTCATAGTGTGATATGAAATTGGTTCTTGCAATGGTGTTGAGCTATAAGGGATTACAAATTATAATAAGGTTGTAATTACTAGATTGTAATAAGATCAGACTTGCTATTTGGTGGGCATAGCTCAAGGATTGGGTGAACCACATTAAATCTTGGTGCTTTGTGTTTATTTTATGTGATCTATTATTTTCTGTTATTGGTTATATTTTCATGTAATTTTTATTTCTATTCATGATTTTATCCTAACACTATGACCCCTTTTGACACATTCCATGATGACATAAGTTCTTAGGGCTTCTAGGGACATAATAGAATCATTTATATGTGTTGAAGGAGATTGCAAGGTGACCTATGACCCCTTTCAACACATTCCATGGTGAAATATGTTGTAGGACCCCTAGGGCCATATTAGAATCATTTATATGGATCGAAGGGGGTCGCAAGATGAACTATGACCCCTTTTGACACATTTCATAATGACATGTCCCTAGGGGTCCTAGGACCCCTAAGAACATATTAGAATCATTTATATGGGTAAAAGGGGGTCGATCCCCTTGAGACATATTAGAATCATTTATATGGGTCGAAGGGGGTCATAGGATGACCTATGAGACCATTTGACACATTCTATGAAGGCATATGTCCCTAAGGGAGCTACAACCCCTAGAGACATATTAGAATCTTTTATATAGGTAGAAGGGGGTCATATGATGACCTATGACCTTTTTTGACACATTCCATGATGACATATGTCCCTAGGGGTACTCATAGGGACATATTAGAATCATTTATATGGGTCAATCGGATCACAGGATGACCTATGACCTTTTTTGACACATTCTATGAGGACATATGTATCTAGGGGTCTTAGGACCCCTAGGGACATATCAAAATTGTTTATATGGGTCGAAGGGTCCTATGACCCATTTTGACACATTCCATGATGAACTATATCGCTAGGGTTCCTATGACCCCTAGGGACATATTAGAATCATTTATAGGGATTGAATGGGGTCATTGAATGACCTATGACCCCTTTCAACACATTTCATGATGACATATGTCCCTAGGGCTCCTAGGACCCCTAGGGACATAATAGAATCATTTATATGAGTCGAAGTAGGTCGCAAGATGACCTATGACCCCTTTTGGCACATTCCATGACAAAATATGTCCCTAGGGGTCCTAGGACCCCTAAGGACATATTAAAATTATTTTTATAAGTCAAAGGGGGTTGATCCCCTAGGGGCATATTACAATTATTTATATGAGCCGTCACAAGATGACCTATGACCCCTTTTAGCACATTCCATGATGACATATGTCCCTAGGGGTCCTAAGACACTTAAAGACATATTAGAATAGTTTATAAGGGTCGAAGAGGGTCATAGGATGACCTATGACTACTTTTGACACATTTCATGAGAAAATATTTTTCTAGGGGTCCTAGGACCCATAGGGGCATGTTAGATTTGATTATATGGGTCGAAGGAGGTGACAGGATGACCTATGACTCCTTTTGACACATTCTATGATGACATATGTCTCTAGGGGTCCTAAGACCCATATGGATATATTAGAATCATTTATATGGGTCGAAGGGGGTCATAGGATGTCCTATGACCCCTTTCAACAGATTTCATGATTACATATATCCCTAGGGGTCCTAGGACTGCTAGGGATATATTAGAATCATTTATATGGGTCAAAGATAGTCACAAGATGACCCATGACTCCTTTCGACGTATTCCATGATGACATATGTCCCTATGGGTCATACGACTCCTAGTGACATATTAGAATCATTTATATGGGTCAAGGGAGGTCACAAGATAACCTCTCTCCCCTTTCGACATAGTCCATGATGACATATGTCCCTAGGGGTCTTAGGACCCCAAAGGACATATTAAAATTATTTATATGGGTTGAAAGGGGTGATAGGATGACCTATGACCCTTTTTGACACATTCCATGATGACATATGTCTCTAGGTGTCCTACGACCCCTAGGGACACATTAGCATCATTTATATGGGTCAAAGGGGGTCATAGGATGAGCTATGATCCCTTTCAACACATTTTCTGATGACATATGTCCCTAGGGGTCCTAAATCCCTTAAGAAAATATTAGAATCATTTATATGGGTCAAAGCGGGTTGATGAGAGCAGTTTATGAATCATTTTATACCATCTTTTTATCCATTTTATGTTCCATCATATTTACTTCCATATTCTATTTTCCATTCCATCTCATCCCATTTTACTACTTTATGTTACATATGGTTAAATATATATAAGTTATATTTAATATGGTTTTGAGATTAAAATATAGGAATTAATTATTGATTATTGTTACTAACAAGCATTGTTATTTTATGTCTTGGAAAATATATTTTCTAATATACAGATTTCAGGGTGTTCATCTTCCTGCCATTTTCCATATAGAAAATCTTCCTGTCACTTTTGGTCACGAACTTCTACCTATCATATGATGGCAATGGATATAACTATTCATGATCTCCTATCCATAAATAATATCATATCAAGTGAAATCTACATGAAATAATTAGAGGAAAATCTTCTAATTTATGTGCCAGCTATTTAGAGGAAACAAAATCTGCAAGGCAAAAATATGACAGTCAGTTTTGCATTTCAATTTGTGAGCAAATGATGATGAATCTGGAAAATCCAAGACATGGGTTTTGTCCAGAATGGGCCCCATTAGGTTTCTACGCGATAGAATCTTTAGAAACTCAACCATTTAGAAGTTACCGATGGTTTTATAAACATAAGAATTTTGATTTTGCTATTGCGGCCAACCCAAACTCCACATTTTTCTACAACAACTAATGGTTATATCCACGTGGATAATGATTCACTTTGATAGGGGAGTTGATATAACCATTTCCATCTCTATTTTTGCTTGATGTCACACAAATTTGTTAATAATTTGTAGTCATTCTCAAACAAGGAATTACGTGAAAATGTTTGTTAGATACAACAAAACAAGCTCTCTATTTTTATATTCACCAGGCATACTGAGGAGACATGATCCACTTCTCAGAATGACTGGTGATTTATTTTAGATTAGAGTGTGTTTTATTTTATATATGTTTTGATTTGATTTCTTATATAAAATTCTTATATTAGCTTGTTTTAATTCATGTTATTGTAATGGATTATTGATTCATGTATTGTTTAAGATATAAGTGTGAATTAAGATTTCTGTGGTTTCTTATTTATTTTATGCAATGTTAAATTCTAGATTAAATTTTACATATTATCATGCTTTCTAGTTTTTAGAATTGTTTTATCTTAGATTTAAATGTTTAATTCCTTTCGCAGGAAGTGATAGTTCCTGTCGCCGGTTATGTTTTGATTTATTGTAGGTTTCAGCTTAGCTCCTATCATCAATTTTGTTTTGGTTTGTTGTAGGTTTCCTTCCACATGTTCTTAGTTGCATTCATCTCCACTTGGCATTCTATCTTCATCCCTTGAGCATATAGCCACTACAACTTTCATGAGTTTACTACCCCAAATTGATATTTAAATATGAGATGAACTAGCTCTTAATCTTATTGTTTATCCTTAATATTTGTACCACAGTTTCACCCAACATGGGTCGTAGGATGACCTATGATCCCTTTCAACATATTTCATAATGACATATGTCCATAGGGGTCCTAGAACCCCTAAAGAGATATTAGAATCATTTTTATGCGATGAAAGGGGTCAGAGGATGACCTATGACTGCTTTTGACATATTTCATGATGACATATGTCCCTAGGTGTCCTAGGACCCCTAGGGATATATTAAAATCATTTATATTGGTCGAAGAGTGTTACAAAATAACCTATGACCACTTTCAACACATTTCATGAAGACATATGTCTCTACGGGTCCTAAGACACATTCCATGATGACATATGTCTATAGGGGTCCTACTACCCCTAAGGACATATTAAAATAATTTATATGGTTCGAAGGGGGTCATAGGATGACCTATGACCCCTTCCAACACACTCTATGATGAAATATGTCCCTAGGGTCCTACGACCCCTAAGGACATATTAGAATAGTTTATATGTGTTGAAGGGGGTCACAGGATGACTTAGGACCTCTTTTGGCACATTCCTTGATGACATATGTCTCTAGGGGTACTAAGACTTATAGGGACATATTAAAATCATTTATATGGGTCAAAAAGGATCAAAGGATGACCTATGATCCTTTTCAGCATATTTCATGATGACATATGTTAGTAGGGTTCCTAGGACACCTAGAGACATATTAAAATTGTTTATATGGGTTGAAGGAGGTCACAAGATGACCTATGACCACTTTCGACATATTTCATAATGACATATGTCTTTAGGGGACCCCTAGGGACATATTAAAATTATTTATATGGATCAAAGGGTGTCATAGTTTGATCTATGACCCCTTTCAACACATTGCATGATGACATGTGTCCTTAAGGGTCGTAGGATCTCTAGGGACATATTTATATGGGTCTAAGGGGGTCATAGGATGACCTATGAACCCTTTCAACACATTCCATGATAACATATGTCTCTAATGATCCTACAACCCCTAAGGACATAGTAGAATTATTTATATTGGTCGAAGAGTGTCACTGGATGACCTATGACCCCTTTCGACACATTCCATAACAACATATGTCCCTAAAGAACTAAGGACCCCTAGGGACATATTAGAATCATTTATATGGGTCTAAGGGGGTTGTAGAATGACCTATGACCCCTTTTGGCACATTTCATGATGACAAATGTCCCTAGGGATCCTAGGACTCTTGAGACATATTAGAATAATTTATATTGGTCAAAGGGGGTCACAGGATGACGTATGACCTTTTTTGGCATCTTCCATTAAGACTTATGTCCCTATGGATCTTAGGACCCCTAAGATGACCTATGACCCCTTTTGACACATTCTATGATGATCTATGTCTGTAGGGTCATACGACCCTTAGGGACATATTAGAATCATTTATTTGGGTCGAAGGAGGTCACGGAGGACCTATGATCTCTTTCAAGACATTCTGTGATGACATATGTCCCAAGGGGTCCTAAGACACCTAGGTACATATTAGAATCATTCATATAGGTCGAAAGGGGTCATAGGATAACCTATGACCCCTTTTGACACATTCTATAACGAATTATGTCCCTAGGGGTCCTACGACTCCTAGGGACATATTAGAATCATTTATATGAGTTGATGGGTGTCACAGATTAACCCATGATCCATTTCAACATATTTCATGTTGACATATGTCTCTAGGTGTCCTAGGACCACTAGGGACATATTAGTATAGTTTATATGGGTCGAAGGGAGTCATAGGTGGGGTCCTTGGAATATATTAGAAAATTTTATATGGGTCAAAGGGAGTCAAGAGATGACCAATGACTCTTTTCAGTGCATTCCATGGCGAAATTTATCTCTAAGATTCTTAGGACCCCTAAGGACTATTAGAATCATTTATATGAGTCCAAAGGGGTAACAGGATGACCTATGACCCCTTTCGGCACATTTAATGATGACATAAGTGCTACCCCTAGGGACATATTAGAAGCATTTATATGATTCGAAAGAGATTGGACCCTTAAGGACATATTATAACCATTTATACAGGTCAAAGGGGGTCACAAGATGACTTATGACCCCTTTCAGCACATCGCATGATGACATATGTCCCGAGGGGTCTTAAGATCTCTTGGTACATGTTAGAACCATTTATATGTGTCAAAGGGGGTCATACGATGACCTATGACACCTTTTGACACATTTCATGACAAAATATATGTCTAGGGGTCTCCGAACCCATAAGGGCATATTAGAAATGACTATATGGGTCGAAGGGGGTCATAAGTCATCATAGGATGACCTATGATCCCTTTCGATACATTTCATGATAACATATGTCTCTAGGGGTCCTAGGATACCTAAAGACATATTAGAATTGTTTATATGGGTCGAGGGTTTCATAGGATAACTTGTGACCACTTTTAACACATTCCATGATGATATATGTCCCTAAAGATCCTAGGCCTCCTAAGAACTTATTAGAATCATTTATATGGGTCAAAAGGGATCATAAGATGTCCTATGACTCCTTTTGACACATTATAGGATGATCTATGACCCCTTTCAACACATTCAAATGAGACATATGTCCCTAGGGGTCCTACGAACCATAGGAACATATTAGAATCTTTTATATGGGTCGAGGGGGGTCAAATGATAACCTATAAACCCTTTTGACACATTCCTTGATGATATATGTCCATAGGAGTTCTAAGACCTATCGAGACATATTATAAACCTTCACATTAGTCAAAGTGGGTCATAGGTCCTTTTGACACATTCATTGATGACATATGTCCCTAGGGGTCCAAGGACTCATAGGGACATATTCAATTTGTTTATATGGGTCGAAAGGTTTCATAGGATGACCTTTGACCCCTTTCGTATGACCCTTTTTGACACATTCCATGATTACATATGTCTAAGAGCCCTAGGGACATATTAGAATCATTTATATGGGTTGAACATGGTCACAAAATTACCTATGACCCTTTTCAACATATTCTATGATAACATTTGTTTGTAGGGGTCATAGGAACCTTTGGACATATTACAATCATTTATATGGGTCGAAGGTGGTCACCAAATTATCTATGATCCCTTTTGACACATTTCATGATGACATATGTTTATATGGGTCCCACGACTCATAGGGTTAGATTAGAATCATTTATATAGGTCAAATGGGGTCATAGGATGACGTATGACTCCTTTCGATACATTCCATGACAACATATGTCACTAGGGATCCTATGACCCTTAGGGACAAATTAGAATCATTTATATAGGTCAAAGGAGGTCACAGGATGACCTATGACCACTTTTGACACATTCCATAGTGACATATGTCACTAGGTGTCGCACAAACCCTACAGACATATTAGAATATTTTATATGGGTTGAAGGGCATCACATGATGACCTATGATCCCTTTCAAGATATTCCATAATGACATATGTCCCTAGGGGTCATATGACCCATAGGGACATATTAGAATCATTTATATGTGTTGAAAGGGGTCATAGGTTGACCTATGACCTTTTTTGATACACTGTATGATAAAATATGTCGCTAGGGGTCTTAGAACCCCTAAGTACATATTAGAATCATTTATATGGGTCAAAGGGGGTTATAGGATGAACTATGACCCTTTTCAAAACATTTCATGATGATATATGTCCCTAAGGGTTCTACTGCCACTAGGGACATATTAGAATCTTTTGTATAGGTCGAAAGGGGTCATAGGATGACCTCTAACCCCTTTCAGCACATTCAATGATGACATATGTCCCTAGCCCCTAGGGACATATTAGAATCATTTATATAGGCTAAAGGGAGTAACAAGATGACCTATGAATCCTTTTGGCACATTCGATGATGACATATGTCCCTATGGGTCCTAGGACCCCTAAGGACATTTTAGAATTGTTTATATGGGTCAAAGGGGCTAACAAGATGACTTATGACCCTTTTCGGCACATTCCATGATGACACATATTAGAATCATTTATATGGGTTAAACAGGGTAAAATGATGACCTATGACCCTTTTTGACACATTGCATGATGACATATGTCTTTAGAGGTCCTATGACCCCTAGGGACATATTAGAATCATTTACATGGGTCAAAAGGGTCATAGGATGACCTATGACCCGTTTCAACACATTCCATGATGAGATATGTCTTTAAGTGTCCTATGACCCTAAGGGACATATTAGAATCGTTTATATGGGTCAAAATTGGTAACAAGATGACCTATGACTAATTTTGGTGCATTTCATAATGACATATGTTCTTAGGGGTCCTAGAACCCCTAAAGACATAATATAATCATTTATATGGATCTAAGGGGGTCACAAAATGACCTATGATGCCTTTCAAGACATTCCATGATGACATATGTCCCTAGGGGTCCTAGGACACCTAGGGACATATTAGAATCATTTATATGGGTTGAAGGGGGTCATAGAGTGACCCATGACCCCTTTTGGCACATTTTATGACAATATATGTCTCTAGGGGTTGT
This sequence comes from Cupressus sempervirens, assembly GCA_028749045.1. NCBI lineage: Eukaryota > Viridiplantae > Streptophyta > Pinopsida > Cupressales > Cupressaceae > Cupressus > Cupressus sempervirens. The sequence goes on along the minus strand of CM053789.1, from coordinate 236,597,720 downwards.
AGGAGCCCTAGAGACATATTTAAATCGTTTATATGGGTAGAAGGGGGTCATAGGATAAGCTATGACCTCTTTCAACACATTATATGATGAAATATGTCCATAGGGGTCCTATGACCCCTAGGGACATATTAAAATCATTTATATGGATCGAAGGAGGTCATAGGTCATTTCTACACATTGCATGAAAACATATGTCCCTAGGGGTCCTACGATGCCTAGGGACATATTAGAATCATTTATATGGGTCAAAGAGGATCATAAGATGACCTATGACCTCTTTTGACACATTCTATGATGACAACTCCTAGAGACATATTAGAATCATTTATATGGGTCGAAGAGGGTCACAGTATGAGCTATGACCCCTTTTAACACATTCCATTATGACATATGTTGCTAGGGGTCTTAGGGCTCCTAGGGACATATTAGAATCTTTTATATGGGACAAATGGATTCATAGGATAACCTATGACCTCTTTCGACACCTTTCATCATGACATATGTCCTTGGGGTCCTAGGGATATATAAGAATCATTTATATTGGTTGGTTATAGGATGTCTTATGACCCTTTCAAGCAAATTCCAAGATGACATATGTCCCTAGCGGTCCTAAGACAAGTAGGGACATATTAGAATCATTTATATGGGTCAGAGGGGGTCATAGGATGACCTATAACCCTGTTCGACACATTTCATGATGACATATGTCCCTTGGGGTCCTATGACTCTTAAAGACATATTAGAATCCTTTATGTGGGTCAATCCTATAACCCCTTTTGACACATTCCATGATGACATGTGTCATTAGGGGTCCTATGACCCCTAGGGAGATATTAAAATCATTTATATGGGTCAAAAAGAATCACAAGATGACTTATGACCCCTTTCGGTAGATTCCATGATGACATATGTCCCTAAGAGCCTAAGGACATATTAGAATCATTTATATAGATTGAAGGGTGTCATAGGATGACCTCTGACTCCTTTTGACATATTCTATGATGACATATGTCCCTAGGGGTCCTAAGAAACCTAGGGACATATTATAATTCTTCATATGGGTCGAAGGGGGTCATCGGATGACCTATGAAACCTTTTGAAACATTCTATGATGGCATATGTCCCTAGGGGTCGTACAACCCCTAGGGATATTTTAAAATATTTTATATAGGTGGAAGGGGGTCTTAGGATGACCTATGACCCCTTTCAACACATTTTGTGATGATATATGTCCTTTGGGGTCTAAGGATGGCTAGGGACATATTAGAATCATTTATATAGGTCAAACAGGTAACGAGATTACCTATGACCACTTTTGACACATTCTTTAATTAGATATGTCTCCAGGCGACATATTAGAATCATTTATATGGATCGAAGGGGGTCACAAGCTGACCTATGACCCATTTCAACACATTCCATGATGACATATGTCCGTAGGGTTACTATAACTCTGAAGGACATATTATAATTGTTGATAGGGACCAATGGGGTCATAGGATGAGTTATGACCCCTTCGACACATTCTATGATGACATATATGCCTAGGGCTCCTATGACCCCTACAAACATAATAAAATTGTTTATATGGGTCAAATGGGGTCAAAAAATGACCTATGACCCCTTTTAGCACATTTCGTGATGACATATGTCCCTAGGGGTCTTAGGAACTCTAGGGACATATTAGAATTGTTTATATGGGTCGAACGGGGTCACAGGATGACCTATGACCCCTTTCGAAACATTCCAAAATAACATATGTACCTAGCAGTCCTGCTATCCATCAAAAAATATTTTGAATCATTTATATGGGTTGAAGGGGGTCATACGATAACCTATTACCCCGTTTGACACATTCCCTGATGACATATGTCCTTACTGATTCTATGACCCATAGAGACATATTAGAATCATTTATATGGGTCGAAAGGGGTCATAGACTGACCTATGACCCATTTTGATACATTTCATGATGACATATGACCATAGGGGTCCTAGGACCTTTAGGGATATATTATTATTATTTATATAGGTCAAAGGGGGTCATAGGTCCATTCGACACATTTCATGATGACATATGTCTAGGACCCTTAGGAACATATTAGAATCATTTATATGGGTCAAAAGGGGTCATATAATGACCTATAACCCTTTTCAACATATTCCATGATGACATATGTCTATAGGGGTCCTAAGAACCTTGAGACATATTACAATTGTTTATATGGCTCGAAGGGGGTCACATGATTACCTATGACCCCTTTTTAAACATTCCATAATAACATATGTCCCTAGGAATCTCACGATTCATAGGGACATATTAGAATCATTTATATGGGTGAAAGGGGGTCATAGGTCTCTTTTGACAAATTTTATGACAACATATGCCCCTAGGGGTCCTACGACACCTAGGGACATATTAAAAATATTTATATGGGTTGAAGGGGGTCATAAGATGACCTATGATCAGTTTTGGTACATTTCATGATGACATATGTCCCTATAGGTCCTAAGACTTCGACAAACATATTAGAATCATTTATATGGGTTGAAGGTTGTCATAAGATTACTTATGACCCCCTTTTGACACATTTCATGATGACATATGTCGAAGGGGGTCCAACAATCCCTAGGGATATATTAGAAGCTTTTATAAGTTGAAGGGGATCACATGATGACCTATGACCCCTTTCGGCACATTCCATGATGGCATATGTCCCTATGGGTCCTAGGAACCCTAGAGACATATTAGAATCATTTATATGGGTTAAAGGGAGTAACAAGATGACATATGACCCATTTTGACACATTTCCTGATGACTTATGTCCCTAGGGACATATTAGAATCATTTATATGGGTCGAATGTAGTCACAGAATGGCCTATGACACTTTTCAACAAATTTCATGATGACATATGTAACAATGGGAACTATGTCCCCTAGTGACATGCTAGAATCATTGATATGGGTCAAAGGTGATTATAGGATGACCTATGATCCCTTTTGACACATTCCATGGTGACATATGTCTACAACACCTAGGGACATATTAGAATCATTTATATTGGTCGAAGGGAGTCATAGAATGACCTATGTTGACTTTCGACAGACTCCATGATGACATATGTCTCTAGGGGTCCTAAGAGCCCTAGGGACATATTAAAATCATTTATATGAGTTGATCTTGTGACCCCTTTCGACACATTCTATGATGACATATATCCCTAGGGGTCCTATGACTCCTAGAGATATATTAGAATCATTTATATTGGTTGAAGGGGGTCATAGGATGACTTATGATCTCTTTTGACACATTCCATGATGACATATGTCCCTAGGGGTCCTATGACCCCTAGGGACATATTATAATTGTTTATATGGGATGAAGGGGGCCACAAGAAGTCTTATGATCCCGTTTAGCACATTTCATGATAAAATATGTTCGTAGGGGTCCTACAACTCCTAGGGACATATTAGAATTGTTTATATGGGTCAAAAGAGGTCACATGATAACCTATAACCCCTTTCGGCACATTCCATGATGACATATGTCCTTAGGCATCTTATGACCCCTAGGGACATGAGAATAATTTATATGGGTCGAAGGGAGTCATAGGATGACTTATGACCCCATTCGACACATTCCATGACAACATATGTTCGTAGGGATCTTAGGACACCTAGGGACATATTAGAATCATTTATATGTGTCAAAGGGGGTCATAGGTCATCTTATGAAACTTTTCAACACATTCGACGATGACATATGTTCCTAGGGGTCCTATGATTCCTAAGGAGATATTAGAATCATTTATATGGGTTGAAGGCAGTCACATGATGACTTATGACCCCTTTTGACACATTTCATGATTGCATTTGTCACTAGTTGTCCTACGACCACTAGGAACATATTAGAATCATTTATATAAGTCGAAGGGGGTCCTAGGATGACTTATAACTTCTTTTGGCACATGCCATAACAAGATATGTCCCTAGGGATCCTACGACCCCTAAAGATATATTAGAATCATTTATATGAGTCGAAGGGGGTCATAGGATTAGCTATGACCCTGTTCGACACATTCCATGATTATATATATCCTTAGGGGTCCTATCACCCCTATGGACATATTAGAGTCATTTATATGGGTCAAAGGGGGTCACAAGATGACCTATGACCCCTTTTGATACATTCAATGATGACATATGTCCCTAGGGGTGCTAGGACCCCTAGGGACATATTAGAATAGTTTATATGGGTCGAATGGGGTTGGACCAATAAAGACATATTAGAATCATTTATATGGGTTGAAGGGAGTCACAAGATGACCTATGAACCCTTTCAGCACATTCCATGACAACATATGTCCGTAAGGTTCTTAGGACCCCTAGGGACATATTAGAATTATTTAGATGGGTCAAAGGGGGTCATAGGTCCTTTCGACACATTCAATGATGACATGTCTCTAGGGGTCATAAGAACATATTAGAATCTTTTATATGGGTCAAAGGGGGTCACAAGTTGACCTATGAACCCTTTCAGTATATTTCATGATGACATACATCCCTAGGGGTCCTAGGATGCCTAGGGACATATTAGAATCATTTATATGAGTTGAATGGGGTTGATCTCCTAAGGACATATTAAAATTATTTATATGAGTTGTTACAAGATGACCGATGACCCCTTTTGGCACATTGCATGATGACATATGTCCCAAGGGGCCTTAGGGACATCTTAAAATCATTTATCTGGGTATTAGGGGTTCATAGGATGACCTATGACCTCATTCGATAGATTTTTTGACAAAATATTTTTCTACGGGTCCTGGGACCTATACGGGTATATTAGAACTGATTATGTGGGTTGAAGGAGGTCATAGGATGACCTATGACCCCTTTCGACACATTACATGATGAAATATGTCTTAAGGGGTCCTATGAATCATAGGGACATATTAGAATTGTTTATATGAGTTGAAGGGGGTCATAGGATGATGTATGATTCTTTTCGACACATTCCTTTATAACATATGTCCCTAGGGGCACTAGGACTCCTAGGGACATATTATAATCATTTATATGGGTCACCCCTTTTGACAGATTCCATGATGACATATGTCCCTAGGGTTCTTAAGATGCCTAGGGATATATTAGAATTATTTATATGGGTTGAAAGAAGTCATAGGATGACTTATGACCCTTTTCAACATATTCAATGATGACATATGTACCTATGGGTCCTATGACCCTTTGTGACATATTAGAATTATTTAAATTGGTCAAGAGCAGTCACAAGATGACCTATCACCCCTTTCAAAAGATTCCATGATGACGTATGTCCCTAAGGGTCCTAGGACCCCGAAGGACATATTAGATTCATTTATATAGGTTAAAGGGGTTGATAGGATGACCTATTACCCTTTTGACACATTCCATGATGACATATGTCTAGGACACTCGGAGACATATTAGAATTATTTATATTGGTCAATGTGGGTCACAAAATGTCCTATGACCCCTTTCAACACATTTCATGATGACATATGTCTCTAGGGGTCCTAGGACCCCTAGGGACATATTACAATCATTTATATGAGTCAAAGGGGGTCACATGATTAACTATGACCCCTTTCGACATATTCGATGATGACATATGTGCCTAGGGGTTCTATAACTCCTAGGGACATATTATAATTGTTTATATTGGTCGAAGGGGGTCATAGGATGAACTATGACCCCTTTTGATAGATTTCATGATGAGATATGTCTCTAGGGGTCTTATGATGCCTTGGGACATACTAGAATCATTTATATGGGTCGAAGGGGGTCACAAGATGACCTATGACTCCTTTTGGCACATTTCATGATGACATATGACCGTAGGGGTCCTACAACTCCTAGGGACAGATTAGAATCATTTAAATGGGTCGATGGAGGTCACAAGATAACTTATGATGCCTCTAAGCATGTTCCATGATGACATATGTCTCTTGAGGTCCAAGGACCCCTAGCAACATGAGAATCATTTATATGGGTCGAAGGGGGTCATAGGATGACTTATGACTCCGTTCAACACATTTCATAATGACATATGTTTATAGGGATCTTAAGATGCCTAGGGACATATTAAAATTATTTATATATGTCGAAGGGGTTCATAGGTCATCCTATGATCCCTTTCAACACATTCTATGATGACATATGTCACTAGGGGTCCTATGATCCCTAGGAAGATTAGAATCATTTATATGGGTTGAAGAGTGTCACACGATGACTTATGACCCTTTTTGACACATTCCATGGTTACATATGTCCCTAGTTGTCCTACAATTGCTATGGACATATTAGAATCATTTATATGGGTCGAAGGGGTTCATAGGATTACCTATGACCCCTTTTGACACATGCCATAATGGCATATGTCTCTAAGGGTCCTATGACCCCTAGAGATATATTAGAATTATTTATATGGGTTGAAGAGGGTCATAAGATTATCTATGACCCCTTTTGACACATTCCATGATTATATATTTCTTTAGGGGTCCTAGCACCCTTATGGACATATTAGAATCATTTATATAGGTCAAAGGGGATCATAGGATGACCTATGACCCCTTTCAGTATATTCCATGATGACATATTTTTTGAGGGGTGCTACGAACCCTAGGGACATATTAAAATCATTTATATGCTTCGAATGAGGTTGGACCACAAGGGACATATTAGAATTTTTTATATTGGTTGAAGGGGGTCATAGGTCATACATTTCATGATGACATATTTCCATATGTTTCTTAGAATCCCCAAGGACATATTAAAATTTTTTAGCTAGGTCAAAGGGTCCTATGACCCCTTTCGACACATTCTATGATGGCATATCTCCCTAGGAGTCATAGGAACATATTAGAATCTTTTATATGGGTCGAAGGGGGTCACATGATGACCTATGACCCCTTTCAGTACATTCCATGACAATATATGTCTCTAGGGGTAATAGGACCCCTAGGGACATATTAGAATCATTTATATGGGTCAAATGGGGTTGATCCCCTAAGAACATTAGAATTATTTATATGGGTCATCACAGGATGACCTATTACCCCTTTCGACACATTCCATGATGACATATGTCCCCAGAGGCCCTAGGGACTTATTAGAATAATTTATCTCAGTATTAGGGGTTCATAGGATGACCTATGACCCCATTCGACACATTCCGTGAAAAAATATTTCTCTAGGGGTCCTAGGATCCATAGAAGCATACTAGAACTAATTACATGGGTTGGAGGTGGTCATAGGATGACCTATGACCCCTTTCGATACCTTCCATGATGACATATGTCTTTAGGCATCCTAGGACTCATAGGGACATATTAGAATTGTTTATATGGGTTGAAGGGGGTCGTAGGATGACGTATGACCCCTTTCGACACATTCTTTTATGACATATGTCCCTAGGGGTCTGAGATATTAGAATAGTTTATATGGGTCACCCCTTTCGATAGATTCCATGATGAAAGATGTTCTTAGGGTTCTTAAGACCCCCACGGACATATTAAAATAATTTATATAGGTCAAAAGTAATCACAGGATGACCTATGACCCCTTTCAACACATTCGATGATGACATATGTCCCTATGGGTCCTACAACCCCTTGTGACATATTAAAATTATTTAAATGGGTCAAGGGGGGTTACAAGATGACCTATCACCCCTTTCGACAGATTCCATGATGACATACATCCCTAGGGTTCCTAGGGCCCCTATAGACATATTAGATTCATTTATATGGGTCAAAGGGGGTGATAGGATGACCTATGACCCTTTTTGACACATTTCATGATGACATATGTCTAGGACACCTAGGTACATATTAGAATAATTTATATTAGTCAAAGTGGTTCACAGAATGACCTATGACTCCTTTAAACACATTTGATGATGACATATGTCTCTAGGGGTCCTAAGACCCCTAGGGACATATTACAATCTTTTATATAGGTCAAAGGGGGTTACAGGATTACCTATGACCCCTTTCAACACATTCAATGATGATATATGTCCCTAGGGGTCCTACAACTCCTAGGGACATATTAAAATCATTTATATTGGTGGAAGGGTATCATAGGATGAACTATGACCCCTTTTGACAGATTTCATGATTACATATGTCCCTAGGGGTCTTATGACCCTGAGGGACATATTAGAATCATTTATATGGGTCGAAGGGAGTCACAAGATCACCTATGACCCTTTTTGACACATTCAATGATGACATATGTCCGTAGGGGACCTACAACTCCTAGGAATAGATTAGAATCATTTATATAGGTTTATGGAGGTCACAAGATAACTTATGAAGCCTTTCAGCACATTCCATGATGACATATGTCCTTAAGGGTCCTAGGACCCATAGGGATATGAGAATTGTTTATATGGGTCAAAGGTGTTCATAGGATGAGCTATGACACCTTTCCATAGATTTCATGATGACATATGCCTATTGGGGTCTTAAGATGCCTAAGGACATATTAGAATTATTTATATGGTCCGAAGGAGGTCATATGTCATCCTATGACTCTTTTCAACACATTTCTTTATGACATATGTCCCTAGCTGTCCTACATTCCCTAGAGAGATATTAGAATCATTTATATGAGTCGAAGGGGATCACATGATGACTTATGACCCCTTTCAACACATTCGATGATTACATATGTTCCTAGTTGTCCTACGACCCCTAGGGACATATTATAATCATTTATATGTGTCAAAGGGAGTCATAGATCCTTTCTACACATTCCATGATGACATATGTCCCTAGGGGTCCTACGACCCCTAGGGACATATTAGAATCATTTATATTGGTTAAAGGGGGCCATAGGATGAGGTATGCCCCCTTTCGAGACATTCCATGATGATATATGTCCTTAGGGGTCCTAAGATCCCTAGGGACATATTAGAATCATTTATATCTATCAAAGGGGGTCATAAGATGACTTATAACTGCTTTCAGCACATTCCATGATGACATATGTCTTTAGGGATCTTAGGACCACTATGGACATATTAGAATTATTTATATGGGTCGAATGTGGTTGGACCCCTAGGGACATATTAGAATCATTTATATGGATCGAAGAGGATCACAAAATGACCTATGACCTCTTTCAACATATTCCATGATGACATATGTCCCTAGGGTTCTTAGGACGCCTAGGGACCTATTAGAATCATTTAGATGTGTCAAAGGGGATCATAGGATGATTTATGATCCCTTTTAACACATTTCATGATGACATATGTCTCTAGGGGTCCTATGGCCTGTAGGAACATATTAGAATCATTTATATGGGTCGACCTATGACCCTTTTCGACACATTTCATAATGACATATGTCTCTAGGGGTCGTAGGACCCCTAGGGACATATTAGAATCATTTATATGGGTTGAAAGTGGTCACAGGATGACCTATGACCCCTTTTGACACATTCCAAGATGACATATGTCTCTAGGGGTCCTTGAATCCCTAGGGACACGTTATAATTGTTTATATATGTCAAAAGGTCTCATAGGTCCTTTCGACACATTTCATGATGAGATATGTCCTTAGGTGTCCTATGATCCCTAGGGACATATTAGAATCATTTATATGGGTCGAAGGGGGTCACAAGATGACCTATGACTCTTTTGGCACATTCCATCATGACATATATCTCTAGGGATCCTAAGATCCCTAGGGACATATTACAATTGTTTATATGGGTCAAAGGGGGCATAGGTGATCCTATGATCACTTTCGATCGATTCCATGATGACATATGTCCCTAGGGGTCCTAGGACTCATAGGGACATATTAGAATCATTAATATGGTTTGAAGTGGTTCATAGGATGACCTATGACCTATTTTGACACATTTCATGACAACATATGTCTCTAGGGGTCCTAGGGCCCCTAGGGACATATTAAAATCATTTATATGGTTTGAAGGGGATCATAGGATGACCTATGACTTCTTTTGACACATTCCATGATGACATATGTCCCTACGGTTCCTATGACCTCTAGGGACATGTTGGAATCATTTAAATGGGTTGAAGAGGGTCATAGGATGAACTATGACCCGTTTTCACATATTTCATGACGACAAATGTCCCTAGGGGTCATATGACCCCTAGGGACATATTGGAATCATTTATATGGGTCAAAGGGGGTCATAGGATGACCTATGACCCCTTTCAACACATTCCACTACAATGTATATCCCTAAGATCTCTAGGGACCCATTGGGAATGTACAATAAGGGGTCAGTAGGGGCCCTAGGGGCATATGTTCTCATGAAATGTGTCAAAGTGATGTATTTTATGACAATATTATACTTAATAATTATATAATATTGTATATTTTGGTACAATTATAATATATTATTAGATTATATAACAATAATAATCATATATGTTACTAGATTATATATTTAAGAATAATAATTACCATATATATTATTATATATAATAATTTAGTCATATAATATTACTATATATTTAATAATAATAATATATATCATATATATTAATATATTATATTTAGTTATAACAATAATAGTTATATTTATAACTATATTATATTTAATAATAGTAATCATACATATTACTATAATATAATAATAATTATAATAATATATAATAATAATAATATCAATGTCCACGCTTTCTCGAAATAAATTTCCCTCTAAAAGAGTCTAAATTTTCCGTCTTAAATTTATTTTCTCTCAAATTTCCCTCCCTCCAAATTTAAAATTGAAAAAAATCTCCCCTCTTGAATTTCCCTCCAGATTTGTGGTTAAAATTCTTGGTAGTGATCATATATCTAATTTGAAATATAATAAATCAGATATCCAATTTCAAATCACATATCCAATTAGGCTTGGTATTTACCAAGCGTATTCGGTCAACCCAAAAAACATGTTTGAGAAGGGTTTCACTGACACTCAGACTTTGGGTAGTTATTTGACAATGATATTTTCATCAAAATTGAATGAAACAAAAAGGGTTTTTTTATATCACTCTCGAGATTTCATCGATATAATTACTATCAAATTCTGAGTTGGATAAGTATTTATTCTTTAATTTTTAATGAAGATTATTGTAAAGTGTTCATTGACATACTAATTAAAAAATAGCTATAACTTTCAAATGGCATAACATTTTTTAAATCCAAAAGTTGCGTCACATTCTATGCTTTGCCTACTATAAGAAAAAAAATTGGTAAATTTTTTTATTAATTAAGGTGGTCAGACACAAGAGTTTTTTTTTCCAAAAAAGTTTTAGTAGAAACTTCATATTTAATTATTTATTTGGAATAAAAATACCCAAACATATGCGTCACATCCGAGCATGAGTCCACTTTTTATATCTATAATTAAATTAAAAAGATATTATCATTTGATTTTGATTAAGATGGTTAGACATACACCTAATTTTTATTTTCACTCTAAAATTTTCGTAGTATTGCATTAAAATCTAAACTTTTGACCAATCAATTATTCTTTTCTCTAGATAAGGCCTAGGATTTTAGAAACTACATTCAATTTTCTACAGATTATTTTCTTACAATTTTTTGATATAAAGTCCATAACCACTTTAAAATTATGTGTCAAGTTGACATAACCCTGATTTGCTAATTTTTCACTGCCACTTAAGGCCATAGTTTGGTTGACCATGATCCTGCACACACTTGACTATGGTTTCTAACAATTGGAAGGGTGGAGTATCTGGTAGGAAAGCAATTTTTACACAAGGATGCACTAGAGGATCACTGGATGAATCTCATAGATGACTACAATATCTGAATCAAGGACTATTGTAGAATGACTTTATATTTAGTGAAAAAGGCATTAAAGATGAAGATTCCCCTCAAGATTGTTAAAAAGGACACAAAGGATTTCTTAGGTCCATTGTACAATAGGAATAAGATATATGAAAAACCTATAATGAATGTAGATGTTGACAGAGATGAGAATGTAGATATGAACAACAGAGCCTGATATATTGTCCAATTGGAAAGGGAATGGATCAAGAAACCATTTAAACTTGGTCCAGTTCTATAAGTTGTTCCTCTACATGCCAGAACATGCCCAAGTAAGGGTAAATATGAAAAAGTTACAGTACCAAATTTCCTTGCTCAATTCCCATTGAGGCCATAAATAATCCATCAACATGAGAGGGAGGTTGAGTACGTTAGGGTAGATAAAAGGAAGAATAACAAGAAATTAGTGGTAAAGGGTAGCAAACAAATAGATCAAGCCCAACCATCTCAACAATTGCAATAAGAGCCCCATAGGTACCTGAAACCATTCCTAAGGCTGAAGAAGAAGAAGAGGAGGAACAACTTGATAATATTCCCTTGAGTCAAAGGACTTGATCAACTAGGGCCATGGAAGAGGAAAGAAAAAGGAGTTCTACTATAACGTTGCTATCCAGTTCAACATAACTTGTTCAGATTACAACCTTTGAGGATGAGAAGCAACATTGGATCAAAGACATGGAAGATCAAGGGACTAATGTTTTTAACTTGTATAATTTTGATTTCATGCATGTTGGCACTGAGATGGTGGGGGAGAAAATAAGGGATACTTAAGGAGTCAACCCCTAAGTGAGGACTAGAATCAAATAGTGCCTTTGCCTCAAGGATCTTTTACCCTACCTCACCAACATCTTAGGATTTGTCATTTTTTGACAAAGGATCAGTTACCCCACTCCCTTCGACCATTGAAATAGAAGAACAAGCACTTGAGGAGGAGGAATAGCCCAAACAAATGTTAGCTGATGAAGTATTAGAGGATGGTCAAATACCAAAAGAACCATAGAAAACTTCTCATGATATAGAGGCTAGGACCTTGGCTATGGTAGAAATAAAGACTCCAAGAATAGATCTTTCTCAAGAGGAGAAGGGACCAAAAAGGAGTGATAATAGGAAGTGTATTATAGCACAATCCCCCTCTTTAGCCAAATACATGTTTCTAATGAGCACTACATCAGCCTGGTTGAAGAAGGAGGTTGTGGTTCAACAAAAGAGGCAGCTAAATGTTGTTGCAAATGAGGGAATGGAAGAGTTAGTCAAAGTTGTCAAGAAGCCTGAGCCATCTAAGGTTGATGCAAAACTAGTGGCCTTCATAATAGAGAACCAAGACCAGGACTTGAACATATTTCTATCCCTCCTCCACATACTAACATCAAAGATATGACTCCTAGTGATTACTAAATCAAGGAGGTCTTGTTAGGGAAGCCCATGGTAGATACTGCCAAAGTTTTGATCACAATGGGCATGAAAGAGGTTTTCAAGCATTTGGAAAAGAATGAGTCAAAATTGGTGATGCTTAGGAAACATAATGAAATTGTGAGAGGTTATCTACATAGAATAGTGGACTCAATAGTCTTGGATCATTCCGAGATCACTCTTGCTACAACATTAGAGAGGAAAGAAAAGTGGTCAACTCGAATCCATTTTTGGGAGCATGTCAGCAATGGCATGGCAATTTTGAGTAGAAGGGAGTACAAATAGTACAGGGTAATTTGAACCTATTGTATTATGTTTAGTCAAATGTGGATAAACTAGTATCTATAGTAATCCAAGAGTTTGGGTTAATGGATGAGGTACATTCCTAGGTGAAATACCTATATATTTTGACAACAATAAAGGGTCAAAGGTATAATACACTCATGGAAGTGTATACAAAGGAAGAGCTTGATAAGCTCAAAGATTAGATTGAGAAAATAGCTACCAAAAATAAGGTCATGGAAGGACTTCATGAAGATATTCAAAAGTTGAAGGACTAGACTTAAGAGCAAATTTTGGAAGTAGAGAAGTACTAAAATGCTACTGCCCTTGAGATTTTTGAAGATGAGTCAAAAATAAAGCCCACGTCCATGCAATCAATTGTTAAATAATTTCAAATAATTTTAAAGGATGCTTTGTCTAATGAAGATATTAGGCAAGCATTTAAGACTAAGAGGTATTGTGAGAACTTGACACTAAACTGGAGGATTTTGGAGAGACCTATATGGAGGTCAATAACTACCAACAAATAGTAAAAGATAAGTATAAAGATTGGATTTATTAGAAGCTTCCCAAGTAGTAGAGATAATAGAAAAATTCAAGAGAAAACATCCAAACATCACTCTAGTATAAAGGGGTAGAAAACCCAGAAGCTAGAAATTCAGTTTTGACACTTGGGGAAAATTTTTGATTTTTGGAACCTATCATCAAGGTGCATAGGTGTGCAGGTGCACTATTTAGAGAGGTGCGTTGAAAATTTTGAAGGAGTAACAATGTGCCAATAGTTAGCTACTAGTTTCTAATATAGAGCTTTCTGTGCACCAAAAACACATTCTAATGCCAATTCAACTCCTAGAAATATAGAAGTTGAGAAAACCAACTTCACAGTTTGCCAAGAACACTTGCATACAAATAAGCTATTGCTAAAAGAAGACCAAAGAGGTGAAAAAAAATTCTTGAAAATCTCAATAGATTGAGAGAAAAATGGATTCCAAGATAATGAAAAAGAAAATACAAGCATTCAACCTTAAAGGTGAATGAAACCCTAAAGCCTAAGAAAAATAGGTTGCACATTAATAATTAATATAATAATTAATTATTAATGCACCTAAAGGAAAGCTTAAGAACTAAAGAGTAATAACTTAAATAATTAAATAAAAAAGATTTAAGTAGTAAGAAAACAAAATATTACTCTATCACCCCCCCCTCCCCCAAGCTAAGTGAAGGGGATAAGCTAACCTAGCATAGCTATGTAAGAAGGAAATAGGTCCTAGCAACAAGGCCTAATTAGGTACCCAATACAAGGAAATCTTTGTAAACTAGAGGCAAAGGAGAAAACCTAGTGGGAAAAACTTCTCTCCAAAAAGAGATGAAAAAAATAACAAAAATAAATGGCTCAAGAGACTCTCCCAAAACCATAAGTACAACCAACCCCCCCATGAGAGAGAAAAGAGACACCAAAGCCCCCCAAGAATAATGGAGCCCCTATAGAAATGAGCAAACCAATAAAAATCCAATGCAAAAGAAACAAGAGCACAAAACAAGGAAACCCCTGAATGAGAGGTGAAATTGGAAGGCTTAACTGATGCTCAAAGGAAAAAATATGAGAATCTTGAAACAAAATCCCCAATGTAGGTGTGTTGACACTATCATAAAAGAGGAGATGAATTTCCTCTATAGAATTCTTAACAAGTGCACTTGGAGGCTCGATGAATGGAGTTGGAGGGTTAGGAAGAGCAAAATAAGAATGCTATTGAAGAGAAAATACCTCAACTAGATGTGGTGTGGTAGTCAAAACAGTGGTCTCAGGAAGAATACAAAGGTTCAAGTGTCTTGACTACACCACATGATGCTGTTGCAAAAGAGAAGAGTTATGCTTTGATAGTGGAGATGGTGGAACAAAGTAAGAGAAGGTGTAGAGATGAGTGGTATGATCTACTGTCCTTGTAGTAATAAGGCCTCCTATTGCACTATCCAAAATGAAGATTGAATCTACAATGAACTCAGCTATCTTCCTTGATCCACTACATGTAATCTGATAAATCAAGAGAAGGTTTGCAAACCAAGATGGAACATACAATATATCATTGAATGTGCCACCCTGAATGCCAACTAAACCTTCCTTGAAAACTATTAGGGTGGTGTCATTCCCCATGAGAATATGAGGAATGGGAGATGCCTCAATAGTGAAGAAGACCCCTTGAGAAGATGCCATATAGTGAGAAGCACCTGAATTGAGTATCCAAGGGACTTGGGAAGGGGATGCAATGGATGCCTATAATGCATGACCCTGTCTAAAATCTGATGTAGATGTCAAAAAAATAGAAGAAGACTAAAAGGAAGACCCCTATGAGGTAGAAGAGGATGGAGAGGAAACAATGCTCTTTTGAAGAGGAGCTTGCAAATTTGCAATATGTTTCTCATAGTGATTAAATCTCTTCTGAAAACAATGTGACTCATCATTAGGTCCCTTCTGACAATAGGAATAGGTAGGAGTGTTACATCCCAATTTTTGACATAGCTTGAAATATAGCCATTGAGGTTCACATGAAGTTAGTTGGTAGTTTAATTTGATATAATCTGGCAAATTGGTAAGATAGTTGGTCATTATGATTTTCAAGTGAAGGTGACATGTTAGATGATCATTATTCACAAATTCACGAAATTAAGATGAAAAGTTAACTAATATGATTATTTATAATTTATAATTTAATTACACAGAAATTCCTTGCAAGAAGCATGTCAAAGGGGTGGAAGCATTGTCAGAGAAGAATTTGGCAAGGCATCACCATCACTGGAAAATGGGTAAAAGACCTAGCAATTTGAAACAAGATACATCTGTGGAAGTGCATGAGTTATTTAAATAAATAATTTAAATAAAATAATTGAGTTAAAATATAAAATGTATCTTAATGACTTTAATTTTAAAAAAAAGGTTTTTAATTTATCCTTCTTTATAAACGCATATTTTATAAAATCACCTGTGAAATCATTATAATTTAATAATCAATTAAGCAATGTTGATTGTACTTTTAAGATTTTAAAAATGTTTGAATTTTAACAACATTTGAATTATTATTTTTGAGTTATATTCTTTTATGTCTTCCTTGTTTTTAATCGATTAAATAATTAGAAATTAGAATCCATTATAATATTCCAACTTAGGTTCTTGTTTTTAATTAATTTACTTTGAATTTATAGTTGGAATCAAATGGTTACTTTGGGTATGCAAATAGCTTTTAATTGGCTTTCTTTTCTTTTTATTTTATTTTATTCCCCTATTTCTTTTCAAATTGATGGAGTAAGACATTCATGTATGATCTTGTGATGACAGGAAGCTATAAGGCCAAGTTCAAATAAATAAATATACGAGTCTTGTTGTCTATTGGGCACCTTGGGGGATAGTCGACTCACATTCACTCTGCAATTATGCTGCTCATACCAATTACCTTTGCTCATGTCTATCACCCTACTTAGTTTTGAAACCTTTAACATTTGAACCCATCTCCATATTGTTTCCCAATGTTATCTTTTGAGCTTTCTAAGCTATCAACAAAACTTGGGTAATCATCATGATTATATCATCACATCCAGGAAGCTATGGAAGTCTAGGAAGAAAGTGCTATTTACGGGAGTAGCAAGCCATCTTCAAAGCTTGTGTCATGTAAGGAAATAATTGTTCTTTCTTTTAATCTTTTTTTTCCATTACCACGTCCAAGCTGAGTCGGCCTTTGAATTCTTTCAAAAGGAATCCCATATTTCTAGTATACAAGTAGTCTTCAAAAGATTATAGCAAAACGTAAACTTCTTTTAAGTCTGTATTTAGCTCACGTGAACTATAAATAAGCCAATACCTTTAGTTGGATAAAAACATTTGGTCAAAGTAATACTCCTAATTTTTTGAATATCTTGAAAGATAGAATAATCGATCAAGTGTATTACTACCAAACTTAGGGAGAAAGATTGGTATATCTAATGTCTTATACACCCAATGATTCACTGGCAGTCATTCTATTTTCTTTTGACATGCTTACTACTTAATGAATATCTACAAATTACCGAGTCACAACCTTTTTCTTAGGACAATATTTCCTATTCTTATTTGGTTTCGATTATGGTTTAAATTGAAATTATGGAGGCCATGTAAAGTGAGTAGACAGGTAGCATAACAAATTCAACACCTAATGCTTTTATTCATCAGGGCCATACTTGTCAATTGTCAAGTTTGTGCTAATCTCTTCTAACTTCCTTTGGATCTGGTTAGTCTTTTCGTGTGGAACTAGGTTATGAGAATATTACATGAATGCCTAAAATTCATTATTTCCAATCTAGAGACAAAATTTTTAAATGCCCTAGAATCTTTCAAAAAAATTTGATGGTGTTGGCATTTCTTGGAAATGTACTCGATTTTGTATATGTTAAATTATAATGTATGAACATAGTTTGTAAATGTTGGATACATGTATAATTGGCAGAATCGGTTAATCTAAGAATTTTGTAATACCTAGAACTCACCCAGCTGTGTAGCGAAGAGAAAGGGTGGTGAGGTGAAAAAGAGGAATCTATGATAATTGAATTTGTAATAGCTGTGACATACCAATATTTATCAATTAATATGAATCAATTAATAGCTTATGCATATTCCTATTATGGAAGATCTTCTACTACCAAGATGTACGATGAGTTAATTACCAGGAAGTCTAGTGGATGGTAAGATGTTCCCTGTCAATTCTGGGTAGGGAGGGCCTTTCTCGTTAGAGATTGGGTGGGGATATGTTGTGGTCCGAGGTTGGGTGGAAAAGCCCCTTGCAATATTTCACCTCTCTCAAAATGTTAGATATGCGTCAAATAGAGATAAGCAATGAAATCAATTGTTTATCAAAAATAGGTATTTTCATTTTTTTTTATGAGAAGGTAAGATTAAATTGAAGTATTTCATTGTTATCATCATTTTACTTCATATAAATGAATATTGAATATAATTAATTATCTAATCTTGAGAAATTGTCATAGATAAGCAATCAAAAGGAAAAGAAATTCGAAGCCCTACTTGGTTGTATCACAGCTAGAACCTTAATTGATATGGTGGTATTTGAAGCCCTAAAACCTAGTTTCATTTGTGGTTGCGGAAGCCCTAAATTGAATCCATCATTGTGAAAACCCTAGATAAGATCCGTTGTCGCAGAAGCCCTAAATAAACTGATGGTAATTGATGCCCTAATTGGTAAGATAATATGTGATGCCCTAATTTAAGTTATATTGGTATTTAGTAGTATTCATCAAATGATTTTTGAGATAGCATTCGATTTGAGAAATTGTTATAGTGTATTTGTGGACTAACCCGGGTGGTTGCAGAAGCATACTTAGATGATTTTTAGTCTCAATTTTTTTCTAAGGTATTTGATTTCAATTTTTGAAGTAATTTTATTAAAAGGTATTTCAAGTATTTAGTTAAGAATTTTTTTTTTAACTGACTTTAACGATAAATCTTCTTCACATGAACATGAATGATGTAACTGCCTTCTTATGAAATTGAAGTTATAACCATATTCTATGCATTTGTTAGATGTTAATTTAGAACCGAGAAAACTAGTTGTTACATATGGTACCAGAGCCCTGGGTTCAACCCTGAAACCTTGGGTCCAACACTGTTTCTAAGAAATTGAAAATGTAAATGTTGAAAAAGATATATTTTTGGATATCCGGATATTGCAATCAAAACTAGGAAAACACACTAGAAAATCATTCACAATAGCCAGGAAGGCTGAAATGATATAAAGTGAAGAAATGTATAAACAATTAAAAAGGATAAAAAGGATTGGCAAGCTGAGTGGTGGAGATTAGGTTTGAGGACCCAAATTCTGAAATCCTTGGCCAAGGTGGAATTAGGTAGATTTTTCAGAACAATTGATCTTGTTGAGTGTCTTGATGCTCTAGTTATTTTGTCAAATAACTATTGGGACTTCAACCTACCTGATTACTTAGTGGCAGGACTATAATGTTACCTATGTATTATCCCTGGTGGGAGGGTCATTCTTTGTCAAGAATGAGAAGATTAAAAGGGTCCCGATGCCTAGACTTGTGAAATCCAAACATAGTTTAAAATCTTTATAAAATTATATCTAAATCCATCATGAGCGGGTTTGTCGACCCAAATTAACGAAATAATTAAATTGTTACCAATTTGAACCTAAACTAAATGAAAAAAAAAAATTGTGAACCATGATTCCTTCTGATGTTGGTTAAACGAAAAAAAACATTATGTGCTCCAGTAAGGAGTTGGAACTATCAATGTTTGTGAACTATTGATGAAATGGGCATGGAAGCCTGAAATCATAGAAATGGGAAAGATGAATTTTCAAGTATTTACAGATGAATGATGAGAATACTCATGAGAATCTTATTAATTGTTTCAGATACTTATGATCTTGGTTTGATAATCTTGTACAATATATCATGCTTTTATCTTTTGATACATTGTTATACTTGTATAATATGCATGCGATGTTGATTTTACTTATTGAGCTATTGAATATTTTTTTGGAGATGTCTTATCATGAAATGATTATTCAAATGAAATATTGGACTTGAAGGCCAAGGTTACAATATAAAAACATGGATTCACAAATTTATTATAGTTAATCCGTAAGCTTTCAAGGATGATCTATCCATTAATGAGGGCCATATGCCAGATGGTACGTTTGAGAAATTTAAAATATGAGCTAGAACTTGCTGGTTGTAGAATTTTCAATTTTGAATACTTATCTTACTGGAATCAAACTAATGATATGGTGAGTGTCTACATAAGTATGATAGGAATATGAATTAGAATCAACTCAACCAATGCTGAGGTGACCACCATTATGGTAAAGTGAACTCAAGTGAGTGTGTGTTCAATTTTATGTTACCATGCAAGTATCTTTCTGGAAACTTTAAAGTAAAAATGGATCTTGAGTTTTGACTATGATTTTCATTTTGACCCAATTGAGAAAAGAAATGATATCATAATGTTATATATATCTTGTATGTGGAATATTCTTTTAGTGTCTAAACTGTAGAGGTCATCGAGGATGATGAATCACAAGGGGAATGGTACGTTACATTCCAATTTTAAAATGGTCCTTTATAATGATCGTTGCAATTTCCAGTTCATCAAGGACGATGAACCTCAAGGGGAATGGTATGTTACATCCCAATTTTTGACCTAGCTTGAAATATAGCCATTGAGGTTCACATGAAGTCAGTTGGTAGTTTAATTTGATATAATCTGGCAAATTGGTAAGATAGTTGGTCATTATGATTTTCAAGTGAAGGTGACATGTTAGATGATCATTAGTCACAAATTCATGGAATTAAGATGAAAGGTTAACTGATATGATTATTTATAATTTATAATTTAATTATAGAGAAATTCCTTGTAGGGAGCAT
Source organism: Cupressus sempervirens (assembly GCA_028749045.1). Taxonomy (NCBI): domain Eukaryota; kingdom Viridiplantae; phylum Streptophyta; class Pinopsida; order Cupressales; family Cupressaceae; genus Cupressus; species Cupressus sempervirens. The sequence continues at coordinate 236,576,733 of CM053789.1, read as the reverse complement.
GTTGAAGGGGTTTAAGCATTGTCATAAAAGAATTTGGAAAGGCATCACCATCACTGGCAGATGGGTAAAAGACCTAGCGATTTGAAATAGGATACATCTGTGGAAATGCATGAGTTATTTAAATAAAATAATTGATTTAAAATATAAAATGTATCTTGAGGACTTTAATTTTTAAAAAAGGTTTTTAATTTATCCTTCTTTATAAATGTATATTTTATAAAATCACCTGTGAAATCATTATAATTTAATAATCAATTAAGTAATGTTGATTGTACTTTTAAGATTTTAAAAATGTTTGAATTTTAACAACATTTGAATTATTATTTTCGAGTTATATTCTTTTATGCCTTCCTTGTTTTTAATCGATTAAATAATTGGAAATTAGAATCCATTATAATCTTCCAACTTATGTTCTTGTTTTTAATTAATTTACTTTGAATTTATAGTTGGAATCAAATGGTTACTTTGGGTATGCAAATAGCTTGTAATCGGCTTTCTCTCCTTTTTATTTTATTTTATTCCCCTATTTCTTTTCAAATCGATGGAGTAAGACATTCATGTATGATCCTATGACAATAGGAAGCTATAAGGCCAAGTTCAAATAAATAAATATACGTGTCTTGTTGTCTATCGGGCACCTTGGGGGATAGTCGACTCACATTCACTCTGCAATTACCCTACTTATACCAATTATCTTTGCTCATGTCTATCACCCTACTCAGTTTTGAAACCTTTAACATTTGAACCCATCTCCATATTGTTTCCCAATGTTATCTTTTGAGCTTTCTAAGCTATCGAAAAAACTTGGGTAATCATCATGATTATATCATCACATCCAAAAAGTTGTGGAAGTCTAGGAAGAAAGTGCTATTTACGGAAGTAGCAAGCCATCTTCAAAGCTTGTGTCATGTAAGGAAATAATTGTGCTTTCTTTTAATCTTTTTTTTCCATTACCACGTCCAAGCTGAGTCGGCCTTTGAATTCTTTCGAAAGGAATCCCATATTTCTAGTATACAAGTAGTCTTCAAAAGATTATAGCAAAACGTAAACTTCTTTTAAGTCTGTATTTAGCTCACGTGAACTGTAAATAAGCCAATACCTTTAGTTGGATAAAAAAATTTGGTCAAAGTAATACTCCTAATCTGTCGAATGTCTTGAAAGATAAAATAATTGATCAGGTGTATTACTATTAAACTTAGGGAGAAAGATTGGTATATCTGATGTCTTATACACCCAATGATTCATTGGAAGTCATTCTATTTTCTCTTGACATGCTTACTACTTAATGAATATCTACAAATTACCGAGTCACAATCTTTTTCTTAGGACAATATTTCCTATTCTTATTTAATTTTGATTATGGTTTAAATTGAAATTATGGAGGCCATGTAAATTGAGTAGATAGGTAGCTTAATAAATTCAAAACCTTATGCTTTTATTCATCAGGGCCATAGCTGCCAATCATCAAGTTTGTGCTAATGTCTTCTAACTTCCTTTGGATCTGGTTAAGCTTTTCATGTGGAACTAGGTTATGAGAATATTACATGAATGCTTGAAATTCATTATTTCCAATCTAGAGACAGAAATTTTAAATGCCCTGGAATCTTTCAAAAAAAATTTATGGTGTTGGCATTTCCTAGAAATATACTCGATTTTGTATATGTTAAATTATCATATATGAACATAGTTTGTGAAATTCTAGATACATGTATAATTGGCAGAATCGGTTAATTTGAGAATTTTTTAATACCTAGAACTCACCCAGTTGTGTAGCCAAGAGAAAGGGTGGTGAGGTGAAAAAGAGGAATCTATGATAATTAAATCCATAATAGCTATGACATACCAATATTTATCAATTAATATGAATCAATTAATAGCTTATGCATATTCCTATTATGGAAGATCTTCTATTGCCAAGACATATGATGAGTTAATTACTAGGAAGTCTAGTGGATGGTAAGATGTTCCCTGTCAATTTTAGGTAGGGAGTGCCTTTCTCGTTAGAGATTGTGTGGGGATATGTTGTGGTCTGAAGTTGGGTGGAAAAGCTCCTGGTAATGTTTTACCTCTCTCAAGATGTCAGATATGTGTCAAACAAAGATAAGCCATGAAATCAATTGTCTATCAAAAATGGTTATTTTCATTTTTGTTTATGAGAAGGTAAGATTAAATTGAAGTATTTCATTGTTATCATCATTTTACTTCATATAAATGAATATTGAATATAAATAATTATCTAATCTTGAAAAATTGTCACAGATAAGCAATTGGAAGGAAAAGAAATTTGAAGCCCTAATTGGTTGTATGATAGCTAGAACCTTAATTGATATGGTGGCATTGGAAGCCCTAATTGAATTTGTGGTATCAAAAAACCTAGTTGAATCCATGGTTGTGGAAGCCCTAAATTGACCTCATCGTCACGAAAACCCTAGATAAGATCTGTTGGCATTGAAGCCCTAAATAAACCAATGGTAATTGATGCCCTAATTGGTAAGATGATATGTGATGCCCTAATTTAAGTTATATTGGTATTTAGTGGTATTAATCAAATGATTTTTGAGATAGCAGTCGATTTGAGAAATTGTTATAGTGTATTTGTGGACAAACCCGGGTGGTTGCAGAAGCATACCTAGATGATTTTCAGTCTCAATTTTTTTTTGAGGTATGTGATTTCAATTTTTGAAGTAATTTTATTAAAAGGTATTTCAAGAATTTAGTTAAGAAATTTTTGTTTAACTGACTTTAAGGGGAAATATTCTTCACATGAACATGTATGATGTAACTGCCTTCTTATGAAATCGAAGTTATAATTGTATTCTATGCATTTTTTAGATGTTAATTTAGACCCGACAAAACTGGTTGTTACAAGGAGTCTTGGTCTTCTTTTTCTCCTTCTTAGAAGAAGATTATGGACTAGTAGAGTGCTAAGAAGAGGAATTTGATATCTACTTTGGCTTCTACTTCTATGTATCCTGAGGTGACTTGGCAAGCAATGCCTATGAATGTGAGCCTGTAAGTGAATCCATCTAAGTGAGCTTGGACTACTCACGAGTTAACCTATCATAAAATGTCCCAAAAGAGGGCATAACATTTCATGCACCTAGTGCATCCATAATGGAGTATAAGGTAGAAGTGAAAATATGATAGAGAGCTTGAAGCTTTGAGTGTATCAGAAAGATACACTCATCATCTAACTTTGTCTTTCTAGCAACCTATAAAATAGATCGAAGAGACTTGAATTTCATCAACAAGTCCTCAATGCTAGTGAATGATTCAAGAACCAAGGAGGTGAACTCTGCATCTATTTGTAGAACCTTGAACTAATTCATTGTGCCAAACAAGGTCAAAAACTTGTCCCACATAGCTCTGGTTGCAGTCAAACCATCTAGGTGAAACAATAATCCACCAAAAATATTCATTGCAATGAAGCCCATTACCTTATCCATCTCATTGTGATACATAAGAACTTCATAAGGCTTCTATAGAACTAGCAGAGCCACATCGAGGCATGACCATAACCCCTTTGCCATAAGCAATCTGGTCATCTATCCTTTTCAAGTATGGTAGTTGAGAGGTGTAAGGTAGGTGACATAAGAGTCTGCCATTGAGAGAAGAAGATAGAAGTAGAAGGGTTGTTTTTGAATTAAATGATAGAAATTAAAATGCAACCCCCACAATGTTTAAATTTATCCCTCATAAACCAAAGAACCAACCAAGGAAAGCACACAAATTGAGAAGAAAACCTGGACACCAGATGAGGAAAGGGAGGAAATAAAAGCCTCTACTTCAATGAAAAAATTAGGAGCCAAAACTGCCATGTCATGAAATGAAACCAACATCAGTGCCCTTGGCTCGGAACCAACTTTTTGGCATTTCTTTCAAAAAAAAAAAAAAGACATCTGTTTGCTTAAGTTATGGCCAAAAAATGAATTGCTCCTCCAAAGAATGAGCTCTTTGGAAAATTATAGACATAGCAAATAATTTGATGACGGTATGGCTGTCGAATGGCCATTTTCTAAAAAAATTCCCATCATTGAAAAAAAATTTGCTCATCAAAAAATGACATCAACCGACTAGAATATGACGTTAGCACAAGAAAATTTTGCCAGCTAGAATATGACATCACTTCTTAGAATGATGATGTCACCCTACTAGGAAATGATGTTAGCTGGCTCAAAATGATGTCACCACCAGTGGTGGTGATAGCCTGGCAGTTGGGTGGTGGTTGTTGGATGGTGCAACAATGGTAGTGGTGGCAAGTGGGTGGTGCAGTGGTGGCAACTAGGTGCAGGCTGGGCAGTGGTGGCATGCTAGTGGTGGTTGGGCATAAGTCAGGCACAGGTGACCTATGGGTGGTGCATAGGTGGCTGTTTGTTTAAAAGTGTTTTCTGATTTTTAATTTTTTTGCTTTTTGAATCCATACGGCCCTCGGGAGGCAATTTTTTTTTTCAAACTATTGTGGCTGAAATTCACAAATTTTATATGAATTTCAAATATACCAGACCTTTTGAGCATGATGGTTGCGTCTATTTTTTCCCAAAGTGTCCCAAAAAAGGTGCCTCCTCTAGATTGAAGAAAAAACGTAGAAAAGATAGGCTTTTTTGTCTTCAAATTGTAGCTCAAAGATCTCCAAACTAGGCAACAATAGGGAAGCTATGATACTGGCAACAACAAGGAAGCTATGATACCATGTAAAAGTTAAGAAATCCAACTTCATAGTTCACCAAGAACACCTATATGCAAATAACCTATTGTTGAAAGAAGACCAAAGAGGGAAAAAACACAGCTTGGAAATCTCAATGTGAGAGAAAAATGTATTCCAAGATAATGAAAAAGAAAATACAAGCATTCAACCTTAAAGGTGAATGAAACCCTAAAGCCTAAGGAAGCTAGGTTGCACATTAATAATTAATATAAGAACTAATTATTAATGCACCTAAGAGAAAACTTAAGCACCTAAGAGCAATAAATTAACTAATTAAATCAAAAATATTTAAGTGGTAAGAAAAAAAAAATTACTCTAACAAGAACTGCTTAGAGAAGGCTAAACTTTTCTTTTTAGAGCCTCCAGCGACTCTTAGATTCTCTTTCAGCTTCCTTTTTCTTATCTACTTTTTTTTTTTTTTTTTAAGACATATGAAGCCTCATGCACCCATTAATTGATATAAATAAGGGTGGAGACCTACTTAGCACCATTTAGATAGTTAGTTTGCATATAATTAGCTTTATATTATTAGTTTAAACATATATTTGCATGAAGAGATCTCCCACTCTTAACACAAATTAAGGAGACAATTTCTTATAAATTCAAGAATGTAATATATATTCTAGGCCGTTACTTTGATGCAATAATATATGCTAATTGTTCTCTCATTCTAGGTGTAGTTATTCTTGCCAGAGTGTGTTATTTTTGTGAATTTTCATTCATGAATAATAATGGAGCCACCAATTTTGTTTGTGTTAATTTGATTGTGCAATCTTTTAGTTCTAGTGTTTGTTGCATGTTGACAAATTCTAGTAACATATTGTGTTGGAGAAGAGATCACCCTATTTTTCCTATATAGCTTCTTGTCTCGCATGAGCACACTTTTTGTGGCCTTGCAATGCGATGAGAAGTGAGACATTTTTTGAGTTTTTATGAAGTTCTCATCAACGATTGCATCAATAGATTTGAAGAAGCACTACTCCTATTTTCATTGGCTTCCTACCTGATCTTTTCAATGATTTAACTCACAGACATGTTGTTACCATGGTTTAAGTCTATTAGGAATTTTTGTTTCAAGTTATTTTCTCTCATCTCTCGCTACCTTATCTTTGTTATTTTCTTTTTTAAAACTTGGTTAAATTAGAAATTCATATAGTTGCATTGTTAAATTGCATTTCATCATAAAAAAACAAAAAATACCAAAAATAAATCTCTTTTTGTGGTTACTTTTCATTACAAAATCAAACATTTTATTCGAATTGGTTTCAACCAGCAAAGGCATCCCTGTGAACAAACACATTTATCTTCAACTAAGTGGATTCTAGTAGGTCACAAGATCACCCGAAACCTTGGAGTTGACCCTAGATTAACTTTTCAAGAGAGGAGTTCAAAAGGATTCCTATGGTTAAGCATCATGCAAAACAATAACTCAACAACTTTAAAAAAGACAAAATTCCTATGGATTCTCATTACTCCCTCTTATCGATGTGACACTTCTTTGACAAAGAATCACCTAATTAATAGTTTGTTAGCTAAACAAATTGTAGAGAATATCCAAGGTGAATTAAAGCCTCTTTCTTATTAGTCCATCTATAAATCTTGGTAAAATGTGTAATTTCTAAAATGAAATAAATTTTCCCAAAAGCATGATTTTAAATTTGGATCCTGCTCAATTTGGTGCAACAAGAAAATTTGATTTGATGGAGAACCTAACCTCCAAAAACCCACTCAACATATTATTGAATCCTTGAAAACATTATTGTTTGCTAGTATAGACCTTTTCACATGCTAGAGAAAAACCACATGATTACACCAATATACATGAATGATGATTATTGCTATTACCTTAAAAAATACAAAATTCTTGTAGATACTCATTATTCCCTCGTATCGATATGACAGTTGATTGAAATGGTATCACATGGTTAATAGTCTATCAACTAAAAAATTTGTAGAAGATGTCAAAGGAAATTAAAGCCTTTTTCTTAGTAGTCTATCTATAAGGCTTGGTAAAATGTTCAATTTCTGAAATAAAATAAAATTTCACAAAATCAGGATTTTAAATTTACATGCTACTTTATTTGGTACAACAAGAAAATTTGATTTGATGGAAACTAACTATTAAATTCCAAATAAAAAATATTTCTCAGTCAAAGGAATTTTTATCAATTCAAATATTATGAGATCTCACTTTCATATAAAAGTTCTTGATGTTAAGTATGTGAAGACCAACGATCTCCTAGGTTTTTCCCTCCAATTAATGTCTCTTTAGCTGATTGCTTGTGATCTATAAATGCTGATTGTATCCATTTGTAAACTCACTTTTTAAAATCAATAATATTCCTTTGCTCTTAGTGTGGAAGTAGCCATGATTTGTGGCAAACCATGATAAACTCTATGTTTATGTGTTTTTTTGTTCTGCAATTTTCATTTGCACTTTTCGATTAACCTTTCAATTGGTATCAGAGTCTACAATTGATTTCAATGACCAAATTTTGAAGCCATGGTGGAATCAAGAGTGCATAAATTCTTAGGGAAGGATTTCAGTCTATGGAAGGTACATAGATGATGATTATTAATCAAGCATGATCTTGCAATAACAATTAGAGGTAAAGTGAAAAAGCCAACCTCCATGATGGATGAGACTTTGAATATGATTGATTAAAAGAAAATGATAGAGATTTTTCTCTTGCTATCTCATAATGATTTTGGTCAGTGCGAAAAATGAAATGACAACAAAGGCAGTATGGGACAAGGTTAAAAGTATGTATGAAATGGCATTCACTGCAAATAGAATTTTTATCATGAAGAAGGTTTACAAGTTGAAGATGAAGGATAAAACATTGACATTGAATTATGTGAATGAGTTCAATACTCTTTTATGTTATGAAAACTCCATTGGTATGCCTCAAGATGATGAAAATACTTGGTGGTCATTTTATTATGCTCCTTACCAAATAGATGGGATGGTGTAGCAACATTAATCAACAATTCTGTTATTGGAAAACACAAGATGGTCTATGATGAGGTAGTTACTACTTTGCTTAGTGAAGAAATGAGGAGAACCAACAAAGAGTCTTCATCTGGTGATGCTCTAATGATGTTTAGCATGAAAAATAAAGAAAGAAATCATCATAAAGGTAGAAATAATAACAATGAAAGGTCACAATCAGCTACAAGATCATAGTCCTGGGGTAGAAAAATGGTTATTGGTTTTGTGGAAAGGTTGGTCATGTTAAAAAGGACCATAGAAAATATAAATGGGCTCAAGAAAAGGTTTTGGACAATGGAAAAAACATCATTCATTATCAGGATGATGGTGTTTTGGTTCTTGTAACAAGTGGCACAACTTCAAATTCATGGGTAATTGACTTTAGGGCTTCATTTCATGCATCTTCTTGTAGCGAAGCCGTCACAAACTACAAAGATTGTAAATTTGGGAATGCCTATTTGGCTAAAAACAAAGCTTGTTAGATTGTAGGAAAGGGTGATATTTTGTTATCAATAGAAGGAGGTGCTTAATTATTACTTAAGGATGTTATGCATGTTTCCAAATTAAAAAGGAATTTGATTTCCATCAGTTAGCTATATGCTCAAGGATTTCTTACACTTCTCATAGACACATGGAAAATTACCAAGGGTTCCATGGTTATCACCAAAGGGGATAAAGTTAGCAACCTATATGTTGTAGAAACTAGTGATGAGGTAGGAGCTGTGATGAGCATTGTAGACAATGATTCCACACTTTGGAATAAGACATTAGGCCACATGAGCAAAAAGGGGAGAGAGGTTATGCTTAATCAAGATTAACTTCCACATCTCTAATGACTAGATTTAGAATTTTGTGAGAATTTTCTTCATAGGAAACTAAAATGTTTTATCTTTTTGAAGAGTGGCCATGACAAGAAGACAACACCATTGGAGTTAGTGCACTCAAATGTCTTCGGTCCCATAGAGGTAACCTTTTACGTAGGCACACATTAATTTGTTTCCTTTCTTCATGATTGTACTAGATGTATATGCTACTTTAGTATGTTAGAAACACTAAATTAAAACAATCAAAAAGAATTTGCATACTAATTTAACATAACTTCATGAGAGACAAAGTGAAGTCCTCAAGTGAGAATATGAGCCATGGATAGGCTCTGTCAATGAGGATGATCACTTGATGTAGAGGTGTGTCTAATAGCTAAGATGGCTTGATTATGTATGTATGCTCAAATGCTCAAATGGGCTTCAATGAAGGATTTTTGATAGATTTTGGTGAATGGATTTCATGTAAAAATGGCTTCTCAAAATGGCATTACTTTGTTACTATGGGTGATTGTGTTAAAATGGCTTGGGAGAGGATTCTTTAAATAAGAAAAGGGCTTGAGGGATCAAGGGCTAGGATGCAAGGATGGGAAAAAGCTTATGGAAGGTTTAGTTTGAATGAGAGGAGAGCACATGGATTGTGCTTCTTTATAGCCAATCAGGGAGTGACACATGTCATAGGGTCATTGGTTAGAGCAAGAGGGGTTGAGGGGTCAACAAAGGAGGCTCAAAGCTCATAAAGACCTTCATAATGGCTTGTAAGAGAAATGAATGGGCTTGTAAGAGTCATTTATGGCTTTGTGGGCTTCATAAAATTTTATGGTTGGGATATTTGTGAGAGAGTTGAGATATTTTGACTTGGGTTGGATTAATAAAGTCTTAAGCTTGACTTAGGAATGTGCAAATGATTAAGGCTTGGATTAGGCTTGTTAGAGATGGGCAAGTGGATGACATTTAATGAGGGTAGGTGAAGGAGGAGATATTTGTTGGCTTTGGCTTGGGTTAGCAAGTCTTAACCCATGTTTAGTGAATGTAACAAGGTTAGGGGGGGATTAGAATTATGGTCAAAGATAAGGATTGACATCTTCTAGAAGAGTCTAGGCTTTGGATGAGGATGAAGACTTTCTAGAAGAGTCTAGAACTTCCTAGGATGAGGATAAATAAGATTTTTAAGAAATAAATAAAATTTTATTTATTTCAAGAGTTTGGGTTGAGGAGATATTTATTAAAGTATTTTTAATAAACATGAGGATTAATATTTAATCTTAATTAAATATTTTAAGTTGGGATTCGGGGTAGGAAATGATAAGATTAGACTTTAATCAAAATTAAAGAAGGATTAGAAAATTTTGGAAGGGGTTAGTGGTCTTAAGGAAATTGGCCAAGTTTAGGGCAAAAAATAAATAAATAATTTATTTTGGGATTTTTGGTCAATTTATTAATTAAATAATTAATAAATAACAAAATAATGTTTAAATAAGATTTAAACATTTTTGGGAGGGATTCCTTAATTAAACATTTGAAATTAAGATAAAGGGATTTAATACATAAAAATAAATAAATAAATTAAATAAATAATTAATTAATAAATGATGATGTCATCAGGGAATTTTTCAAAAAATAAAAATACTTTATTTTCTAAAGGATTTTTAGGTGTCTACATTTTTCCCCTCTTTGACATAGTGTTGAGATAACACTATTTCAAAAAAGTTTGAATATAAATGACACAAAGAAGATGTTTTAGCAACAAAGTTGCCCTAGTCTTGGATAAGAAGGAGAGACTAGACTATGAGATGCCCCTTCAAGAAGGCAGCGGGGACAAAAAATGAGGCTCGATGACTTCTTGAAAAATAGAAGAATCTAGGATAAGTAAGGAGACTCAGATTGGCAAAGAGAAGGGGTTGAATTAGCTCAAACTGTCACTATGGGAGAATGATAAAGGAGAATTAGATGCACAAGAGGAAGCAAGCTTAAGACCTTAGGGAAGGTGGAAGATGAAAGAGCAGAGCGCTATAAAAAGGAATCCAAGATAGGGAGATGGATGAGGGGATTATAAAGCCGATGCAACAGGATTTCAAAGAGTCAGATTGGCGAAAGATGGGTTTTAGAGATCCCTAGGACTAGGATTGAGTATCTTGAAAGATGAGGCTTGGTGGATTGATTGGATTGGTGGATCCCTAAGACTAGGATTGTGGACCCCTAAAGGTAAAAGTGAAGATTGATTCAAAGAGATACTAATGCATAAGTTGGGGTAGGAGAGATAGATACTGGATATGGATGGGGGATAATGGAGATGAAGGGAATCCATTGAAGCTATTTGAGTAGGGGGATACTTCAAAGAGAAGTACCACCATGTAGTTGAGCACTAAATTTGATATAGGACTATTGGTTAATTGCCAAGGTTACCAAGACCATCAAGGCTATGTCACCAACCGTCCAGAGGACTGAAAAACTAACTCGAAACAAACACACAAAGATTGCCCCAACATCACACATGAAACCCAGAGGAAACATCATGGAACTGACACTGGGTAACCCACAAGCAAAAAAGAAACAAATGAAAGACTTGATCAAAACCGTATGCTCAGAGTACCCCATTGCAGTATACGATAATATGGAAGATTGTGGCAGCTTTGAGGAGGGAACAAAAGGATTACTTGGAAAAGATACGTCAAGACCGAAAAGGGAAGATTCCAAATCAAAAGAAAGTGAAAATCCAAAAGAGAACTGTTTACCAATGAGATGGGTAGGATGAGGTACTAACAGACCAAGATCAGACATAAGGAAAGCTATATCCTACAAGTATCTATCAGAGAGCACCTAAGCTTGTGGATTTGGATGAGTTATGCACTTAGCAAGCTAAACTAAGAAGGATAACACATTGGTAATAGGAGATCTAGCTAAAGGCTGCATTGGAATAGCTAACCAAGGGTTGTGCGATGTGTGCAAGATGTTGATCAAGGATGAACTGACATGAAAGATGGATAGATACAATGGTACTAAGATAAAGAGGATGTACAAGCTGACGGACCAAGATATGGTACAAATGTACAAGTTGTTGTGGACAAGATTGGATATACAAGCTATGATACAAGGTATGATACAGTTTTTGGATACAAGATTATTTACAAGTTGTACAGGAGGTCTGTATGATAAGATAGCGGGATGGCTCAAGTTGGTGCAAGATGCATAAGCTAAGGATGAGGTGATAGCGAAAGATATGGATTTGGCAGGATGCATCCAATGATGATGATAGATGTGTGACTAAGGATGGGGACAATACTAAGGTTGGTGGTAGCTGAGCTAATAGATGGTGCTGGAGTGAATGGCTAATGAGAGGATGACATTGGATTTGCATGAGGATAGCCTAGAGCGAGATACCAATGACAAGGGAGGATGGACAAGACAAGATCTCCAAGGAATATAGTGCCCCCAGTCAAAAGATGACATGCGGAAGGAGGTCTTACGATGGATGTGATAGGATTGAAGCTAGGATGGAAAAGTTGAAGGCACTAGGGAGATGGATGATAGCTAGGATGATGGGGTGAGGTTGGAGAAGATAAGTGGATAGTGATAGATAAAAGTTGGAGGATGAAAGATAGGTGGATAAATTGCAAGATGGAGCTGGATGGCAAGATGTGACCAAAAGCATGAGGATGATAGGCTAAGCTGGGGACTGCTGGATTATGCATGACGCTTGTTTGCCAAGTTTTCATCATGGTACTTGTCCAAGGTGCTTGAATTGCCAAGTTTTTACCAGTGGACACTTTATTTATTTATTTTTTTTGACTTTTTGATTTTGGACTTAGCTGGAATGATTTTGGCTTTCTTTAGTTGTTTTTGGCTTTTTTTTTGGGATTTTTAACTGGCTGTTGGAATGTTCAATTTTTTTGCTAGCTGTTGGTACACTTGATGTGTAATTTATGCAATAGATCAGATTAGATGGGATTGATGGTAGGAGACGGAGGGATGAAAAGGCTAGAAAGGAGCATGAGATGGGGATGCTCGCAGGATCAACATTGGCACATGTTGGGATAGGTATGAAAAGAGCATATGGGAGATAGATGGTAGATGCGAACTTGATGGAGGATTTGTGGAAGCGTGCTTAGGGATATAGGCACCCAAGATGGAGTTAGGAGATTGGGGACACGAGTCACTGGATGGGGGATTAGCAATGGCGGATGCCATCATGCATTGGGTTTCAACTTTTTTCTTTGGGATCCACATGGTTTTGGATTTTCTTTTCATAGGCTTTTGCACTATTTTGCATTCTTTGATTGGACTTTTCCTTTTTGGAGTATGTCTTTTAGAATAGACATATGATTGCCTAGGATGTGAATTTTTAGCTTTATGCATTTTGAAGTTGGCATTCACATTGCTATGGTAAGCTTTGGGAAGATGGTTACGAGAAGCTTTGTTAGATGGAGAGGATATGGAAGAGCATGTAGGGGGATGATAGTGGATGGTGTGCCCTGATATGTGCCTTTGTTGATCTTGCATAGGAATTGAGGGAATGGGATTTTTATGATGGATGATAGGAGGATGGAGGATGGTAGATTTTGGGACATGGGGAACCAAAATGGATTTAGCGGATGAAGGGGGGATATGGTAGGTTGTTTTGGGTTGCAAAGATGGTGGAGGGGGGATGACATGAGATTTCTTGAAGGAGTGATGGGAGGCTAGCATGGTGGGCCTAGAGATAGGCTTGGTTTGGGGATGGTGTGTACCAACACTTTTAGATGGTGAGCCTTTGGATACATATCCAAGACCATGAAATCCTAGATTCTTTTGTGCAATAATAGGCTTTCTGATTCCTTTCTCTTGTGGTCCTAAACCTTGACCTTGATAATGCCATCGATTGAGCATTTGAACGAGCTGAGGAAACTTTTTGCTTGTAGAAAATAGTAGAAGTGCTTTATTAGATGTACTACAATGGGGAGATACTATTCTTAGTTCTTTTGCTGAGAGGGGGCCACCATGGATTAATGTAAGTGAACCAAGAGGGTAGATTATAGATGGTGGAATAGCTTGGATAGGTGGTAAGATGGAAGCATGGAGCAGAGGAGATGGTAGGATAGGATCTTGATTTAGCTGATGGGATGAAAAGATATCCTGCAATAGAGGAGGTATGGCTTGAGGTTTTGGAGATGGAGGGGATGGTGATTGCACTATGGATGGAAGACATGATATGATGATATCTTCATTTATGCTTTGGGGGATGCCAACATTCTTTTGGGTAGGATCTTGATAGGATTGGATTGGAGTGGATGGTGCGATAGGAGGTGAAGGGATGGATTCTTCAAAGACAACGAATGGATAGATGGGAGATTCGGTAGTGGAGATGGATGAGTAGAAGATGGATGCATAAGGGTCATTAGGAGAGATTTGGGAAATGCTTGGAGGTGATGTGGATAGGATTTGGAGGGATTTGACAGGTGTGGGATTTTGATGCATGCGAGACGTGGAAGGATTTTAAGCAATTTGATGGATGGTATGGGGATGATAGCTATGGGAGATGGAGGTGATATTATAGATGGGGAAGCTTCATCACTGAATACTTCACATGGTTGGATTAGATGACATGGCTTATCAACTATTGGAGGTAGCTTTTCTTGTATTTCCTCTAGGAGATTCTTAGGAGACTCGTGTGTCAGAGGTGGAGATGGTGGATTGACAAGAATAGCTGGTGTGATGGGGGTGGAAGATTGGAAGATTGGTTGATCGGATGATGGAGGAGAAGCTGGGATATGAGATGGCATGACTAGATAGTTTGGAGGAATGCTTGGACTTTGGGGGATGGTTGGCGAAAGGCATCTAAGGCTATCAAGATACCCGTCATAGTCAACAAGATTTTCATCATCATTGGAATAGGATGTAGCAGGAGAAAGGACAATGCAACCAAACTCATCATGATAGAGTTGGGATTTCATGTTTTGATGATGAGTTGGATGGGGATGGGGTCTTGCATATGGATGGACATGGAAGCTCATGGTTGAATTTGGATTAAGCATAGATTTTGGATTGGCTGATGAAAGATTTCCTAGGGAGAGTCAAAGTTGCATGACAAACCTAAGGAGGATTGGCTGGAGATTTTGGGCTTTCCTGTGGATGGAAGACTTCAAGGGTATGCTGTCAAAAAGTGAGAGTTTTGCTTTCCTATGTGTAGGATTGGTGGCTTTTGGTGTCAAATTGAGGATAGACAAATGATCTTATGGGCATGACATGAGATTGACCACTTGTGGATCCCAACCTTTAGCTTAAGTTGATGAGGGATGAAAAGTGACAAAGATAGATTACCCTAGAAAAAGCTCTGTCAAAGGGATAACCTTGAGGAGATTGAGGGATTTGGATAGATTGATTGGATAGCAAACTTTGGCAGAGTAATAACAATTCCTTAAAGGCTTGGGTGATTTTGGATTGGGTTGCTAGCTGGTTGGGGGGATGATTTGGATGGACTTTGGATTTGGGATTTTTCTAAAGCAAAGAACTAGATAGATTTGGTTGCAGTAGGGGAGCTTGGATGATTTTCTGATGAGGTAGTGACTACGCTAAGTATGCCTTGAGCTGGAAGATTTCTGCTTTTGTGGGATTTTGACCAAAGTTAGCAAACACTCATTCAAAAGCTATGAACAAACAAGCAGAATTTTTTTTGGAGAAAGCACGTCAAACACACCAACATCCTAGGAAGCTTTCTACAAGGATGAAATTTGGTTTAGCTAGGGAGTCCTCGATATACGCAATGTACATGAGGCCCAAATCTATAGATGAAACCAAAAAGATGTCACATAGCTGAGAGGAGCGGTAACCCACTTCTCTTCTTTCACTTCTCAAGGGTATAAAGCTGCTTGAGGCTTAGCCCAAGTGAAAAATTTTTGATTCCAAGAGAGGTGTCTTTGGATTCACCTCCTGATCTTTATACTTTGTCAGAATGTTGGAGTTGAGATCGTCCCTTGAGGTGATGAAATCTCCAAGCAGGCCTCCTAAAAGCTAAGACAAGATTTTGGATCCTAATCTTATGCACCCAAGATGGCCTCGAAAGACAACAAGGGGAGAGAAGACTTGGATGATGTTGGGCTAAAAGACAGAGTTCTTTTCCAATAGATGCTTTAATTTTTTTGATCTAGACCTTTTGAAAACACATGTGATTTAAGATGCAAAGGTTCAATTCCAATTTGAAATGTACCAACAAAAGAGAAGTGATCTAAGAATGAATACACCAAGAAGATTTAGGGTCAACAAAATGTAAACTGGCGTGCTCGAAGGCCCTCCACGTCAAGTATCGATCGATTTTCTTTAAGGAATTCAAGATTGAGTGTGAGTTTGTTTTAAGCCCAAAACAAAGATGTGTGTAAAGCTTGATTTCAAGCACATGCCAAGAGGCTCTCCACATCAAGATTTGTTCAATTTTTATGCCCAAATGAAGTGTTAGCGAGACTAATGTGCATTCAAGAAATTTTCTATTTTAAAAAAATTAATAAAAACTCAAGTGAGTGGAAATTGACTTTTGTGGAGCACTTAACACCTTCTTAAGTAGACCCATCCCCATATATGGCACTGATATTGCAACCAATGGTTAGAATGATGGGTGATTAAAGAGGGTGATTCCAACAACAAATTCACTCAAAGTGTCTTTATTTGTTTTTATAACTTAGAAAGTTTCTAAAATGTGGATTCTTTTTATGCCCCAAAAGATGATTATTTGATCTATGGCATTCAAGATTGGATTTTTTGTTTTAATCATGCATTCATAAATTTAAAAAAAAACTTGATTTTAATCCATGGCACTCAAGAGTGATTTTACCAACATGCATTCAAAGACAAGTGATTAAACATTCAAGTTTTTTCCTTTGAGCAGACAAGATTGAGATTTTGTGTGTTGATTTAAGAACTTTGAAGTGCTTTGTTTTAACCTTAGATCATTCAAGATTGTTTTGGACTCAAAAGTGAAAATGATTCTTTGGACTTTGGTTTTCATTCTAGATTTTGTGTTCTAGTTTGCATGTTTTAAGCTATAAAAATGATATTCCTAAATTGTTTTGATGCATGAAAAACCTAGGAAACATTCAAGATTTTGCAACAAGACATTTGTTTGGAACAAATAACAAAGCTTTTAGGACAATTTTGGCAACCATTTAGGACTCTTAGTTTTCATGAGATTTTTAAAAGAACTTTAAAATATTTGCAAATGAAGTTCATTTTATCCTTGATTGATGCTTTGAGTTTGATTTAGATTTTAGTGTGCACTTAGTGTTGATTTTTAACCTTTTGAAATGAAAACTTGAAGTTCTTTTTAAATTCCCAAAAATGAAGTGTTCCTAACTTTAAATGAATTCATCTAAAACCTTGATGTTTCAAGGATGCAAATGATTGGATTGGTTTAGTTTCACTTGTTAAAAGATTTTTTTTTTTTTTTTCAAATTTTTAGTTTTTTAATGGATTTAAGTATGATTTGGGGGTTCATTTTAAGCACTTTAAAAAAAAGTGTGTAA
This sequence comes from Cupressus sempervirens, assembly GCA_028749045.1. Lineage (NCBI taxonomy): Eukaryota > Viridiplantae > Streptophyta > Pinopsida > Cupressales > Cupressaceae > Cupressus > Cupressus sempervirens. The sequence continues at coordinate 236,559,726 of CM053789.1, read as the reverse complement.
GATTTTGTTTCCTTAAAAAAAAAGGCCAAGATCCCTCAAGAAGAAGAAGTAGATGGAATAGAAGAAGAATATAGACAAGAAGAAGAAGTAGATGGAATAGAAGAAGAATATAGACAAGAAGAGGAAGAAAAATTCCAAGTGCTCCATCCACCTATAAGCTTGAAAAATTTGCAAACACTATGAGATAGACTATGAGTTCCTTTGTCTTCTTCATGCTCATGTGCACCTACAAAACCAATTTATACAATCCTACCAATCACAAAAACAAGAAAAATTAGCCAAAATTAGTAAATGGCATACAAAACTTGACTAAAAAAGCTAATGAAGATGACCCATGCGGGGTCCCACTAGGTGTGCCAAAATGTATATGCTACTTTAGTATGTTAGAAACACTAAATTAAAATCTATAAAAAATCTTCCATTGAAGCCCATTTGAGCATTTGAGAATACATACATAATCAATCTATCTTAGCTATTAGACACACCTCCACATCAAGTGATCATCTTTATTGAGAGAGCCTATCCATTGCTCATATTCTCACTTGAGGACTTCATTTTGTCTCTCATGAGGTTATGTTAAATTAGTATGCAAATTCTTTTTGATTGTTTTAATTTGGTGTTTCTAACATACTAATGCTACATTAGTATGTTTGAAACACCAAATTAAAACAATCAAAAAGAATTTGCATACTAATTTAACATAACTTCATGAGAGACAAAGTGAAGTCCTTAAGTGAGAATATGAGCCATGAATAGGCTCTCTCAATGAAGATGATCACTTGACATGGAGGTGTATCTAATAGCTAAGATAGCTTGATTATGTATGTATGCTCAAATAGGCTTCAATGGAGGATTTTTGATAGATTTTGGTGAATGGATTTGATGTAAAAATGGCTTCTCAAAATGGAATTATGGCTTTACTTCATGATCAAAATGGCATTACTTTATTACTATGGGTGATTTTGTTAAAATGGCTTGGGAGAGGATTCTTTAAATAGGAAAAGGGCTTGAGGGATCAAGGGCTAGGATGCAAGGATGGGAAAAAGCTTATGGAAGGTTTAGATTGAATGAGAGGAGAGCACATGGATTGTACTTCTTTATAGCCAATCAGGAAGTGACACATGTCACAAGGTCATTGGTTAGAGAAAGGGGGTTGAGGGGTCAACAAAGGAGGCTCAAAGCTCATAAAGACCTTCATAATGGCTTGTAAGAGCAATGAATGGGCTTGTAAGAGTCATTTATGGCTTTGTGGGCTTCATAAAGTTTTATGGTTGGGATATTTGTGAGAGAGTTGAGATATTTTGACTTGGGTTGGATTAAGAAAGTCTTAAGCTTGACTTAGGAATGTGCAAATGATTAAGGCTTGGATTAGGCTTGGGTTAAGATTAGATTAAGCTTGTTAGAGATGGGCAAGTGGATGGCATTTAATGAGGGTGGGTGAAGGAGGAGATATTTGTTGGCTTTGGCTTGGGTTAGCAAGTGTTAACCCATGTTTAGAGAATGTGACAAAGTTAGGGGGTGGATTAGGATTAGGGTCAAAGATAAGGATTGACATCTTCTAGAAGAGTCTAGGCTTTGGATGAGGATGAAGACTTTCTAGAAGAGTCTAGAACTTTCTGGGATGAGGATAAATAAGGTTTTTAGAAAATAAATAAAGTTTTATTTATTTCAAGGGTTTGGATTGAGGAGATATTTATTAAAGTATTTTTAATAAACATGATGATTAATATTTAATCTTAATTAAATATTTTGAGTTGGGATTAGGGGTAGGAAATGATGGGATTAGCCTTTAATTGTAATTAAAGAAGGATTAGAAGATTTTGGAAGAGGTTAGTAGTCTTAAGGAAATTGGCCAAGTTTTGGGCAAAAAATAAATAAATTATTTATTTTAGGATTTTTGGTGAATTTATTAATTAAATAATTAATAAATAACAAAATAATGTTTAAATAAGATTTAAACATTTTTGGGAGGGATTCCTTAATTAAATATTTTAAATTAAGATAAAGGGATTTAATGGCATAAAAATAAATAAATTAATTAAATAATTAATTAATTAATAAATAATGATGTCATCAGGGACTTTTTCAGAAAATAAAAATACTTTATTTTTTAAAGGATTTTTAGGTGTCTACACTAGAAAGGTTTGTATTTATTTGATCTCTAGAAAATATGAAGTTTTCTTAAAATTTAAAGCTTTAAAAGCTCTTGTTGAAAATCAGAGTGGGCACAAAATCAAATGTTTTAAATCATATAACAAAGGTGAATTTTGTTAGTTGGAGTTTGATAAATTTTGTGCAAATTATGGTATTCAATGGGTGAAAGATGTGGCATTCTTCCCTCATGAAAATGGGATAGAGGAAAGGCTAAATCAAACCTTTCTTGAGAAAGTTTGATGCATACTTTCTAATGTCAGTTTAGGAAAAGAGTTTTGGGTAGAGGCCTGCAATACAACATTGCATTTGATTAATCAAAGTCTTTCATATCATTTAGACTTTTGAATTTTGGAAGAGGAATGGTTGGGAGAAGGATTTTCTACTCACATCTTTGAGTGTTTGGGTGGCAAGAATTTGTTCATATTTGGAAAGAATAAAGGAGCAAGCTAGATTCAAAATCATAGTAGTGTATCTTCATGGGCTATGGTGAAGATCAATTTGGATTTCGGTTATGGGATTATGTTGAAAAGAAAATTGTGTAGAGTAGCGATGTGGCCTTTAATGAGACAAACATTCTAGCTTTTCAATCAGCACCACAAGAAGGAGTTACTAAAGACTTCATTCCTATGTCTCTATTTAATAAGATACTTCTTCAATAAATTCTTAGCCTCCAACTATGGTTTCTACTCCTACCTCTATTTTAGCTTCATTTCCTACTATGTCTTCAAGCATTGATTCATTTGAAAATATTATATAGCCTTTAAGTTATGATCATGATTGTCAAGCTTTCTCTCTTCACATAGAGAAAAATCCCACAGATAAACATGGAGTTGATAATGTTCATCCTCTGTCACCACCAAAGTTTACTCATTCTAACACTAATATGCATTGTAGAAGACTAGAAGAATCTTGTTTTGGAAGAACCAAATCACATGTTGATAGGGACTTGGCTCTTGTGTCAGAAAAAAAAGTTGGTCATAATAAAAATTTTGGGCATTTTTCACCCACATCCCTAACAAATAACTCCACATGGCATATGGGATAAGTTTTTGGTTCTACTACATCCAAAAAAAATTTCATTATGACACAAGATACTTTCCATGAGATGGCACTTGAAGTTCCTCCATTAAATGAGCTTGGTAGGAGATTTTACTTTTTCCTGAGTGGTGGAAAGGGACATAATTCATGTAGGAAGAAACCGGTGGTGTGGAAAGTGCTAGGTGTGATCAATTCTAGCATAGAGTGTACACCTATAGTCCATCATGACCCAATGTTGAATACTGAGCAAGGTATGTGGGTCACTCAAGAGTATAGTATACAGGATTCTTCAACACACATTAAAGAACAAACCCATGGGAAATAGGGTAGCCTCAGACCCTTCACACCAAGCAGTGGCATTGACATATCTAGCCTCCCTCTTAACCCGCTCCACAAGAACATTAAGTAATCAACAACCTATGACAAAAAGAGACCATACTATTTGGTCAAATATAAATCAAACAAACTAGAATGTGAAGAAAGTCATTTCACAAAAAAATTGATGCACTTTTTCAAAGTGAAGTTCTCATGAATTTTATAACAAGACTAAGTCATGGTCTAATGAAATACATCTTGATGCCACTTCTAAAAGGAATAGTATTAATAGAACTAGGGAACAAGAAGAGAATGTTCAAGAATTATGATGGTCTACAACAAAGAGAAGGATGCCTGCACGATATTCAAATTATGAATTACTTTACTTTGAGGAGGCGGAGCCTAGGATTTTAATCTTTGATCAGATTGAGTTGGTTAATTTCAAAGGTTCTTGTAGTTCATACTAATAAAAATCAGTGGATGATCATGATGGAAGTACTTGGGATTTAGTACCCCTTCCACCCAATTTTAAAGATCTTAATAACCATTGAGTATATAAAGTGAAAGAGGAAGATGGTAGAAGAAAGAGGTACCATGCTCGATTGGTTGTCAAAGGGTGTTCTCAAAAAAAGGAACTAGAGTTTAAAGAAATTTTCTTACTAGTTGTGTGATTGACTACAATCTAGGAAGTTTTGGGTTTGGTAGCCATTTGGGATCTTGAACTAGAATAGCTTGATGTTGAGATGGATTTTCTACATGGTGACATTAATGAATACTTGTACATGGAGAAGCCTTAAAGCTTTGTTCAGAAAGGAGAAAAAATCTCTATTGCTAGCTAAAGTGAAGTTTGTATGAGCTTAAGTAAGCTCCAAGGAAGTGGTACATTCAATTTGATTGGTTCATGTGTTTTGTAGTGCCTACCTCTAGTTTACATTTTTCCTAGTTTAAATTTTTGCTATCATTACCAAACTCTTTTAGGCCAGTTTTATGTTTGATGATTAGTAGTATTATTTTGAGATTATCAGATATTGTTTCTAATTTAGTTGGCATATGATGAGATTACTTGGTACTCTATACTTCATGTATGCATGATGATTATTACAATATTTTTCAGTTATTGATGATGTTTAGTTAGATGGATCATTATATGTGTTTTTCTTATGGATAATTACCCCATACTGCATGTGTATGGTGTGCATGTTTGTTTTCTTTATGTATGGCATTTTTGATGTGGTTAAGGGAGTTGTAGTCACCTACTAGTCGGGATCTACATGATGCACAACTTCCTACCATTTCTTATTTAGCTTAGTATATAGTGTGTTTGTACATGCATCGATTTTATGCTAGTTGTAGGTACCTGGTATCGACTTCCTTGAATTGCCAGGATGAGTGTACCCTATTATATTAACTCTATGGTAAGAGATGGGAGATAAATTCTTAAGTCCAAATCCTAAACTTTTAAGCCATTTGTCCTAAAAAATTAAGACAAGTATCTAAGTTGACTACCCTTCGAATGCGTCGAATTATGTTAATTCATGATTATAACCCTTTAGTTTGATTTTGTATGTGAGTTGCTATGATGGGTTTTTGTATTTTATTTTATGAGTCTTTGGTAAATTTTCTATTAATCAAGTCTAATTAAAAGATTAAATTAATGATTTAATTTAATAGAAAATTATTATGATATTTTAATATTTAATGATATTTAATTAATTTGGAAATTAATTATATAAAAAAAATTAAATTTGAAGATAAAATTTATAAGTATAAATTTGGAACATGGTAATATTTATTTAATTTAATAACAATATATATTTAGAGTTCATTTTTAAATAAATGCTAAATAATATTATTACTTAAGTTAAGAAATAGTTATCAAATTTAATGTTCGAAAATAAGTTTAGAAGTGGGAAAAGAAATTAATTAATTAAAAGTTTCATAATTGCATGATACGTGCGTAAGATTAAATTTAATAAATTAATCTAAAATGAAGTCAAGTGAAAATTAAATAAAGTAATTAATTAATGAATGTGCATGAAAAAGATAAAAGAAAGATAAATAAAAGTTAATAAAGAGTTAAGGGTTGTGAGCAAGGAGTCCTCTCCGGTGAACACACAATTAGTGCCTCAATTTTTGGGAGAGAACTCCATATCACAACTTGGGGGTTCATTTTCAAATCATCGCAAATTTTGGAGAAGGAATTTCAGAAAGGAGAAGGTTTTGAGAGGAGGAATTTTCTCTACAATTTCTAGAGCGTAGCAATTAGCATCAGTGTCTAGGTAGACACTTGTGATTTTTGGATATCTTAATATGCTCTTTTCTTTCCTGTCTTCATCGTGTCTATTAAATGGCTGTCTAGATAATTTTCTAATGAATATATCATATTAAGAGTTTCTAGTACTTTTGTTAATTCTTTTGAACATGGAACGTTCTTAATTGATCAATGTAATCTTCTTTTAATAGATTTGAAAATGACGAAATCAATCAGGGAAGGGTTTGAATTAAAATGGAAAATTTCTTTTAAAATAAAAAACAAATAAATAATTTGGTGGGTTCATTGTAAATTCCCAATCAGATTAATACTGAGATTTGATAAAAAAATTAAATACAATTGTTTTGTTTAATTTTGTTAATTATGAAATTATTACATAATAAATTCATTTGTCGGAAAACGTGTTAATGGAAAAACATTATTACTTATACGCTCCTATGGCCATCCTATGACCAGTACCTACCATTGCAGGTACTGTGACGATAGGGCTACTCTATACCCGCTGTCACTGTAGGCCTTGCTACAATAGGGTATTGCGGCCGTAGGTCATGTATTTAAGCCAACAAGCTATAATCACTTTATTAATGATTTTTAAATTTTTTTTTTAATTTTATCAAAATTTAATTTAATTAAAGTTTTAAATATTATTTATTGTAATTTATTTCTAAATATTATTTTATTAATGAAATTTATTAAAAGTTTTTAATTTATTATAATTAATTAATGATATTTAAATAGTTATTAGTTTATTTAAAATAAATTTATAATTAAATGTTATATAAATAGATATTAGTTTATTTTAAATGAATTTAAGTTAATTTATTATGAACATTAGTTAGATGGGAGATCTTTTAAAATTTGTTGAAGATTATTTTAATTCTGACTTTAGTAGAATTACAATTATTTTATTGGAAACCAATAGAAATTTATCTTAGATAATTTAAACGAACATATATAATTTATCCTTCAATTTTTTTTAGGAAATTAATTTTAAAAAAATATGGGGATAAACTTTTGTTTTATCTTAACAAATACATGGGTTAATTATAGGGCAAATGGAGGATATTTCATTACTTGATAACAAACTCTCAAATGGAAATTGAAACCTCATATATAACTTAACCATGTGATTTTGAAAACAAACCAAAACATGAAAATTACATCATTTTTTCTATGTGATGTTTATGTTTGGAGTTTTGGGTTGACTAGATTGTTGACCAGTTCTAGAACATCTACCAGAGGCTTGGAAGTTCTGTGAGTGTGAAAGTATGATGACTCAATCTTGATTATGTTTACTAAACCACATGTGGTAATGTGTTGATATGCTCTATGATGAGTATGATTATATTTTTAGTTACTATTTTCAATGCCTTTATGGGATGACAAGATTTATGCTATGAGATATTTGACTTGACTATTTTTGAGTCATTGATCAGTTATATTGCGATACCTTCTGATTGCTTGTTGAGAACTGATTGGTATTGTAATTTATCTATGATGCTTTCCAATCACTTGTATAGGACTAAGGTGTTTTACTATGATTCTTTGATTTGTGATTTCACGAGCTTAGGGTAGGTTATCTATATGTAATATTGGGAAGTGGCTTGCAATGGGTTTAGGGCCTTAAGTGGCTGCTAGGGTAACCCATTGCAAGTTGTTTAATAAGTGAAAACACTACACTAAATGAGAGAAAAATGAACCTAATAAGAGTCTTTGTCTATTTTTGCCCATGCCTCAAGTGCTAGTACAAACTAGGATGGGAGTAAAGAGAACGCTTGGCTGCAATCTTGCATCTGCAGTATACTTTGTCAGTATGAGAGGATACTAGTGGATGAATAGGGATCACTAGGGGGTCGGTGTCCTGAGAGACTACTAGGGTAACTCTAGCATGATTCGTGTGATGAAACTTGCCCGCTTACATAGTAGGTTTACTATGTGTCTTTGTGTGCCTCTGGGTATAGATGTCGACCTATCTTGGAACCCTTTGAGTTAGAATACTTTTAGGATTTTTTGGACTTAGAGAGTATTTTTGATATTTGGATTGATATCCTATTTGGGACTTGATATTATCTTCTTAGTGCTGTGGGAGTGGGCCATTTAGGTTCCACATGGTTGGGTGGTAGTGCTTTTTTGTACTCTTACCATTGAGATCTATTTGTAGTCATTGTGGCTGAAGCATTCTTTGTCTGCATTTCCTTTCATTCTATATATGTATTATTGTGACAGATGGTTATATTTTATGATGCATGTTTGTACCTTTTTGATGGATGGATATATCATGTATGGTGGATGGTTTCATTTATTTTTATTATACTTTGTATCATGGATCCGAAGAGGATGATCTATTTCTATTTTTACATATGTATATTCTTTTAGCCTTTCATACCCTATGACATGTATAGTGGATGATTGAGCATTTCAAATTTCATTTACCAAGAGGCATTTGGAACAAATGTATATTATTTAAATGGACATTTGGACTTTATAATTATTCTTTCATGTGGATGTGGTATATGATGGACTTAGTATTAATTAAATTTAAATTTGATTCAACGTCATGGGATCCTTAAGAAAAGTAACCCATTATGCATGCTTTTAGTTGATTGTATGTTATTGCTTCTGCTACTATGTGTATTTTATTCTTCTTGTTCAAAAGAAAAAAAATGTTGGCAAACTTAGTAAAACTTTAGGTTATTTCTTTTGGATCCCTTGGTGGGGCATTACATGTCTACTATAAAAAGGCTTCCTAGTGATGAGTTTTTTATTCTTCTACTCTATATTGATGACATGTTAGTTTCTGGTTCTTCTCCTCGGATAGTTAGCAAGTTAAAGAAAGAGTTAGTCTCTTGGTTTTTCATAAAAGAATTAGAGGCTACCAAAAAGATTCTTGGAATGACTATCATTAGAGATAGACAAAAGAAGGTGCTTACTTTTTCACAAAAATCTTACATTGACAAAGTTGTAAAGCAGTTTGGTATGGATGAAGGAAAAAATGTTCGTATTCCTCTTGCTTCCCACTTCTGTCTAACCTCTGATTTGTGTCCCAAAATGCAAGAAGAGAAGGAATTTGTGAATAACATTCCTTATAAATCAATGGTTGGTAGCATAATGTATGCTATGGTTTCTACAAGTCTTGACATTTTTCATGTGGTGGGAATAGTTAGTAGATTCATGAGCAATCTTGAGAGGCCTCATTGGGAAGTAGTTAAGTGGATATTGTGGTATCTCAAGAGCACTTCTAATTATGCATTATGTTTTGGTAGAAATCATGCTCAGCTACAAGGATTCAATGATTCAAATCTTGCCAAAGATCGATAAAAATGTAGGTCTACTACTAGTTATGCTTTCATATTTGTCAAGGCAGCCATTAGTTGGGCCTCAAGGCTACAACATTGTGTTTCTCTTTCCTCTATTGAATCCAAATACTTGGCTCTTTTTGAAGGTGCTAGAGAGATGATTCAGTTACAACACTTGTTCAACGATCTAAATTGGCAACAAGATGATTATGTTTTAGTTTCTGATAGTTAGAGTACAATTGTTTGTAGCTCACAATCATTCCTCTCAACAATGCTCCAAACATATCTGCAAGCATGCTCACTATGTTCATTATGTGGAAGAAGAAGGAAAATTAAAAGTTTCCAAAATTGATATAAAGATCAATCCAATGGACATGTTGATGAAGGTTGTTGCCAAGGAAAAGTTCAAATGTGCCACAAATTTTCTCTTGACCTTGTTAAAAAGAAGTAGGTCAGAATGTAGAGTAGGGAAATGGGTGATTAGTTGAAGCATCCATTGTCTTCAAGTGGGAGATTGTTAACTATGTGAAGACCAACAGTTCCTAGGTTTTCCCCTCTAATTAATATGTTGAGGGATAACATGAAGAAAAAGAAGGAGCACAATTAGGCTATGATGGAGATAGCCTTTGCCCTCAATTTTTCTAAGTTTGATAACATTAAAGGAAGTAAATCTGCATGGAAAATGTGGGAATCCTTGTCAAATATCTATGGAAGAGATGAGAATGTCCAAAGAGAAAAAAGATAAAGCCTCGAAGGTAAATTTGACAAAATGAGAATGGAGGAAGGAGAGAACATTGCCCAATATGCCTCTAGGATAAAAGAGGTAGTAAGTGCAATAAGAAGTGCTAATGGCACTCTTGATGATGAAATTATCAATAGAAAAGTCTTTAGAACCCTCCTTCCCATTTATTCTATTAAAGTATCAAACATACAAGAATTGAGATGCATACTAGGGATTAAGCTCTCTCTTGAAGGAATAGTAGGTAGGCTTACTACATTTGAGTTATCTAACTTTGATAACTATAGACTTGAGAACCTTGAATCTACATTCAAGGCCAAGCTATTGTCAAAGGAAACTAAGGAGGTAAAGCCAAAGAATAATAAAATAAAGATCAAATATGCATCCAATGGTAGCAACATTGATGAGGAGGATGTATAACAATTGGAAGTATTATTGGCTAGAAGATTTCATAGAGGCAAAGGTAAATTCAAGGGTAAGCTTCCTATCATTTTTTTCAATTGTAATGAGATAGGTCATATTGCTACAAGATGTCCATAGAAGAAGAACTACAAAGAAGGCAACAAGTACAAGAAGAGAAGAGAAGATGCTAGCAGAGACCACAAGGACAAGGGAAAAAAGTGTTACATTTTTGAAGAAGATTCTGATGAGAATGATGATGAAGTTGTCTATGTAGCTATGAAAGATAAATTAGATGAAGATGAGGCAACAAAACTGGTAATCTGTATCAACAATAATGATAAGTGGATCATAAATAGTGGATTCTCTCATCACATGACTAGAGACAAAAGTAAGTTTATCACCTTTAATCAGTATGATGGTAAAAGTGTTAGATTTGGAAATGATGCTTCATGTCTAATCAAAGGAAAAGGTAGCATTAAACTTACAGAGAAGATATCATGTGATAATGCATATTATGTTGAAGGTCTAAATTATAATCTGCTAAGTGTCTCACAGTTAGGCAATGTAGGATGCAAAGTAGAATTTGGAAACAAAACTACCAAAATCTATGACACTAATGGAAATCTAATAGGAAAGGGTGACTAGACTAGGAGTAACTTGTTTATCTAGATATGGAAGATACTGATTGTTTTATTTTAAAACTTGATGATATATGGTTGTGGCATAAGAGGCTATGCCATGTAAATTTTGATAATCTAATCAACATTAGTAAAATGAAGAAAGTTAGGAGATTGCCAAAACTAAAGAAGCCTGACAACACAATGCGCAAACAGTGTCAATTAGGGAAGATGATAAAGTCTAGTTTCAAGAGCAAGACCTATACTTCTAAAGGAGTACTAAAGTTAGTTCATACTAACTTACATGGTCCAATTGAAGTATAGAACTACAAAGGAGATAGGTATATAATGCTATTTGTTGATGACTACTCAAGAATGATGACTATCATGTTCTTAAAGAAAAAGTCTGATGCATTCCAAATGTTTCAGTGGTACTTGTATAGAGTTGAGAAGGAAATAAGAAAAAGCCTGAAATGCCTAAGATCTGATAGAGGAGGTGAATTCACATCAAGAGATTTTGAAGTGTTCTGGAATGATAAAGGAATAAAAAGGAAAACATCAACACCTAGAACTCCCCAACAGAATGGTATAGTAGAAAGAAGAAACAAATCAGTGATTGACTATGCCAAAACCTTGATGATGGTGAAGAATGTTGCACTAAAGTATTAGAGAGAAGCTATAAGTATAGTAGTCTATACCCTCATTAGAGTTCAAATCAAGAAAGGTACTAATGCAACACCTTTTGAACTATGGTATGGTCATTCACCTAATGTTAAACATTTCAAAGTGTTTGGTTGAAGTGCTATATTCTTCAAGAGTCTATGAATGAAAAATTTGATGCAAAAAGTGATGAAGGCATATTCCTTGGTTATTCCACTAGAAGAAAAGCTTACAAATGTTTAAATACTAAGACTAAAAAAGTTGTGGAAAGTGCAAATGTAAACTTTGATGAGCATGCAAAAGTTTAAAATAAAGAATCCACCAAGAAACTAGAAGAATACAAATCCTTTATATACTTCTGTGAAGTAATGTTTGATGAAGAAGATCTTGCCAATCAAATTGGCAATCAACAAAAAATTTTAGTATCTACCAAGTCACATCCAGTGAATGCTGAGTTGCATTCAGATGTCGAGTTGTAGAATGAAGGAAATGCACATTCTAATTTTGAAATCAGCACACATGGAAGAGATGTAGAGTTACCTAAAAGAGATGTGCACAGTGACTCTGATGCTAAAAGGCCAAACATAGAAACACAGATTGAACCTAGGCTATCAAAGTATGTAAGAAGGCATCACCCTAAAGAATAGATCATTGGTGACAAAGATGCTAAACCAATGACAAGAAATAGCTTAAGAAGTGAAACCTATCTTCTTCGCAAGATTGAACCCAAGATAGTAAAAGATGCTCTACAAGATGATGATTTGTATAAAGCAATGAAAGAAGAGATAGAACAAATTGAGAAGAATAAGATTTGGTCTTTAGTTCCAAGACCAGAAAATAAGAATTGGATTGGAACTAAGTAGATGTTCAGAAACAAGTTAGATGAAAATGGTGAGATCACAAGAAATAAAGATAGACTAGTATGCAAAGGCTATGCACAAGAAGAATGACTGGATTATGGGGAAACATTTTCCCTTGTTGCAAGAATGGAAGGAGTTAGGAATCTACTTGCATATGTTGGCTACAAAGGTTTCAAAGTCTACCAAATAGATGTAAAGTCTACTTTTCTGAATGGTATACTAGAAGAGGAAGTCTAGATGGAGCAACAAGAGGGTTTTGTTGATGAAAAAACAAAGATAAAGTTTGCAACCCACACAAAGCTCTTTATGGGTTGAAACAAGCATCTAGAGCTTGGTATGAGAGACTTCACAAGTATTTTGTGAAGATAGGCTTTGAAAAGATAGATGACAATAGTAACATGTACATTAGGTTAGAAGAAGGTAAGCATATCCTAATATTAGAAATCTTTTTGAATGATATAACCTTTGGAGGAAAAGATGTGCTAAGCAATGATTTTGCTAACAAAATGAAACATGAATTTGAAATGTCAATGTTTGGAGAAATAAAGTTCTTTATTGGATTACAAGTATATCAATTGAAATATGGTATATTTGTGACCCAATTGAAGTATATTAAGAAGATACTAAAGAAATTTAGCTTAGAGGATTCTAAACCTATCAGTACACTGATGGTAATAGGACACACGTTATTTAAGAATGATGAATCTATTGAAGTCAATCAAACAATGCATAGGTCTATGATTGGAAAGTTTTAGTATGTTGTACATAGTAGACTAAACATTGCATTAACTATTGGGATAGTAGCAAGATTTTTTGCTAATCTAAGAGAAAATCACCTTATGGCAGTGAAGAGAATAATGAGGTATCTAAAAGGGAAAGATGACTTTGGGCTATACTACAAGAGGAGGGAAAATTTGAGTTAAATGCCTACACTAATGTAGATTGGGGAGGAAACATTGATGATAGAAAAAGGACTAGTGGAGAAGCACTCTTCTTGGAAGAAGACTAGTCACCTAGACTAGCAAGAAGCAAAGTTTTACCTCATAGTCCATAGCTGAAGCTGAGTATGTTGTGGCTACCATCAATTGTACTAACATTGTGTTGATTAAACATCTATTAAAAGGAATGAAGGAGGAGATAACTGAGCCAGTGATACTCTATTGTGATAACACAAGTGCCATCAACATATCCAAGAATCCTATTATGCATGCAAAAACCAAGAACATTGCAATCAAGTATCACTATGTAAGAGAATTGGTGGAAGACAAATAAATGAAGATGGAATATATCCACTCAAAGGAACAAATTGATGATATCTTCACAAAACCACTACCTAAAGATGTTTTTGAGTATCTTATTGGTAAGTTAGGGGTAAAGCCCCTATCCCAAGCTACTTGAGCTATAGAAGAATTACCCTATATCAAAAGTGTTGATTGTTGAAATAATGAAAATTGATGTAGAGGATACTAAAAGTGTTGAAATCTCAAATCAATCACAAGCATGATGATAGAGGGAGATGTTGGAAGATGCAAAGTCAAAATCTATATATTAAAAGATGCTACATCTTTGGCATTGTTGTCAAAGAGGGAGAAATAGAAAAAAAACTAATCAATAGCAGAAGATTAGAGGGAGATGAAATGTAGAAACTAATCAAAGATGATCAAAAGGAGGTAGATTAGTTAGAGTGAGAAATAGAGCATTAGATGTATAGAGGGAGAAAGAAAACAACAACTAAGAGGGAGAAGCTAAAGTAAAGAAATTAGGATGATAGATCTAAGAGGGACTAGATTAGACAAAGTCAACAAGTTTTCTTTTTGGCACATTAGCATTATGGTAACTTTGTTGATCAGCTTGGCTAAGTTGATCAGTTTGGTTTGCCATCAATGCCAAAGAGGGAGATTGTTGGAATATGATTGAAAAGATCATTGTTGAAGAATGATGAAGTTGATAAAGAATGTTTTCAATCATTGTTTTGTCACTAACATCAAACTTTCTATTTGTTGGAATGACAATTGCTTATATGATCCATGTACTATCAGTTAGTTGATTAATGAGGAGGTGTTAATTAATTAGATGTACCAAAGTATCTAAGGGAAATGTTGAGTTATGATATTGTAATAAATTGAAAGGATAAGCTAAGACGTTGATAAAATAATGTATTACTAATATACTTGAAGATATAGAGGTTGGTCACAGTTAGAAAGATTAGAAAAATAAGTTGTAACAAGGTTGTCTACAAAGATTGACTAAATCTATTAGTGTGTGCCGAGCAAGATAGTTCATGCTGACCAAATCTCTTAGTTAGTGCCAAGAAAATGAAAAATCTAGTGTGCACTAAGTAAAAGTGTTCATGTGCTTAACAATTAGTTGGAGCCGAGCAAACTTCAAGTGCCAAGCAATGAAAATGTAGTATGTGCCAAGCATCAGTAAAATTCAATAGATGTCAAGTGAATTCACAATGGATGTTGAATAGTGTTCAAGTATCGAGTAACACAATATGTCTTGATCACCAGTATTTTAATAGTGCCCAGTTGTTGCATTATTTGAAAAGTCAAAGATTCACTAGTTCTAAGCTAATAAAGGTGTTACATTAAACTTTTTGAACTAGGTGGAAGATAAGGATGATGAGCTGGTGTCACATAATTTTATGTTAACTATTTTTAGGAAAATACAAGTGGATTTCATGTGATATTTCTAGAAGAAACAAATTGGAGGGAAAGATAGATCATATCTTTCCAAATCTATTCAAACCAAAATATGAACAAGAATAATTAAGCAAAAAATGTATTCCAAACTTCTACTTAAGAAGTTATAGGTCAAAGAATCAGTATGTGGAAGAGAGTGGTTAGAATGTGAAGTGTCAAGATGAAGAAGACACATTAAGGAAGAAGAAAACATAGAGACTCAAATTCAATTAAGAGAGGAGATTGCATTGGCACAACAAGCAAGAAGAATTAAGGAGACAAAGCTTGAAGGGTGAACAAGCTATCAGAGCTATAAAGATAGAAAGCCAAGAAAATTTGTGAGCTAAATTATGATCTAAAATAAGCAAGTTTAAGTTGTAAGTTGTATCAGGTCAAAAGCCCTTAATTGTTACTCTCTTTCAATTGTATCAGTTGAGGAAAAATCCTATGGACTTAGGTTAACCTAACAACCATTGCAAAATCCTTTAATAAGGCAACATTCCAAGATGAAAGTTCTAAAGTCCTTTAAATAGGAACACTTCTAACAGGGTGTTGAAATTATTTAACAGCATCACATCTAACAATGTGTTGTAGCCTTTACAAGGCAGGCCTTTAATAGGGCATCACTTTAGAATGGTGAGAAACAAGGTACATGTTACTGGTGGTTTTTCGCAAATTGGGTTTCCACATAAATCACTATGTTATGTGTTTATATCATGTGTTCCATTTTTGCATATTGTTTTATCAGTAACTTGCTAGGATGAAAGTTTAAGATTGCATGCATGGTTGATTGAATGGAATCACTACACTTAGTGAAAAAGTTTGAGTAGTCAATCTTGGACCTTGAATAACTAATTCACCCCCCCTCTTAGTTATTCTAAACATTTATAACAATCAAAGGATGTGACTCTACATTCAAGATGTGGAAAGCCCTGATTGATATCTATGGAGGAGACTAGAATGTTCAAAGAGCAAAAAGAGAAAGCCTTAGAGGAAAGTTTGATGACATGAAAATGAAGGAAGGTGAGAATGCTGCTAAATATGCCTCTAGAATGAAAGAAGTAGTAAGTGCAATAAGAATTTTTGGTGGTCATTTAGAAGATTGCATTGTTAATAGAAAATACTTAAGAACCCTACTCCCCATTTATGTGTCAAAAACCTGATTGAAAAAAAAGCTCATTGTTGAAGATCAAAGAGGTAGATTGTTGCAAAGTAGGAGGATTGTTGTTTTCTGTCATTGATGTCAAACTTTCTATTTGTAGGAATGACATTTGCTTATAAGATTCAAGTACTATCACTTAGTTGATTGACGAAGAGGATCTGATCAACAAGATGTAACAAGATTACCTAAGGGAAAGATTGAGTTATGATGTTGTAGTGAAGTGCAAAGATTAGTTTAGATAATGGTTAATCTAATGTATTGATAACATAACCAAGTATACATAGGTTGGTCACACTTGGAAACATTGACGGAACAAGTTGTAAAAAGGTTGACTATAAACCTTAAATTAAGATCATTAGTGGGTGCCAAGCAAGTTAGTTGAAGTTGCAAAAATTCTTAGTTGGAGTCAAGTAACAAGAAATTCTAGTGTGTGCCAAGTGATCTTCAGGTATTGAGTGAAGTTCAAGTGTTGAGCATCAAAAAATATTAGTTGGTGCTGAGTGATCTTCATGTACCAAGCATCAAGAAAAACACAGTTGATGTCGAGTAACACAGCATGTGTCGAGCACCAGTATTTTAATAGTGTTGAGCTACTGCATTATTTCAAATAACAAAGATTCACCAAATATGAGTCGACAAAGTGGTTACCTTCAATCTTGTGAACTAGTTGGAAGATAAGGATGATGAGTTGGTGGCAGAAAATTCTATGTAAACTATTTTGGGTTAATTCAAAAGGATTATTCAAGAAGTTTCTAGAGGAAACACAATATGAGTTAGATGTAATAAATTTTACCTAATCCATATAAATTGGAATCAAAAGGAAGGAAGAATCGAGTGGGAAAATAACTCCAAGACTTCTATTTAAAGAGTCATAGACCAAGAAGCAAATGTTCCTACTGCTAAAGAGCCAAATTGTGAAGTAGTTAGAAGAGTGTCAACGAGAAGACATCTAGAAGAAGGAAGAGCACAGAGGCTCTGCTTCTACAAGTGGTCAAGAAGAGATGATTGCACTAGTACATTGAGCATGGACACTCAAGGAGACTAAGCTTGAAAGAAGGACAAGCTATCAGAGTTGTAGAGATTGAAGACCAGGCAATGGTATGGGTTGAGAAGTGATTTTAGATCTACAAGTTAAGTTGTATATAGTAGTCAAATTAAAGATTTTCTAATACTCTCTAGCAATTGTATTAGATATGAAAATCCTATGGACTTAGGTTGGTTTAATAGCCACTTGTAAATACTTTAATAGGGTGGCATTCCAAGTGAATGTTCTAAAGTCCTCTAACCAAGCCCACATCTAATAAGGTGGTTAAATCCTCTAACAAGGTCACATTTAAGAGTGTGTTGTAAGCCTTTAATAGGGCATCATTTTAGAAGAGTGAGAATTGAGTAGCATATTACTGGTGGTTTTTCCCAAATTGGGTTTCCATGTAAATCACAATGTTATGTGTTGATTTCTTATGTGTTATGCTTGTATGTTGATTTATAGTAACTTACTGGTTATAAAAGTTAAAGCTTGGATAAATGAATGATTGAATGGGATTACTATACTTACTAAAAAGTTGGAATAGGACATTTGGACCTTGAATAACTGATTCCCTCACCCCTCTCAATTATTCTAAAGAATTTCTAATAATTGGTATTAGAGCCATCTGCTGATTTAGTTTTACAATACTAGAAGTAGAAAGATCAAGATGTCTAAGAGAGAAGGTCCCAAGCTCAACAAAGACAACTTTTTTGCATGGTAGAGTCTGATGAAATTGTATCTTGGATCAATAGGTGACTATGCACAAACCTCAATTGAAATAGAACATGTAAATCTAGTAGGACCTCTTATTTTAGATGATTTGAATAAAAGGAAGGAGCACAATCAAGCAATGTTGGAGATTGCCTCTGCACTTAGTTATGTAGAATATGATGACATCAAAGATTGTGACACTACATTCAATATGTTAAAAGCCTTATCAGATATCTATAGAGGAGATTAGAATGTCCAAAGAGTAAAGATAAAAATCATAAGAGGAAAATTTGATGACATGAAAATGGAGGAAGGTGAAAATGGTGCTCAATATGTTGCAAGAATGAAAGAAGTGGTAAGTGCAATAAGAAGTCTAGGTGGTCAATTGGAAGAAAAAAATGTCATCAACAAATACTTAAGAACTCTACTCCCTATCTATGCTATTAGCTTTTTAGCCATTCAAGAGCTAAGGTGTGTACAAAGAAACACACTAACCTTTGAAGGAATAGTGAGAAGACTTAATAGATTTGAATTGTCCAATTTTGATAATTACAGACCTAAGAACCTTGAATTTTCTTTGAAGGCCAAGGTGAAAATAAAAGACACAAAGGAGAAGATATCAAACAAGAAGAGAAGAAAGGGAAAACATGCATCTAGTGATAGTAGCATAGATGAGAAAGATGTGGAACAGTTAGAAGCACTACTAGCTAGGAGATTTCATAGAGGAAAAGATAAATTCAAAGGTAAGCTCCCTATCATATGTTTTAATTTTAATAAAGTACGTCATATTTCTGCAATATGTACACATAAGAAGAACTACAAAAAAGGAAAAAAATACAGGAGAAAAAGAGAAGATGACAACAAAGACTACAAGGAAAAATGAAAAAGTTGCTACATTGTTGAAAAAGATTCTAATGAGAATGATGATGAAGTAGTCTATGTGGCCATAACGGATGAATTGGATAAAGATGAAGATGAAGCAACAACATTGGTTACCTATGTGAACAAGAATGACAAGTGGATCATAGACCTTGGATACTCACATTACATGACATGAGATAAAAGTAAGTTCATTACCTTTACTCAATATGATAGAAATAGTGTTAGATTTGGTAATGATGCTCTATGCCAAATCAAAGGAAAATGCTCTATTAATCTCACAAAGAAATTTTATGTGATAATGCATACTATGTTGAAGAATTGAACTACAACTTGTTTAGTGTATCAAGTTAGGTAATGTAGGTTGCAAAGTAGTGTTTGGAAACAAAACTTGCCAAGATCTATGACACTGATGAAAATCTAATAGGAAAAGGTGAACAAACTAGGAGTAATCTATTTTACCTAGATATGGAAGATGCAACATTTCTTGTTGTTGGACTTGATGATGTGTGGTTGTGGCATAAAAGGCTATGTCATGTTAACTTTGATAATCTGATCAACATTAGCAAAAGGACCAAAGTCAGAGGATTGCCAAAATTGAAGAAACCTAAAAACACAATGTCCAAAAAATGTCAACTAGGGAAGATGACTAAGTATAGTTTCAAAAGTAAAAAATACACTTCCAAAGAAGTACTAGAGTTAGTCCATACAGACTTATGTGGTCCAATAGAAGTGCAAAGCTACCTAGGAGACAGATACATAATGCTAATTATAGATGATTATTTTAGGATAATGACTGCTATGTTTTTAAAGAAAAAATATGATGCATTTCAAATGGTTAAGTGGTATTTGGCCAGAATTGAGAAGGAAATAGGAAATAACATGAAATGCCTAAGGTCAAATAGAAGAGGTGAGTTCACATCAAAGGAGTTTGAAATATTCTACAATGAAAAAGGTATCAAAAGGCAAACATCAGCACCAAGAAATCCACTACATAATGGTATTGCTAAATGAAGGAATAGGTTAGTGATTGACCATGCTAGAACCTTGATGATGGAAAAAAATGTTGCACTAAAGTACTAGATAGAAGTTGTAAGTACTGTATTCTACACATTGAATAGAGTTCAAGTCAAGAAAGGTATAAATGTAACACCTTTTGAATTATGGTATGGTTACTCACCTAATGTTAAACATTTCAAAATATTTGGTTCTATATGCTATATTATTAAGGATACTAGAAATGTCAAGTTTGATGCAAAAAGTGATGAAGGCATGTTCCTTGGATACTCCACTAGAAGTAAGGCATATAAGTGTTTGAATACTAACACTAACAAGATTGTGGAGAGTGCAAAAGTAAATTTTGATGGGCATGTGAAAAAGTTAAAGTTGATGAAACTAAGCAATCAAAGGATTATAAATCCTTTGTATACTTCTATGAAGGAATGACCATTGAAGACAATGCTACAAATCAAGTTGGGAATCAACAACACATTTCAGTATCAGCTGAGTCATAGCTAGTGAATGCCAAGCTAAATTCAAAAGCCAAATTACAAAATGTAGAAAATGCACATTCTAGTTCTAAAATCAATGGACATGAGATAAATGATGAAATACTAGACAAAGAAGAACAAAAATGACTTTGAAGCTAAAGAATCAAACATGGAAAGAAGGAGAGAATCAATATTAGCCAAGTATGTGATAAGACATCACCTTGTAGAACAAATCATTGGTGACAAGGATGCTAGACTAATGAAAAGGAATAGACTAAGGAACGAATCATGTCTTCTGAGAAAGGTTGAACCTAAAATGGTGAAGGATGCACTACAAGATGATAACTGGTATAAAGCCATGGAAGAGGAGATATATTAGATTGAGAAGAACAAAACATGGACCCTAGTTCTCATACCAGCTCATAAGAATGTGATTGGTACCAAGTGGGTGCTTAGAAACAAACTTCATGAGAATGGTGAGATAATAAGAAACAAAGCCAGACTAGTTTGTAAAGGCCATGCACAAGAAGAAGGATTAGATAATGGGGAAACATTTGCCCCTGTTGCAAGAACGGAAGGAGTAAGGACATTACTTGCATATGCTACATACAAAGGTTTCAAAGTCTACCAAATGGATGTGAAGTCTACTTTTTTGAATGGTATACTAGAGAAGGAAGTCTACATAGAACAACCAGAGGGATTTGTTGATGATAAGAGCAAGAACATGGTCTACAAACTACACAAGGCACTTGATGGATTGAAGCAAGCACCTAAAGCATGGTATGAGAGATTGCACAAATATATTGTGAAGATAGGATTTGGGAGAATAGATGACAACAACAACTTGTATATCAAAGCTGAAAAAGGTAAATAAATCTTGATATAAAAAATCTTTGTTCATGATATAATATTTAGAGGAAAAGATGCTTTTTTGCAAAGATTTTGCTAATCAAATAAAGCATGAATTTGAGATGTCAATTTTTGGAGAACTCAAATTCTTTTTTGGATTGCAAGTACATCAATTGAAGCATGGCATATTTCTTACCGAATCAAAATACATCAAGGAAATACTCAAGGAATTTAGACTAGAAAACTCAAAACTAGTCAATGCACCAATGGTAATAAGATATAAGCTATCCAAGAATGATGAGTCTGGTATAGTAAATTAAATATTGTATAGATCAATGATTGGAAAGCTATAATATGTTGTACATAGTATACCAAACATTGCATTAGCTATTGGATTAGTGACAAGATTTTCTACAAATCTAAGAGAAAATCTCTTAATGGCAGTAAAGAGTATACTGTGGTACCTAAAAGGAACTAATGAATTTGGTTTGTACTATAAGAGGAGTGAAAAATTTGGACTAAAAGCCTATACTGATGCAAATTGGAGAGGTAACATTGATGATAGAAAAAGCACCAGTTCAAGAGCAATTTTCTTGGGAAAAAGGTTGATTACATGGACTAGTAAAAAGAAAACTTGTACCTCACAGTCCACCACTAAAGCTGAATATGTTGTAGCTACCATAAATTGCACCAATATTAAATGGATCAAAAATTTGTTGCAAAGTATGAAGGAAGAGGTAAATAATCCTATTATACTTTATTGTGATAATACAAGTGCAATCAACATATCAAAGAACCCTGTAATGCATGCTAAAACCAAGCACATTGCAATCAAGTATCACTATGTAAGAGAGTTAGTGGAAGACAAACAAGTGAAGATGGAATATATTAGCTCAAAGGAATAGATTGCTAACATCTTCACAAAAGCACTACCTAAAGATGCTTTAGAGTATCTTAGAGGTAAGTTAGGGGTGATACCCCTAGCAAAGACTACTTGAAGCAAAAGCAAGAATGTCATATATCAAATGAGTTGATTGTTAAAATATTTTACACATTGATGTAGAGGATGTTTACTTTAGGATTCATGCCTAAAGTAGTAGAAGTGCTAAAGTTCCAAATTAGTCACAAGAAAGGTAATAAAGGGAGAAATAAAATGAACTTGCAAAAGCTACACTTTCATATTAAGATGCTAATTTGTCTTTGGCATTGTTGTCAAAGAGGGAGAAAGTGTGAGAAACTGATCAAATGCTGATGATCTAGTGATGAGAATTTGATCAAATGAAGATAGAGGAAGAAGTTGATCAGAATAGTAGAAGATGAGCAATATAGAGGGAGAACAACAAAGAACAAGGATACAATAGCTAAGAGAGAGAAGAAGAAATGAAGTAATCAAGATAGTAGAGGGAGATGTGGAAACTAATGGTAATAAAATTATTTTTCGGCATTTGCCTTACTATTCTAATCTAGTTAGCATTAGATTAAATACTTTAGTCTGATGGTTAATTAGTTTGGTTTGCCATCAATGCTAAAGAGAGAGATTGTTGGAAATATGATTGAAAAATGAAGCTCATTTTTGAAGATTAAAGAGGGAGATTATTGCAAAGTAGGAAGATTTCTATTTTCAATCATTTTTTTGTCATTGATGTCAAACCTTCTATTTGTAGAAATGACATTTGCTTATAAGATACAAGTACTATCACTTAGTTGATTGATGAAGAGGATTTGATCAACAAGATGTAACAAGATTACCTAAGGGAAAGGTTGAGTTATGATGTTGTAATGAAGTGTAACGATGAGTTAAGACAATGGTTAAATGATGCATTAATAACATGCCCAAAGATATAGAGGTTGGTCACTCTTAGAAACATTGAAAGATCAAGTTTTAAAAAGGTTGATTGCAAAGCTTAAACTAAGATCATTAGTGGGTGCAAAGCAAGTTAGTTGAAGCCAAGAAAATTCTCATTTGGAGCCGAGTAATAAGAAATTCTAGTGTGTGTTGAGTGATCTTTAGGTGATGAGTGAAGTTCATGTGTCGAGTATCAGAACATATTAGTTGGTGCTGAGTGATCTTCAAGTGCTAAGCATCAAGAAAAACATAGTTGATGCTGAGTAACACAGCACGTGCCGAGAACCAATATTTCAATAGTACCGAGCTTCTACATTAGTTTAAATAATGAAGATTTTCCAAATATGAGCTGATAAATTGGTTATCTTGAATTTTGTGAACTAGTTGGAAGACAAGGATGATGAGCTAGTGGCACAAAATTTTATATAAACCATTTTTGGGAAAATTCAAAAGGATTATTCAAGAAGTTTCTAGAGGAAATAAAATATGGGTTAGATGCAATGAATTCTACCTAATCCATATGAATTGAAATCAAAAGAAAGGAAGAATCAAGTAGGAAAAGAACTCCAAGACTTCTATTTAAGGAGTCATAGACCAAGAAGAAAATGTTGCTAATGCTGTTGCTACCAAAGAGCCAAATTGCAAAGTAGTTAGAAGAGTGTCAAGGAGAAGACATCTAGAAGAAGGAAGAGCATAGAGCCTTTTCTTCTACAAGTGGTCAAGAAGAGATGATTGCACTTGTAAATTGAGCATGGAGACTCAAGGAGACTAAGCTTGAAAGGAGGCAAACCTTTAAGAGTAGTAGAGATTGAAGGCTAGGAAATGGTATGAGCTAAGAAGTCATCTGAGATCTACAAGTTAAGTTGTATATAGTAGTGAGATAAAAGATTGTCTAATACTCTCTAGAAATTTTATTAGATATGAAAATTCTATGGACTTAGGTTGGTTTAATAGCCATTTTAAAATTCTTTAACAGGGTGGCATTCCAAGTAAATTTTCTAAATTCCTCTAACCAAACACACCTCCAACAGGGTGGTTAAATCCTCTAACAAGGTCACATTTAATAGTGTGTTGTAAGCCTTTAATGGGGCATGCCTTTTACAGGGCATCACTTCATAAGAGTGAGAATTGAGTAGCATGTTATTGGTGGTTTTTCTCATTCCATATAAATCAATGTGCTATGTGTTGATTTCTTATGTGTTATGCTCTCATGTTGATTTAGAGTAACTTGCTGGTTAGAAAAGTTAAAGCTTGGATGAATGAACGATTGAATGGGCTTACTATACTTAGTGAAAAGTTTGAACAGGACATTTGGACCTTGAATAACTAATTCGCCCCCCCACTTGCCCTCTCAGTTATTTTAAAATATTTCTAATAGTTTGGTATTAGAGTATTAGCCATCCAAGAGTTAAGGTGTGTATCAGGAAAGTAGCTAACTTTTGAAGGTATAGTAGGACAACTCACTGCATTTGAGTTATTCAATTTTAATAACTATAGACTTGAGAACCTTGAATTTTCTTTCAAGGCCAAGCTATCATTAAAATAAATTGAGGAGATGAAACCAAAGAAGAAGAAGAAAAAGGTAAATAATGCACCCAGTGACAACAACACAGATGAAAAAGATGTGGAACAATTGGAAGCACTACTAGCTAGAAGATTTCATAGTGGAAGAGGTAAATTCAAAGGTAAGATTCCTATCATTTGTTTTAATTGCAATGAAATAGGACACATTACTGCAAGATGCATATAGAAGAAGAACTATAGAGAAAGAAACAAGAGAAGGAATAGAAGAGAAGATGATAGCAGAGATTACAAGGACAAAGGAAAGAAGTGCTACATTATTGAAGAAGATTATAATGAAAATGAGGATGAGGTAGTCTATGCAACCATGAAGGATGAGTGAAATGAAGATGAGGCAACAACACTGGTAACCTGTGTGAACAAAAATGATAAATGGATCTTAGAAAATGGATGCTCACATAACATGATAGGAGACAAAAGTAAGTTTGTTACCTTTACTCAGCATGATGGAAATAGTGTTAGATTTGGAAATGATGCACCATTTCAAGTCAAAGGAAAAGGTTCTATTAAACTTATAGAGATAATTTTATGTGATAATGCATACTATGTTGAAGGATTGAATTGCAATCTACTGAGTGTGTCACAATTAGGCAATGTAGGTTGCAAAATAGAATTTGAAAACAAAATTAAAAAATCTATGACATCGATGGAAATCTGATATGAAAAGGAGAAAAAACTAGGAGTAATCTATTTTACCTAGATATGGAAGATGCAACCTATCTTATTGTTAGATTTGATGATATTTAGTTATGGTATAAAAGGCTATGTCATGTCTGTTGGCATTAAGTAAACTTTTTTATTAGTGACAACACTTATTCAAATTCTATATGGTTACCAAGCTCTTTGATCAGTCTCTAGTGTTTGCCATTTAATTCAGTGGTTACCAAGTTTCATAGTTCCTACTGAGCATTCTAGTGGTTACCGAGTAAATCTAGGCATTGTTTAGTTTTATAGTTCTTACCGAGTAGTTTAGTGGTTACCAAGCTTTGTAGTTTCTACCAAACTATTAGTTCATGTGAAGCAAAGTTAGTGTTAATTGTGTGATGAGATGATTAGTGTTTACCAAGTGCAGTGGTGGTAAATGAGTAACTCAATTTCTACCAAGTAGCATAGTATCTATTGAGTCACCAGTGTAGACCAAGTTTGATACTACCTTTGAGATGATTAGAATGGAATGAGCCTTGAATTCTACTGATTGCATGATGATGCTGATTAACAATAGTGGACATCGTGTATCAGAAGTTCACCTAGTTTATCTCCAAAACCCAAGAATCTACATTTGGGCTGACTTTTTAATATTGTTGTTAACTTGTGTATTGGCTGACTTTTTTATTATGTGAATTGGGTTGGTATATGTGTAATGTGTTGTATCATGCCCAAGTGTAATGTTGTTGATGTGAATAGAATAAAAATATTGTGAATATGACTCAGTAGTAGAATAAAGTGTATTGTAAGGTCATGCCAGGAGCAACAAAGTTACATCTATCACATAGAGGTGATCGGTACTTCAAGATCTCAATCAGCAATTTGAGTTGTAAGTCAAAGATCTACTATTTCATCCTAATAGGTGAATCAACTTCAAAATCCCCTAACAAGGTAGACTTAATAATTTTTTGTCAAATTTGTTTTCTAAGTGCATAGTTAGTTGTATGTTTGTAAAACCTCTAACAAGGTGGACCTAGCAATCCTAATTGCTCCTAATAGGGTAGATCATAAAAAGTGATCATTGTAAGCCTTAAGAGGTCAACTTTATGCTATAGTACTAAATTTTTGTGAGTATCATACCTACCCTAGTTTTACTTTCTATTTGGAAGGTTTTTGGGTCACCAAATTATTGTGTTCATGTGCCATGAATGTTTTACTTTTAGTTTCTCATGCATGCAATAGATTAGATCTACTATTGGATTATGCTATTAGGATCTATATAGATTAAAGATTTTATGGTTATTGATTCACCCTTCCCCTCTCAGTAACCTAGCTAGTCTTGAATATTTCCAACAATTGGTATCAAAGCTATGTGGTTCTTAGGATAAAGATTGACAACTTGAGGAAAGATTAAGGACAATGGAGATATTCAAACTTGATAAAGAAATTGAAAATGAAAAGCTAGATCTAGAAATGGCTAGTGCACAACTCAAGCAAGCTAAGGAAAAACTTTCCGAATCCCTACAAAGAAGGAAGGAAATTGCAAATCAAATGAATGATCACCAATACATTGAAGAAAATATTGAAGATTTTCTCCCTTCAAGTGGTTCAGATGAAGCGAAAAATGCAATCAAAGAACTCCTAGAGAAGAATGTATCCCTACAAGAAGAAATAAGAAAACTCAAAAGAGAACAAGAAATTAAGTCAATAAGATTGTGTGAAATCTTAGAATAGAGAAATAAGGCCAAAGAAGACTTGAATGGAAGGAACAATGAAATTCAAAATCAATCACTTAAGCATGAAGACCTTATTGATCAAATATCCAATGCAAATGAAGAAATCATGAGTCTGAAATCAAAAAATAAAAGAATAAGAAATGATCTAAATTTTGAAAGACAAATCAATGAAAGAACAAGAAGTGAGCTGAGATCTAAAAAGAAAATTAGTGAAAGATTGAAAATGGACTTAAACACTGAAAAGCTAGTCAATGAGAGAATGATGAAATCCCAAGTAGACATGAATTAGTTGAATCAACTAAATGAGTAGAATCACTATAGACAAAAGGGTAAAGTAGGATTTGGATAAAAAGAAGAAGGTGAATGCTCCAAACAAGGTGCTCAAAGGAATCAAAGACCTACTTGTAATCATTGTGGCAAGATAGGTCATACATCAAACAAATGTTGGAGTAATGGAAAAAAAAATTAAATTGTCAATGTTACAATTGTAATCAACATGGTCACTAGGCTAATGAATGTAAAGAGAAACCACAATTTGAAAGAAAATGTCACAAATTCAAGAAAGAAGGTCAGAAGGCATCAAACTATAGAACGAAGTCATTTAATCTAGTAGAGAAAATTGTGGAAGCAATATTTGGTTGGGATTATAATACCTGGTGCCGATGTCATTACTATGGAGAATATGGACACATTGGCATGGACTCTATTAATCATCATACAAGGTAAAATGTTGCAATTGCACATAACTTGGTCATCTATCCAAGAATTGCATGAACATAGGTAGAGTTGAAGATGAAAAGAAAGGAAAAGAAAACAACATCAAAAAGCAAATGAGGCAACAATAGATTCCCAAACCTATCAAGGAAGCTAGTTTAAGTAATGATGCTCATGTCACTCAAGATGTGGGTGACTCCACCATTTCCAACTAGATTCACAAGTAAGGATTGCAACTGCATTATCATGATCATCTAAACAATTCCAAAATTGAAAGAAAGCAAGATCCA